>VWZW01005626.1:3845-107284 GCA_013397115.1 Edolisoma coerulescens
TTTCTTCAGAGAAGCATAAATGTGTACATATGTAAGACTGTTTTGTGTGCTTTCTCTTCACAGGAGGTCGATATGTCAAAGTTTGGGATATACTAAAAGGTGGACAGTTACTAGTTTCACTTAAAAATCACCATAAAACTGTAACTTGTTTGTGCCTGAACAGCTCTGGACAAAGGTTATTATCAGGATCCCTGGACAGGTTGGTGTACTTTGTGGCTTCATTATGTTTACATACTTTAGGACTTTTTTTCTTACTTTGAAAGATCTTACACATCACTGTGAATCTGTGCGTGTTTTTCGGGCTTTATTTGAGAACACGTCTTGGGGCCAAAGTACCTTCTGCGAAGCTGTCCCTGCTTATTGCAGGGGCCTTGGTCTAGATGAGCTTTAAAAGGTTCCTTCCAACTCAAACTGTAGTATGATTCTGTGATACACCTTAACCTTTTCCTCTTACTAATCTGAATGTCAGTGTGTGCCGTTTGGGAATGCATATGGGGAACTTCTGAATGAGTGTTCAGTTTTTTAAAGCTCTAAACCGACCTCTCCAGTCTTTGTAAATTAACTGTTCTTAACTTTAATACAGTTTAACCTTTAAGGGTTTTGTGTCTCTCTGCTGTTGTTTCTTGTACCCAAGAGTGCAGGTGAACATGACCTCTTTGCTTTTTTGTTTGATTTCAGTTGATGATTACTGGTACTTAGTCTCTTGTCTCTGAGACATTAGAAATATGAAGTGGTCTGAAATTACAGTGGGTCTGTTTTCCTCCTCCCTCCTGTATTTCCTAGGCTACCTCAGGCTTTATGATAACATAACACTAAAGTTTATCCTTGTAAGATAGTATTTTGTTTTCCAATTTATTAAACATTTCGTACTTCCAACCAAATCCTTAAGGGGCAGCTGGATATAAGAATATCTGTGGATTTACTCCCAGAAATTGCTAGTAGATCTTGCCTTTAAAATCTAAGAACAAATTTGAAGAGATGCTGTCTTAGTGTTCTCTTAATACGCATTTCTGAATTCAAATAGTCACTACATCTACCTTCAATTTCTTCTTCTGTTCTTGCCCCATTTTCACCTTTTTGGGGGTAAAAGCAACCCTGGCTTGACTTCTGGATATCTTTTAACAGAACCTTTCTGTTGCAGGAGGAGTTATACCTAAGAAGCTCAGTGGTAGCATGAGGAATGCATTGTATTAATACTCAGCTTTCTTAAATGATCTATGGAAGACGAGAGCGATGAAGTTCCTGTAAAACAACTACAGTAAAGCTTTACTAACAATGTTTTTATCTTTACCCTGCTGTGTAGGCATGTGAAGATTTACAGTACTACATCCTACAAAGTAGTCCACAGCTTCAACTATGCAACATCCATCCTCAGTCTTGCGTTGTCGGTAAGTATATTAGAAGTCTTGCTAGACAAGGTAATTCCTGATACCTTTTAAGTCACTAAAGTAAATAATTGTTGCTTTCACGGCTATTGGGTGTTCCAGAAGAATGCTGTACAGGCAAAGTAGGGTGATTGAATATATTCCTCCTGAATAACAAACACTAAGAGGTTTTAAACATAATAGATTCAAATACCAGATGTTACCTGGCTGGATCAGTACAAAATCATGTGTTTATGAATGACAGCGTACATCATAGGGGAAGTATTTACTTTAGAAGGGAGGTTCTTTGACTTACGGGAGATTGTACTTGCCTTTTGCTTTTCAGGAATGCTGTGAGTCCTTTTGCATGGCAGCAATAAAAAAAAAGCAGTTAAATTAGTTGAGAAATTTAGAATAGGGTGTGAACTTGCTTTAAAAGTTGGTGGTGTCAGGTTGGTTTGAGGAAGAAAGAAGAGGGTGTGAGCATAAACAAATTTGTTTGTCAAGGCATGTGTCTTACTGTCTTGGAAGCAGGCAGCAGAGATTCTTACTTCTCTGAAGCGCTTGATTTCCAGTGGATAAGTGACTTGCTGGCCAGAAATTTGGAGGCTAGCACCAGTTTTTGAACAATACTGTTGTCATGTAGTCACACCCTTACATAGCCTTTGAAGGACATATGAATGGGACTATGAGGGATCTTTACTACCTTTGCTGCTTTACTGTTGTCCTGCTCTGCTGGAATGTAGAGGAGAGTGTGTGGGGGGAGTGTCTTCCTTTCTTCATTTCCTACCATATTACCTAGGGAGCTGAGCTAAAATGAACTTCGAATTTTTTTTCCTTTGAGGTGGAGAGTACAGAATCCATAACCTTTTAAGACCCTATGGCATCTGCAAAATATGCAATACCTGTAGTTTAGCATCTCTAGTGTATAATAGTATAATTATAATAGTATAATACATCTTTTGAAACATAATCTTTTGTTTTCTATTGACTAAACCATTTGAATTTTAAATGGTTATACGAGAACATTATAATGCCTTTACTGAGTCAAACCAAAAGTGGGTCTAATTCCAGACGCTGCTTCCAACTATAGCCAGCCGTAAGTAGATGCGTATAGAAAACTAAACCCAGGGCGAGGGTGTGTGATAAGTTTGTTGATATTCTCCCAAATTCCAAACTCATTTTCAGATGAGAAATTAACTCATTAAAGTGTAGTTTGTGTGTAATTCAACAAATTTCTATTGCATAAGCCTGTTCAGTCTCCTTGAGCTTGGATAAACTTGAAACCTTGCCTAGATTCCTTGACAAGGAGTTCCACATTTCTGATACTTGTTGTGTGAAGAATTGCTTCTGTTGTTCCACTTGAACCTTCATTAGCTTCAGTTGATGCCCTTAAATGAGACATTGACCAGCTGATCTCCATCTATACCTGTCCTAATTCTGTAGGCTTTTATCATATCAGAGAATCATAGAATGGCTTGGATTGGAAGGGATCTTAAAGGTTGTCTAATTTCAGCCCCCCTGCCCTGGGCAAGGGCACCACTAGACCAGGTTGCTCAAAGCCCCATCCAACCTGGCCTTGAACACTTCAAGGGGTGGGGCATCCACAATTTTTCTGGGTGAAATTTATACCTACTTTGTTATGTAAGTGAAATTACATATACTAGTGACCGGTGTTTTGAACAACTTTCAGTTGTTTCTCAACTGTTTCCTGCTGTTCCGTGATAGCTCTGCTTTCTCACAGGTTCTGTTCATGCCTGCTGCATGGCACCTAATAGGCAAAGGTAGTTGTATGCCGTTGGAAAAAACTAAATCATGTCGTTACAGAAGGGTGTTAATGCATCATTGAGCTTGATTCACTAGTCAGTCTGTAATGTTGCTTATGAGCATAGCCTTGAACCTGTCTCTGTTTTGAACAAAGTATTCAATCACAGAACCTCAAAGAAGTGCCTTCTACCTTAAGTCATCTGATACTGTGATTTAAACCTTATCACGAAGCATAAAAATATAAAAATGTGCATGATAGAGCACATATGTGCATGATAGAGCACATATGTGCATGATAGACAAGTAAAAACTCTGGGTCCTAACTCTGTGATTTCTTCATGCTAGCCTGAAGACGAAACCATAGTTGTAGGCATGACCAATGGGGTGCTAAATGTTAAACACAGGAAACCGGAAGAAAAGAATGAAAAGTCTCAAAAGAAGAGACAACCAGCATATAGAACCTATGTGAAAGGAAGAACTTACATGCCAAAGCAGGTATGAGGTGGTAAGAAAAGACATGCTGAAACATTTACAAAAAATTGGTTTCTTGGAATGTGCTAAATTGGAGAAAGGGAAGGAATATGTAAAATTATTCATGGTAGTTTATCTAATCCATTACGTGTGTGTGTGTATTTGTCTTATTCTGAACTCTTTTTTTGAATTCTAGGAAGATTTCTGTGTCAGTAAACCTGTAAAACGTGTTTTGAGAAAATATGACAAGTTGCTGAGGAGCTTTCAGTCTTCCAAGGCTCTTGATGCAGTACTGGAGGTAAGCCGTTGGGTTTTCTTCTTGTCAGAGTTTCGTGCTGTCACCTGATGTTAATTTTCCTTGTACATCATACTAATTTTATTTTAGTGTATAGCTAGAAAGGAATCCAAGTCGGGCTGCATTTTGGTTTTGCTGATAACCAGCCAGCCCTCTGTTGTGTGTAAAGATGTTGCTTTGGTACTGAACTCTTCTTACATGTGTCCAGCCACCCATCATGCTTCATACTCCTGAAGTCACGGTTGCAGTCATGCAGGAACTACATCGCAGAGGAACACTGAGAAGTGCACTTGCAGGCCGAGACGAGAAGCAAGTTAATCTCCTGCTTACCTTTGTGGCAAGGTATTATTTTAACATGAGTTCCCTCTGACTATTTCAACACTTCTGTTTTCTAATAACTTGCCTCAGAGTTTCAACAGATCATGGGTAGAGAACACTGGTACTCTTGAAATCTCACATGTCTTTTCCATTCTGATTACCAAGGTTTTGGGATAGGTTTGAAACAGTTTACCTGTTAGCATAGAACAGTTTTGCTGATGGTATGAGTTATCCTACTTCTTTGCCAGACACTCTACCCATAGTCTGTTATTTTCTGTCTCCCTGATGCAACTTGTGTTTTTATGTACTTGAGGCTTTTTGCCACTCCTCAAGCCCCCACTGCCTTCCTGAAAGGAGGAGGGTAAATACCACACATATGAGTTTTTTTGACTTGCATCTCTGACTGCTGTTCTGTGATGTCTCTTCCTCAAGAAAAATTTGTCTGTATGCCTGCGTGAGAAAGCTTCTTGGTGGTGGTGGAGTGCAGTTGACAAAATCAGTAAAATTGGAATGTCTTCTAATTTTGCAGGCGTGTGATTGAGCCTAGATTTACTCCTGTGCTGGTGACAGTTGCTGATATGATCACTGGTAAGACAACACAAAAAAGATTCTCAAAGCCATGTAGCTAGCTTGGAAATAAGATTGAAAGTGCTACATTTTTAAGAAACCAAATCTTTATGGGTTTGTTTAAAGCGTGGACTTAGTGTCAAGAGAATGATCCAGAAAAGATATTTCCAGGTAACTTTGGCCGTGGTCAGAATCTGATTTGCACAGGCTGCAGGAAGCTCCTCATAGTCTCTAAGTATCTTTGATACTTCATGTTTCTGTGTTTACATAGTACAAGTAGCTTCTTATTCAGTGAGGTAAAAATAGTATTTGAGGTCATAAAAACTTCTGTTTCTGTTTGTTTGACATACTGCTGCTGTGAGTACATACAACTGTTTTCAGAACAGACATTAAAGTTGTCTTATTTTTTCAGAATGTTGGACTTGTGCTAGAATCCTTAAATGTGTCTCTAACCAGCTAATATAATTTTTGCCTTTTTATACATCTATGGATTCTTACCTGATATTTTTCTTTACAGACATTTATCAGCCTGTGGTTGGGCAGTCAGCAATTGTTGATAAACAGTTCTTGAAACTTCAGGAAGCTATCGGAAAAGAAATTGACTATCAAGAGGAACTACTAGAAGTTTTGGGAATGATGGATACACTGTTTGCTACTTTTACTAAGAAGAGAGATACATCTCTAGAAGAGAACAAAAGTAATGGTCTTACAGAGATCATTGAAACAAACAGGAGTTACTAACACTCATCACAACTAATTGTCACAATTGTGGACCTGAAAGACATGACCTGTTCCCTTGGTAACTTTTTATAATAGTGACTTTCAAAATAAGCCTCTCTATGTTGAACTTCTGTCTTTTAATTTTAAACTCTGTTGCTCAATAGGCTTGATTACTGAAGACAGAGAAAGAGAAGGACATTTTCAAGATTGTCCATGCAATATTTTTCAAAAAATGTAATTTTAAAGTTTTATTTCAGAGTTACATAACTTCTTAAGGGTTTACATGGCCTGATTTTTGGTAGCGGGGGGGCTACAGGGGTGGCTTCTATGAGAAGCCACCAGAAGTTTCCTTCATGTCTGGCAGAACCAATCCCTTGTTCCAAAGATGGACCCACTGCTGGCCAAGGCTGGGCCAATTAGAAATGGTGATAACAAAGTTTTTACGCAGTTGTAACTGCGGCCAGAGAAGAGCAGAGGGAGAAGATGTGAGAAGAACAACCCTGTGGACACTGAGGTCAGTGAAGAAGGAGGGGCAGGAGATGTTCCAGATGCTGAAGATTCCCCTGCAGCCCGTGGTGCAGACCATGGTGAAGCAGCTGTGCCCCTGCAGTCCATGGAGATCCATGGGGAATGCAGAGATCCACCTGCAGCCCATGGAGGACCCCATGCTGGAGCAGGTGGATGTCTCAGAAGAGGCTGTGATCCGGTGGGAGACCTGTGGAGAGAGAGGCCCTGCTCCCAGACTGGAGCAGCCTGTCCTTGAAGGGCTGCACCCTGTGGAAGAGTGACCCATGCTGCAGCAGTTTGGGGAGGGCTGTTGACCATGGGATGGACTCACATTGGAGAAGTTCATGGAGAACTGATTCCCATGGGAGGGACCCCACGGTGCAGCAGGGGAAAGACTCCTCTCCCTGAGCAGTGGGAGAAGCCACGGGTCATGAACTGACCATAACCCCCATTCCCTGTCTCCTTGTGCTGCTGGAGTAGGAGGCGGAGCTAGGAAGGAGGGAGGAGCAGGGGGAAGAGGTTTTTAAGGGTTTATTTTACTTCTCATTATCCTGCTCTAATTTTGTTAGCAATAAATTCACTGCATATCTCTGAGTTGAGCCTGTTTAGCCCATGGTGGTATTTGATGAGTGATCTTTCTTGCTCCTTACCTCAACCCATGAACCCTTCACTGTATTTTCTCTCCCCTGTCCAGCTGCAGAGGAGGATGAGAGAGCAGCTTTGGTGGGTGCCTGCTGTCTGGCCAGCACCAACCCACTACAGCTGTGTGTCCAGTACTGTCAGCAGTCAACAACTCTCAGTTTTTATTTACCAGAAAATAATAGAGGACTGTCCTTATTTAAGGTTAATCTCCAATCTCACATCCTTGGAAATACAAACAAAACAGCATACACATTTGATAGCAGTTGACTACACTACTTGTTCTCTCCCTCCTTCATCTCCATTTAAGATTTCTATGAATTCACAGGGCACAGCAGAATGACTCAAGAAGTACATGCTTATGTATATTGAAAAAGTTATTAGTTTAACTTTTTAAATGATGCATATGCATTTATGAATTATAATTTTCTAGAAAATAGGTCATACTTCTAAAGGGGAATTAATTCAAATTAAATTAATGAGTAAAGTGTACATCAGTGAGAAAATATTCCAGTTAAATATCAAAACTCAATTTTTGTGTAATGCTGTCACTTTCAATGCACAGTAGATGGAATTTCAGTCGATACTGTTATTAGTCTGTGTTTGAATGCTAGGGTAGTGGTTTAACTTCAAGCAAGGCTGGATCAGTATGAATATATTGGAAAGAGAGGTGTGCCAAAGGCTGTTGTGTACATGTAGTTTGACAGTAGGGTAGAACTTCGTTCTTAACCTGTTCTATGACTTGCATTTTCCCCCAAGCCTGGAATTTGTTTGAGATGTAATAGGAATTTTTTGCAAAATTACTTTGCTCATGTGTGGCATTGGAAGGTAGATAGCAGTGGTAGAACTAGCTAGAAGAGTTTTGCAAGCTCTACCTAAAATCTTAACAATTGTGACTGAAAAGCATGGAGTGGTATCTGGTCTACCCTTAAATTCCTTTGTGAACTTTGTGAATGTATGTTCCTGAGTACTGGGATTTACTGGTTTTGAAGACTTAGAATGATAACAAGTAATAACAAGGAACATGGTCATGCAAACTTCAAACTTCTAGTTTCCTGCTGCTTACTTAACTATTTTTTTTTTATTATTTTGTTTATGTCAATAGACCTGAACCTTCTTCTATCTTTTAGGAAATCCATGTACTTCTCATAATTGTGTGACTTAATCAGGGAATATCACTTAGATTCCACACAGAATTAATTTTTGGGAGTAGGGGTGGTGGGGAGGCTCATCTTGGAGCCTCCTTATTCTGTGAACCAGTATTGCTTGGAGTTGAAGGTGCACATTTCTCTTGGCAGCATAGTTTTCTATGGCTTGAAAACCACTAACCTTGACATAAAACATACTTGTAGTTCTTACTGACAATATTCATGTCTAAGGTATGTATCCATTATAGTGCTATAAATGCATATAGTGTATGCATTATAGTGGCTAGCAGAAGCATGGGAATAAGTTAGATTAAAATAATGATTAGTTGGATCTAAAGCAGAGAGAGATGGATTTGATGGTTGGACTGTTAAGTGGATGAGAATTTGGTTGGTTGTTTGCATCCAGAGGGTAATGGTCAAGGGCTCAATGTCCAGATGGAGATCAGTGATACACGAGCGGTGTCCCTCAGCGATCCATATTGGAACCAGTACCATTTGATATCTTCATCAGTCACACAGACAGTGGGATTGAGTGCTCCCTCAGCAGGTTTGCAAATGACACAAAGTCAAGTGTAGCAGTTGACACAGCCGAAGGATGGGATGCCGTCCAGAGGGACCTGGAAGGATTTGCGAAAGGGACCCATGCAAACCTCATGAAGTTCAGTAAGACCAAGTGCAAGGTGCTGCACCTGGGTCAGGGTAACCCCTGGTATCAACACAGGCTGGGGATGAAGAGACGGAGAGCAGCCCTGCCCAGAAGGACTTGGGGGTGCTGGGGGGTGAGAGGCTGGACATGACCCAGCCATGGGCACTCTGAGCCCAGAGAGCCAAAGGTGTCCTGGGCTGCATCCAAAGCAGTGGGGGCAGCAGGGCAAGGGCAGGGATTCTGCCCCTCTGCTCGGCTCTGGTGAAGAACTCCCACCTGAAGAATGCTGTAGCTTCTTGGGTGCTTAGCACAGAAAGGCATGGACCTGTTGGAGTGAGTCCAGAGGGGGTGCCATGAAGATGATCAGAAAGCTGTAGCACCTCATCTGTGAAGACAGGCTGAGAGACTTGGGGTTACTCAGGCTGGAGAAGAGAAGGCTCCAGGGGGACCTTACTGAGGCTTTTTGGTACTTGCAGGGAGCTGGTTAGAAAGATGGGGACAGACTTTTTAGCAGGCCCTGTTGTGATGGGACGATGGGTAATGGTTATAACCTAAAGAAGGGTAGATGTAGACTAGACATTTGGAAGTTCTTTACAATGAGGGATGGTGAAATTTTGGAACAGGTTGTCCAGAGTTGGTAATTGCTCAATGCCTGTAAGCATTCAATATCAGGTTGGATGGGGCTCTGAGCAACCTGATCTAGTTGAAGATGTCTCTGCTTATTGCAAGGGGATTCGACTAGATGACCTTTAAAGGTCCCTTCCAACCCAATTTGTTCTATGATTCTCAATCTTATGGCAATTTGATGTGTTATGGCGTTTACCATTCATGTTAGTCTTCCAAGTGAATTTGCCGAGGTAGATGTGGAAACAAATGTGAGATATCATCTACACAAATGGAAATGGGATGAAAATATGAAAATACAAATGCTATTTAAGATCTTGATCTCTAACAAGACTAGTAAAATGAAATTTGGAAGACTTATGACTGACGAGTTGTATTTTGAGTTCCACTGGATTTACTGCCTCTGCATTGAGAGCTAGTATTTGTTCAGGTGACACACTTACCAGACTTATGTGTTCTTTGTGGATGTTATTTTTTGTTCCGAAAAATAATAGTTTATTTTTTCCCATTTAAAAAGATTTTTTTACATTATGCAAGCTCTTCTTCAGTACCGGCATAATTAAGTTACAGAGGAGCTAGAAAAATATACTGTTATTACCAGTGTAGTGCCTGTTGTTCATGTTCTGATTTTATTTAATAACAATATTAATATAAAGCTTTGATTTTTGGCTTTTAAAATAGGCTGCAGCTTGAATAAAATAGGAAAAAAAGCTCCAGGTAAGAGTTTGTAGTGGTCTCTTGTGCTTGTGAATGTTTGAAATGCTTTACTGCAGTGCCAAGCAAACATATTTTTGTTCTACAAGTGAAAAAGTATTTATGTGAAAATGTAGTTATTTTTCCAGCAGTGCATTATCTTATGCTCCAGAATCTAGTATTTTGAAGTATTAAGATGGAACTTAATAAACTGGAATACTTAAAATCGTTAATTGTGCATTGGATTGGAGGGGATGTAGTGCTGGGTGTCCTGTTTTGGGAAAATATATTGATCTGCTTGTATGGGAAAGGGAGCATTTATTGCACATGGCATCTTTCTTGACTTGTAGCTCATTTGGAAACAACCAGGTTGATTTGTCTTTGAAATATAGTTAATAAATTACCTTGCCCCAGAGCAGATAGTTACAGAGAAGAAGCATGTCTATTATTATTCTTTTAATGTACTTCTCATAGGAGACATTCTTGCAGCTCTTTGTTGGAAAGAAGGAATACCTCCTCACCCCAGAATGTTCTTGTGGCTCAGGAGCATAGTTAGTGTGGAGTGTAACCAGAAAAGAGGCTTCTCTAAATGAATGCAACCAGAATTAGACTGGGATTCAAAAAGAATAGTAAATTAAAAGTTCCCTTTCCCATGCTCAGGCTCCTGAATTACATGGGAGAAATGGAGAAATGAGCTGGTAGGTCACTTTGCTGCTTTTATCAAGGCTTCAACTGAACATTCTCCAGGAAAGACACCGATCTCTTCGCTGGACTAATTCTGCCAATGAGTGAAACTTTTATTGCTAGATCACATATACATTCTAACTTCTTGAGGGTATTTCAACAGATACGCTTGAAGACCATGCTGCTAGAATTTACTAACTTGTACTGTTTGAGTTGTTCGAGGCTGCATAACTAATGACATGAAAACAGAAAATACTAAAATACTTATAGTCTAACACTAAGATTGAGTTATGTAGAGTGTTTCAAAAAAAGAGAAACTGAAACAAACTTATAAAAATGAAAATCAGAGATAACTGGTCCATTACTTGATGAGGTCAGTTACCTCAGAAATAGGGATGTAGACAGAGCAGAGGCATTTAATACCTTCTTCACTTCTGTCTTTAACATGGGTCATAGGCTGTGGGATCCACACAGGTCTGGATACATTGAGAAGGCCTTGACTAGAGGGATGATGAGCTCCTGAGCTGACTCTGAACTTGTTTGAGACTTGCTTCTTCAGCTGGATGTGCATAAATCTATGGGCCCCAATGAGATTAATCCCAGCGTACTGAAAGAAGTGGCTGATGTTATTGCAGGACCTCTCTCCCTTACTATTCAACTACCTTGGGAGTCTTGAAAGGTACCAATCTACTTCAAGTGGCAAATACTGTCCCAGTTTTCAAGAAAGGTGAGAAGGAAGGTTGGTAATTACAGGACTATCAGTCTCACTGAAGTGCCCGGTAAAATTATAGATAAGGTAATCCAGGAATTACTGAAAAACAATGGAGAGACAATGCAGTCATTGGTCATAACCAGTGACATAAGAAGGGAAAAGTGCTCCTTGACAAATTTAATTTCCCTTAATGTCAATATCACCCATCTAGTTAACAAAGGGAAGCCAGTGGATGTGGACTATAATTTCATAAGTTCACTTGGAGAAGTTTCTCCAAGCTGTGGCACTTGGGGAGCAGGGTGGAGTAAGAAAAGGAGGAGTAGGAAGAGTAGTAGTAAGTAAGTACTTAGTCATAGTAATACTACTAAGCTCAAGAAAACACCTCACTGCCTCCTTGCCGATCATACTTTCCATTTTGTAACATTACTTTTTGCATGTGCGTGTTGAAAGCTAAGCATTCATCTAAACATTTTGATCCTTACTAATTAAGGTAGTACCTGTCAAATCAGATTCTTTGCCCCCAGCTGTTTTCAATAGGCAATGTATTCAAAGAGAAACCATTTGGTACATCATGAAAAATTGAGTAAATGTTAGTCAGTGACATAGAAGCCCGAGGCAAGAGTTATTTGTTTGATGTCTGGATGTTTTATGAATCTGAAGACAGTGTCTGCAGAGCATGGCTTTTTTTCTTTTGTTACTTGAATGTGATCTATAAAAACCTACTTGTCATAAGTTTTGCTAGATACATAGCCTCAACACATACAAAAAGCGGAGCACTCCGGCCGCCGTGCGGGAACGCGGGGCTGCCCCGGCCCGGCCCCACCGCGGGCGCGCATCCTGCGCTCCGCCGGGAGAAGGCAGCGCTACCCTCCCGAGGGCGCCGAGGGCGTCGGCGCCGCGCAAGAGTCCCCGCGGGCCTCTCGTCGCCCCTTCCTTGTCCCGTCGAGCTGCCAGCGGGGAGCTGGGGCGGCTGCCTCGGGGTCTGCTCCCCAGGAGCCTCCCAGCGNTGCCCCGCAGCCCCGGCCCGCGGGCGCTCGGGCGTCGGCGCCGGGGCCGCTGCGCTGGGCGGGGAGCGGTGGATTGTCCCGAGCCTTCGCCGGGCCGAGACGTCGAGCTCCGAGGAGCTGCGGCGATGTTCCGCCGGCTGGCGCCTCCTGATGGGTGTGTAATAATTCCACTGGTTTATTCTGTTTGTAGATGCTGTGACAATGGAGTTAAGCTGCTTTGAAGTACCTCTTTATGTAAGTCCTACAACACTAGGCTTCTGCCTGGAGAGTTGCTTTTTTTTTGGGTANGCAGCGCTCCCGCGGGCGGCTTGGCAGCACCGCCTCCGTCCGTCCCTCCCTCCCTCCTTGCCCGGCGGCGGCGGAGCCTGGCCCGGGGCGCTGCGCGTAGGTAAGGCGGCCGCTGCCCGCGGAGGGCGGGCGGGGCCCGCGGCACCTGCTGCCCCGCAGCCCNTCTGAGACTGGAGGCTGTTGAATGTTGCTGTCTGATGAGACGTGTGGAGGTGATAGTTTTCAGAAGTGCAACTCAGCTCTCTGAAGGAAGTTCGAATATATTTCCCCTTTGTGATCATTATTATGTTCTCCTTCAGTACTGTGAGTTGCAGTTTTCGAAAGCAGAGTTTCTGCCTGTGAAGAGACCCCACTCACTCACTTCCCAAAATTTTGGTTGCTTTTTGCTTGCAGAATTCCAAACTACCATTCTCTCAGTTTCCACAGAGCAGGAAATTGTGTGTTAGGTAAAGAAATAAGTTGAAATTTGTAATCAAACAGATTTTTTTTCCGCAAAACCTGAAATAATGACTTAAAATAGATGAACTCAAAGTTAAAAAACAGGTAGTAACATGAGTGAGGACATACATTTGATAAACTTAATTTATTTCGTGCCTTCAAGGGGATGTGATTGTGAGTATTAAAACTTGGGAACTCAAGTCGTTATTATTAAAAAGCCATAATTGCATTTTTTTTACCTATTCTGCTTTGAAATGAGGGTAGCACTGGTACATGGATGGTGTCTAGAGGGAAGATGGGAGGACACTGAATGGTTTTCAAAAGGGTGGTGAAAGATGAAACGAAGACAGAAACAAAACAATTATCTGTTTATTGTTGTGAGATGGGGATGGAAATGGAGTAATACAAATAAACTCTATCCTGGAGTATTGAAGGAACATATGATTGGTAGTGCACCAGCATGAGTTTTCATTGTATTTGTCAGCTTCAGAATTAAAACCTCAGGCTTGCAAAAATAAGATGCAATATCTTTGAAGGCATTAGGAGAAAAATATTTTTGAGGCCTGCTGATGTGGTGTTTATTGTGTGGTGCAAGGCTTTAAAAACAAATTCTTACAGAAAAAGTAATCAGGGACATGTTGATATCTGATCTGACTGATCTGGTATCTTCCCATAAGGTAACTGACTACTTTGCAAAGGGCAGTGTAGTGGTTTTAATCCAAGTTGTTGAAAATGAAACATTTGATGTTGTGTCTCACAGGAAATTCTTATGGAAGAAAAAGAAGGGGAAGATCAATATAAAGAGATAAAGATATAAGGATACTGCGAGAGTTGTTAGGGTAGAGAGAAAGATATTACAAATGATAGTCCTTAGGTATCATACTTAAGTCTAGTTCTGTTTAATATTTTGATTATAACCCTATGAACCAGATGTAGACTTGCAAAATCTATGTAAATTTGTTGACATCATAGTTTTGGGAGAAGTTGGTTAGTACTGAGAAGAATTCAGTAATTATGTGGGAAGATTGAATTTTCCCACCTTTTATTTATATCAGTAAAAAGTGGAAAGAATGGTATAAAACTCTTCATTTGGAGACTAAAAATGATACATCTCTTATGAACAAGGGACTCACCAGGGGGAAGATGGGAGAGTGTGATTTTAGTTGAGAGCATTCACCCCAAACTTTGCACAAGTGAGAGTCTGTACCAGGTCTAAGCTTTGCTGGTTGTGGTGTGTGCTTTGTTAGTTTTCCATTTGTGGTCTTCAGCCTCTCACCAGCCCAGGTGGATGAATTCCAGAGGGGGCTCCTAACTTGCTAGAAACCCAGCGAGAGTAGTTTGGATTGTCGCCAGCTCATTTTCTTGTGGGGGCAGCAGATGGAGATGGTGTCTTTCTTCTGGGTCCACAGTGTCCTAACAAGCCTGAGGTTAGTGGAGAAACACGGGCTACCAGGGACTTGCAGTGGGAGCACCTGGGGTGAGTTTCCCAGAACCTGGGATTGTAGTAATTTTTTCAACAGCCACCTATATTTATTTCTCTGTGTGTGTGAGAAAGATGGAAGGTTTTCTCTCAACCCCTATCTGAAACTTGGAGAAATCTTAGCAGATGTTATACTGATCATTCGAGGTTGATGTAGTTATTCTAATGAGTTTAAGGTATTGCAGCTTCACAATCTTGCCCATCACAATATTGTTCATAATCTGAGTGCCTTTTCAGTGTGTTTGGGAAGATCAAAGAGTTCTGTCCGTCCTGAAAAAATCCTTGAGTCAGGGCATTTATCTTCTATTAGTTAGATCCAATTATTTCATCAGTTCTGGAAACTCCTTCCAACTGGTTCTGCCTTATTTGCGTGACTTTGTTGGAAAACACAATCAAATCAGCATTTAAATTAAACATGATAGCCCTTTCTGATTATTCAGTTCCTTAGTCAGTTTTCATTAAGGAGTTCTCTGGCAAGCTGAGCTTGTCTAAATGCTGTTCCATCTCCTTTGCTAAACACCGTTTTCATCTCTCATAAGCAAGGATAGAGAAAACATCTCTGGAAAACTGAGGGAACATGACAAATACCTGCACTGCAGTGAATTTAGGTATTTCTCTGATGTATTCCAGTCCCTTCTAAAGGGCCACAGTGGAACTGCAAAATACCATGTCATGGCAATTGCACACTGTTCTCATGCAACTTCAAAGATGTCAGCATATGATTCTAACACATTATTTTCCGCAAGAAAAGCGGAAGAGATCAAAAGGTAGGAAGTAATCACTTCTTTTCAGCCTCTGTGAAAGCATAGGCTTTGTTCGTTGAGAGAGGGAGAAATCTGCTGTATGCTGGGTCCAAAATTAGGATGCGTTTCACACTGTATCTAAACATGCTTAGCATCTATATCCAGTGGATTTTACCCTCTTCTTCATTCTAAGAATGCCTGTTTTGAGAGGCTTCTATTTCATGTCAGATTATCTGAGAATAACTGCAGTTTTGTGTTTATAATACACATTTTTAAAGATTATATGCAAGGTACTTTGTTGACTCTCTCTATGTGAGCAGCTGTTAACACAGCTGGAGGATGTGTCCGTACTGCACTGCTACTTCAAACTGCCACACTTCAGCAGTACTGAATTTCTTGGCAAATCTAAAATAGTATGTGTAATCTTGTTGGCTGAGTGATGGCTGTTCTTTTTTTGTTACATAAGAGGCAATGCTTTCTGAAAGCTCAAGGACCTTGCTGATTTAATACAATTTTTGTGAAATATCATGTAAAAATACTCTATGTAATTAGTCCAGTTTGAAAATGCATTATTTAGTACCCTTTTTCTGTATGTAATTTTTGTGGCAGTAGTACATTAAAATCTAATTACAACACACATCAATGCCATGATTTAAAAAATAAATGGTAATGAAACAGAAAATCACATATTTGAAGCACATCTCCACAGTTAATTTGAGGAGCCTGTTTCCAGCTTCTAGACAGCAAATTACTGTTAACCACTCTACAAAATTGCTCTTTATAAGCCAGTCTAGTTTTCAGGATTGACTAGCCAAGAATAAACTGAAACTTCGTAGACATCTCTTCTTTCGATGCTAATGATTTAAGTAATTATCATTTAAGTAATTATTATTTAAGTATATAGAACTTGAATGTAAGTAGCTTTTGCCTTCCTAAATTATGCTTTTTTAAAACTGATACAAATGAAATTATATTTAGCTAATTCTTTCTGTAAGAAGAGCAACAAGCTGAATTTTTTGTTCCATTGTTTACTAAAGACAGTATATGGAATAAGACCTCACTATCTTCAGGCAGACACTGGTCTCATTGTATATGGAAAAAAAGACTGTTCATGAAAGATGGTAGATAAAAGCAAAATATTTGATGAAGCATCCTTCAGATATTAAAGAATTTATGTATGACAGTTGTTCCTCCTGTTATAAGCAGTTTTTAATGTGGAGAAACAAATCTCCCTCATGGAAAATCATTCCTTCTTATTTAATAGTAGGTAACTGGTTTTTGTTTGTTTTAAAGAAGTGTTGTTGATTACCATCTTTGATATTGGCAAAGAAATACCTTGCTGCCAGGGGGCAAACATACTGTGGAAGTTGTGAGCTCTCAAGAGTAAATAAGTGTTCTCAGAAGTTTGTAAATTACTCTCTGCTGGGAGCCTTATGAATGCTTCCCATGGGAGCAGGAGAGATAAGTAAGGAAATGCTGAGCCAGAGAATATGTCCCCAGCTGTTTCTTGTAGACACCAAAGGGACCTCATCTCCCCAGGAGGTGGTGCTGAAGGTTATGTGTCTGTTTTTCCAAAGGAGCCTTTCGATGTTAATTCTCTTGGAAGAGGTGGAAACACAGGCTCCTAGCTTCGAGACTCAGGATCTCCTGGAAATCTTCCACTTGCTCCTGTGCTGCAAGGTGCTTACTATTCTCAAAATGCACTTTCCTAAGGTATCGCATGCTCCTGTGTACGGCCACTGGAGCTGGCTAAAAATCCTCAAGGTCTAAGCTTAATTAACTTCTCTTGTGTTCTGTTATGCAAAGTCTCGCTCTTAAGGTGTCTCTGCTCTGATATTTTGTTTCTGATCCTGCTACAGCTTCCTTGGTGAAGCACAGGTGCCAAGGAGAGAGAGGTGCTTAATACTAATGTATGGAAGTATTTGTGCAGTGAGGTTTCGGAGGGTTTCTCTGACTGAAGGGCAGAGAGTAGGAGGTGGCACCAGGCTGCTTGCAGCCGCAGCGTCTGAGGGCCTGGAGACTCTCACACTTGGGATAAGCTCAGTGATGGTCTTTGCCTGGGCTGGGCCTGCAAAGTGTCGAATGTAATTCCAGCATGCTTTTGCATGATTTGAGTAGGACGTGGAGTAGGACTTATGTATTGATTGTGAGTAGCTGATTGTCTCCCTTGCCA
Organism: Edolisoma coerulescens; assembly: GCA_013397115.1. NCBI lineage: Eukaryota > Metazoa > Chordata > Aves > Passeriformes > Campephagidae > Edolisoma > Edolisoma coerulescens. Next base: position 21,130 of record VWZW01005626.1, read on the forward strand.
AGCTGTTTGCCTTCCTGGTTCCTCCATAGTGTACTAACAGTTGATGTGCAAAGAGGGGTGGAAAGGGATAATTTTCCGTGGTTGGATACAGCTTTTGTATTTGCTGCTCTTGCCAAGTGTTCAGTGTCTTCTAGCCAGCCCTTAGTGGAAAAAGACAATTTCTAGCCCGTCTTGTCCATTCTCTGCTTCCATGTTCTTTGCTGTTGCAGTGGGGCTGGCCGTAATTCTAGGCCTATCTGTGTATTCAGTGTGGCTGAAACGGCTGCCTTACTTAGACTTCAAAACACAAAAAAGAAATGTAGTTTAAAATGTAGATGTGTGTTGGCCTTTCAGTATGCCTTTGCTAATGCACAGAGCTGTGTTGGCCCGATCCAGCTGTGGCTGGAATCAGGAGTACTTTGTTGTTGTCTGCTGTGGGAGCCTGGTCAGGTCTGTCATGGGAAGCCTGTGTGGGGATGCACAAAAGCATGTGCACAGGCTGGCCTCTGGATGCAGACTTGCTGCCAGAGTGAGACTGAGGAAATACATCTGAAAGTATGGGACCAATTTTAAAATACATGAAAGCAAAGAATGGGTGCTTCAAAGCATATCCATCAGCAGGCAGATACTTTTTTTCCCCGTGATTTATTATTTTTCCTTTGTTTTCCCCTCAGTCCTTAAATTTAGATTTTCCTGGGCAGGGAGTTTGTGCTTACATGTATTTGTGTAGTGTCTGCCACAGTAGAGCCCTGATATTACACAGGACATGAGAATAATAACTAGTCTGATTTGTATATTTTAAATCAAGTCAACTGGAAGAGATTACTCCTTTTCTTTTAGTCTGCAGTTGCATGTCAGAAGGGATGTTAGTTTTCTTACTGCAGAAATTTTCTAACCTATGTTAACAGCTCATTCTTAAGCTTTTTAATTCCTCTGTATTACTTCATGCATGAACATAAGTTGTGTTGTCACTGACAGCAAAACACTGAATGATATTTTCAATGGTAGACAAGCAAGAACATTAATGTGTATTTTGGCACTGGGCTTGAACATTTTTTTCTTTTTCTTCTGCCTTCTCCCCTCTCCTTTCTGCTAAAAGCATTCCATATATTTTTATTTGTATCCAGTGGTTCCAAAATTAAAAGATATCCCATTTATTTATTTATTAATTACTTATTTGTTACTTTGCCATATGGGACTCTGAAAATTTTTCTCCACCTTACCTGTTGTCTGGGTTTGATAACGAGCTAAACACAGCTTTAAGACTGGTGGTAGCAAGGTAAGGAAAATAGGGTCAGTTTGATGTAAAGTGCTGATTTGCTGTAGGCTTGCTCTGTGGTTCAGATTGTTTAAAAACACTGGTAGATTAATTCTGCACGAGTGGTCAGTTCCATGACTGTCTCTCGTGCTGCTGCTGACATAGAGCAGGCATAAAAAGTACAAAGCCAGCATAAGTTCTATGTCATGTGCTCTCACTAATTCAGCAAAAATGAGATTGTGTTCCAAGGTCTGGCATGGGTCAGGTTAGTGTGGCTGGATGTTGCCTATGGTGACGTGGAAGTGGTGTTGCTGCCAGCTGTGTCTTAAATTGAGCAAAGGGCTGGTTGAGAAGGTTAAACGGAAGAAACAGGACTGAGGGGGACAATTTTTTGTGTGATAATGCCACAGAAAATAAGAACCTGGAAAGCATCTGGGCATATTGCGCGTGCCCTGAATGAAAAGTATCATATGTCTAATACATGTTTCTTTTTAAAGTGGGTAATATTAGAGGCAACTTAACAGTGCACAGTAGCGTAGAGACTTGCAGACGTGTGTATGTCATGACCTGTTACTGGCTTTCTTCTTTTTAGAGGAAATATATTTAGTTTTGCAGTTAAATGAGAAGTATTTTAAAGGCCTGGGGTTTTTTTGTTTGAATTTTTTTTGTTGTTGTTTTCTTTCTTTGTTTTTTCTTTTTTTAATTCTGTTGGATTCTAGCTCCTTTTCCTGGAGGCAAATCTTGCAGTTCTCAACAAAAAAACTTATTTTTCTATCTGTGACTCTGAAGGAAGTGAACCTATGTTGAGGCTAGTGAGGAGGTAAAAGGTTTAACTCATTTTGAGACATCAGCTTTAGATAAAAGCCAGTGTCTGCAATTTCAGAAACTCCCAATACAGCAGATGTTTTTCAGGTTGTCACTGAAGGGGGAGTATTGCAATAAGCTTGACTGAAAACCCACAAGGTTTAAGGATGATCTATTAAACCCCAGCAACACAAACCACAATCCTTCATCTCTCTTCCCCTTGTCAAGGCCAAGGACTTGTTAAGCCATTAAAGAAGCACAAAGTAGGTACCAGATCCAGAAGGTGGGAGAGGCCAGACAGGGATTGTTTGGGTGGAAGTTTGCAGTGCTGTGTGTTAGGGAACTATGTGAGATGTGTTTTCAAACAGGGTGGGGAAAATCCATCTCTGAGGAGTAAACCTGGGCAACTTTGATCCTGCTGTGAGGCAGGGGAGTCAGCTAGTTAACTTGTCAGGATCTCCTCCATCCTTCTTCTTTGCTTGGAGTGTACTTTTGTCATCAGTTTGGATGTAACAGAGTGCTTAATTTTTTTCCAGTTTATGTGCACTACTTAGTCAAAAAGGTGGCTGTAGCTTCTACCAGTACTTAGTTTTTCTTTTAAAAAGGCACTGCATCTAAACCAAAGTGAGGAACTTCCTGCTTTTTCACATCAAAAGAGGGAAGCTTATCTGTCTTCATTAGGAAATTTGTCTGTTAGTGCTTTTCTATTCAAGATAGTGCTCGGACCTTGCTAGAGGCATCCTTCAGATTTTATTTTAGTGGTCACTGAATACTTTTTTTTCTCACTTTTTTGACAAGAACCGAGAGCTGTCTCAGCTGCTAGTCAGTAGACTTTCTGTGTGCTGAATCGCCTTAAGCACCTGTGGGGGTGATGCTTTTTACTTATACCTGGAGCCATCCATGCAAATGCATCCTCTGCACTTCTCAGAAACCTGCCACACGCTTAACAAGTACCTACAGGTAGTTGGTGCATAAAGCTGATGTGATTTGGAGAGCCTGCCGTGGTGCATTTCCCACATGTCGGCAGTGTCTTGTCCACAGCTTCAGGGGCTGAAGACCAGTCTTGAGCAAATAAGTGATGTTCTCAGGGTGCTGGTGGAGTTTTGCACTATAAATCAGCAGAGGACTGGCTCTTCTCGAAGCAGCTCTGCGTGCATATTTAATTTTTTATAAAAGTGTGTGTGTGTGGGCTTTTGGGCAACATGTAATATTAAATATGACCCTATCAACACATACCTTGTCTCCAAGTTTGTATGAGGAATTATGCTTATTGTGTTACTCTGGATAGAAAAAAAATAATCATACTCGATTGCATCTTCCCTTAAGTTATTAAATGGGGGGAAAAGCCACCCTGTCTTTGTTTTGGATATTTTTAGCTATACAGTTAGAAAGTTGATGCTTCTAGAAATGTTTGGCTTTTATCTCTTACTTTGTTTTTCAATTTGTAACTTCTTCCCTCCCCTCCACGTAGTTGCTGTTTCATTGTGTGCTGAATCCCACTGCATTCAATTCAATTGGTGCGCATGCTTTCTTAAGCAAGTCCATAATTGCATTTACTGCAGTCTGTAGACAAGATCTGTCTGGTGGACGGTATAAAAACATCACAGAGCATTGGAAAGGCATGTTTGTAATTTTTCTCTTGTTGTTAATGATTTGAATATGATTGATTTGTGTTCATTTAGAATTTCCCTACCGCTATTTTAGCATCTTTTGTGTAGAAATGTTCACAGTTGCAGCTTAGTTGCAGAAGGGTCGTTAAAACTTTATGGCTGCTACTGTTCTTGTCCAAGCACAAGTAAAATATAAACATTTTCTGAAGTGAGTCTTCTCAACAGTGAAAAAATATTTATGTGAAATTGCAGTGGCCAGTAGCAGTTGACATAGAGGAAAATATTCCCATTATTGCTGGCAATACTTGGGGATTTGCATTTACTTCAATGTGTTGGGACATGGATTTTGGAAACAAATAAGCCATTGTTTTGCCCCAGGACATAAATATTTTTCTTAGAGAATGTAATTACTAAGCTTTTATTTGTTTGTCCTGTTATATTTAAAGATGATATCCTTGAAAGCCCTAGATAAAACATTACTTCTTGAGCTATTATGCTATATGCATAGTTTGGTAAAGAAATTTTTAGTGTACTTTAGAACGTGTTGTTTTTAGGGTAAAAGGCTGCTGGGAAAGTAGATTTATCCAGGCTGTGTATGGAAGGATAGAGAGCAATTGTTGAAATTTAAGTGTTAGCCAGCATGGTGGCCTGGATCTGGAGGTCCACTAAAGATTTTCTTGTGTTGGACCTGTTTTTCTGGGGCCGGTTCGTGGTGAGGAGCATGGTGTTTCTAAATGGTTTCAAAGTGGAAGAAACTCAGTTCAGGTTAATGGCCAATTATTTATTAAGGCATGGAGTGTCTTGCAGCAGACTAAGGATGAGGCACAGTGGAAGGGCTGTGGTCAAACCTTCAGCTCCTCCTGCCTGCCTGGGTGCTGCCATGTTTCAGCTGTGAGGGATTGCTACCCACCTTTCCCTCTTCTCCTCACAAAGAGCCTGCCTCAGTCCCTTGCTGGGTTGCAGAACAGGGTCAGAAGAGTGTCTGGCGGTGCGAGCTCTTCTCCCAAGTCTGGCCTTTGCTGCTCCCTACCCAGGACATGGGGTTCGGGGGACCCTGCTGCTGTAAGCCTGACATGGCTCTCAGGTGCCCTAGACAAACCAAGGGAAAAACGTGTGTCCGGGAAACCTGTTTGGTGACACTGAAAAGAGTGCATAAACCTTTAAATCTTGCTAAAAACACAAACCTCGCTAATCTCCTCCCAGGTGCCACTGCCAGGACAGTATTTTCCCTGGTAATAAAAGGTAGGCTTTACTTTATGGATCCCAGAGAGGTAAAAACTAACACTTCCTCAGCCACAGGTTTAATGTGTTCAGAGTTGTGTCTGTGTCTCTCTTAAGGTCCCCTTAACTGCAATGTCTTCTCCTCAATTCCCCTGTATGCTTTTCTGGTTTTTACTTCAAGCATTACAGTGACAATCTTGGCTCTCATTAAATCAATGTCGAAACTCCTCTTGGCTGCAATGGGCTGAGGGCCTCCCATGTTCTTTTTCTTCTGTTTTCTGGTATCTTTTTGCAGTCAAAGGTATTGATGTAGATGCCTGAAGTTCTCTGCTGTAACAGGCCTGGATGGTGTTTGAGAGGTCTCCAGTTTCCATGTGTTCCTGTGGTGGTTCTGTAGAGCTGAATAGCTTTTTTTAGCCATGCAGGTCTAAATCTAAGTAAGATAATGGCTGGTTGGTCTCAGTAAGTGCCCTTCGACTTTATAATTTCCTTCCTCTACAAGTCCATCAGAATCAACACAGTATGAGCTTGAGGCAAGGACCTTCCCCAGCATCTACCATCTGAGAAACCAGCTGTGGCCAGGGACTGTGTTTATTTGCTGAAATGGTGAAGTGGCACATCCTTCCCCTTGCTTTGATTAAGTGGGGACTGAACTATCTGAGGTTCATGTGGACCCTGAAAGCATGCTTAACCATACCTACACATAGAAATCAAGCTCTTAACTCTCCATTATATTTTCCCAAGTTTGTGAGGATATAGGTAATCTTATTAGTGAGAGGTTGGACTGTTGTTGAATGAATGAACCTGTGAAAATGGTGTCAAAGACATCCAGCAACTGGATTGTCAAGAATCTGGCCCTTGTGGATCCATGCTCTCACAGCTGCCTTGTATTCAGTGTACCTGGCCACTTTTCCAAAAATGAGGCGCCGCCTTGTTTGGGTTTTGGTATCTAGAGGATAAGCTTAAATTTTTTCTTTAGAAATGTAGAAGAAACATGTTAGCTGGGATGTGTTTCCAGTTTCAGTGTCTGGAAGAAACTCAGACCAAACATCACTCTGTAGGAGGACAGTGTTCTCATTTCAGGTGCTGTGTATATTGTAATCTGTTTCTGTTGGTTTTGCTCTTTTGTACTGATATGTGAGTTAGGGCTTAATTACCTACTTCTACACGCCTATAACTGTAATTTTAGTTTCTTTGTGCTTTAGTAATAAGTTGGTGCTGGAGTTTGTTTGCAGACTTGAGAAGGTGCTTTGGTCATGCCTTGCAGAATGGGTTGGAAAGCAGTGGAGAAGCCCTTCTCCCACATGTGGTGAGAGGGATGCTGTGCAAATGACTTTAATGCGTGTGAATATCTCATTGAATCCCTGGAAAAGTGTTTCACTGTTGTTTATGTAGACCATTTAATTGTTGTATTAGTTAAGTAAATATGCTTTGATTGAAAACCTGGATTGAGCACTCTGGGTCTGCCAGGAAGCAGTGCTTTTACAAAAGAGGTGTCATCTTCCAAAAAACTCTGGGAAAGCTTTGTGAAGCAGAGAGACATTTCTTTGGTGGAGGACTACATTACTGCATCTTATTGCAAGATCCAGCCCACTTCCCCCTCCTGCTTGAATGCCTTGCTAGGAAAGGAGGAGGAAGATGGGAGCTGGAATTTCTCCCACTCCTGTGACTCTGAGTTAATTTGTCTGTGGAGGAAAGATCTGTTCAGGTAGTTCCTGCTGCAGCATGCTTCTGGGACTGGACTGACCTTGCCTGAGGGACCCAGGATATAAATGCTTCTGCAGGGATTGGGTATAAAACTTGCATTACTTTCTCAAAGTATTTTTCTATGCAGGCGTTTTCTAGGATGGACTGCAAGTGATCTTTGTTTGTAAAAATGTGATTGAATAGTTCCTGTAGTATATTTGGGTTCACACAGAGACAATTTGAAAGTAAATTGATACATGTTTTAGTGAGCAGCAGCAGCAAGAAGACATGTCTTTGAATGGAGCAACATGAAACAAGAATATCTGAAGACAGGATGGAATGGGCTGGAGACAATGATAAAAGCTTGCATGAAGTAACTGTTTCTGATGCCAGGTGTGATAACCATCCAGCATCAAAAATAATATTCCACTATTACTTTCTGTGTTATCTCTGAATCTGCTGTAATGCAGGGTTTAACCCTCTTTTTGGATCATGTGAGATTTTCCAACTGAATCACTTAATTGTTTGGCCAGATACAAGCTAGCTGCCAATTTGCCTTCCTTCTGTAAAATCTTTGGTTAAATGACCATGAGTTTAATTTTCTGGAGTATTGTAAGGAGTGAGCTTTATAAAACTTGGTTTTTATTATGCACACATGAGCTTTCCACTGTCCTTTTCCCCTCTAGACAAGGATTTGTGAAATTCTCCCTTGTGCTTAGACCTTACGTAATGCAATTAGTTTAAGATGTTTCTCTGTCCTTGGTGAACCCAAGTTAATGTTTATTAAAAAGGAACAGTATGGCTACAATTCGGCTTGAATTTTTTTTCTCCCCAACACCATCTAATTAAGTGAGAAATGTTTCCACAGAATATCCCCCTGGTTTCATGTTGTTAAGGCAAGAAAAACATGAAAGCTGTCTGGCTGTATATTCTCTCTGACTCAGGGGTCCAGAGGGCATAGAGATGGTTTGGGAGTTGCGGCTCCAAGTGCCTGTGTGGAAGAAATTCTGCTGTGCTCCTGTGCACCAGGCAGCTGTTAGCTAAGAACCTACTGGAGCAGACTGTGGAGGGTCTTCAGAGACTTACTCTATTCCTATCTCCCCAAAATAGCCATCCCCATTATTACTCAACAGACCAAAAGGGTTATTCACAACTACAATAAAATTTTTTTTTAAAAAGATTGTTCTATTAACAACAGTAAAACCAGCAACTGCAATAATAATACATTCTAGTTATAGTAGTGCAAAACCCAAAGAGAAATAGGAGAAAACACTTCGCAATTATAACACTTCAGGCTACTGAAAAGAGGTCTGTCATCAGTTTTTGGGAGTGACAGTCATGTTTGCTCTGGATATTGATCTCCTAATGTTGTTTACACCTGTCCTTATGGGAACAGTCCTATCTGAGGAAGATTTTGTGCTTGAAACCAGCCTTTCCCTGTTCACCCCAGTTCATTAGATTCGCCTGCATTGAAGAGGAAAACGAATGCAGGATTCGCATTGTTACGAGTGTCGAGGAAGATGTCCTTGGGGAAGGCAGGCCAAGATATGATGTTGTTGTGGGTAGCAAGAGTCACACTGCAGTGAAGTGTTTGCCGTATAATGAACAGTGTAAGGATAGTCACAGACATAAGTGTGGTTTTCAGCAACAGAATTTTCTGTGCTACTGTGTTGTGCTTTGTTTTTTACAAGACTTGTTTATGGAGCTGGTGGAGTCAGTGCTGTGGTAACTGTTTTGAATAGAGCAGGGCAGGCATCTTTGGAAATATGGCTGAGATATTCTTCTGTGGCATGTTTTCCAGAAAACACCATTTCTGCCAGATGTTGGGGCAATTCTGCCTTATTTAGAACAACTGTGGCAGTCAGGAACTGTGGTGTAGCACACTGTCCTCCTCCTCAAGGAAATGCAGCTTGATCGAAATTTCCGCCCTCAGACTTGTCAGACATTTGTTATTGTTTGCTGCTTCTTAGATCCCTTTCCTGTTCTTTTTTGAAGCTATTGTATGACAGGTTTTTCTTGGCTGGTTGCTTTCTATTTACTATAAAGAAACCCATAGACAGATATCTGGGAACTAGTGTTCTTTGAAACCATTTGTAGAATTGCATTGGTGCTTCTTTTTGAAAACTAAATCTTAAGATAATTTAAATCACTTCTGAATTTTTTATTTTTTAAAACAAAACTTGCTTTTGTAAATAGCAAAATATTTGGGTTCAGGTTATTCTGATCCATTTTAAGTAAAAAGTCAGTTATGTTTGTGTTGGGTAGGATGAAAGGAATTGCTTGAAAGACATTATTTAAAAGACAGTTTTTTAAATCAGCTTTGCTTTTGCAGGCATAAAAACTGTGTTATTTTCTGAATGGAAGTAGAAAACTGAATATTTGTCATTGTATCACACTATCTCTGCATAGTACAGTTACAAAGGTTATAATAACCTTGGACCTGAATTATACATCAGTGGGTTTGTTGAGGATGAGAAATTTACTGAATGTTTCTGAATGCACTTTAATTTTTTCAGGGACAGGTGACTATACATGCAAAATTTGACAAAGATGTTTACCTCCCAGAGGATGCTGAGTTTTACTTTGTTTATGATGGATCCCTGAAGAGACACATAATGTTTGCTGAGCGAGTTAGTGACAACACTCTTCAGTCCATAGTTCCAGGTGAGCCTTAATTCCCATTTATATTTTTCCACTCTTTGCTCTACCCCAACCCCATTTCAAAGCTGGGTGTAACCGGACATCTTGGTATAACTGTTTTATGTCTCTGTAATGGAGAAAATGCAGCGATTTGAATGATGGCCTTTAGGATCCAGGCCGAGTTTGACTGAGCATAGGTGATGGTGCCTTTGTAGCAGTCTGTGCCAACACAGTGTCGGATGCAGACAGCTTTGCCGGACTTGCACCATTGGGTGTGCATTAAAGTGCAGTCTTCAGGGATGGCATAATTTTTGATGTGAGTTGGTTCTATGCCAGAACTGTTTGCCTCTGGTCAACCTAACACCTGCAAAAGTCCTGTTTTTTCTGAGCCTTCCCTTGGTGCAGCTGTCAGCCTGGCTTGCAAGGCCCTTCTGCTTGCGATGCTCGGAGCTCTGCTGGAGCCACACATGGTACGAAGATGTCTGGGAGACAGTTCAGGGTGCCTCAGTGCAAACAGGGGACGTGTGCTGCCTCCCAGCTGGCTCTCTGCCTTGGGCTTGTCTCCCTCTTGGATGTAACATAAACCCTGCTTGTCACCTTTATTGTGTGCTTTGTGACCTTTCTATTTGTGTGAGTAGGAGGCTATAGACATGATGCACCTGTGCAATAGGATCTCCTTGTTTTCTCTTGTGTTCTAAAGGGCATTTAGAATCTGAAAATAAGGGCAGAGCATAAAAAAGGAAAGTTCATTGCTGTTACATAGTGGCTCCTTTGAACCCATAAATGCCGAATGATTGTCGTGAATTACAGCTGGAGAAAAAACAATGCTAGGCTTGTTCCACGTTGGTTTTAATTTTTTTTTAAGATCTCAGCATATTTGTGACACTTAAATGGTTGCTTCTGGGCTAGGAACAAAACGAGAAGCCTATGGGCAACACTTAATCATGACAGAAGCCATGAAGAGATGAAAATAAAATGTGGGGCTCAACTATGTCCTTGCTGATGTTAGTGTTATTTTATGGTAGCCAAATCAAACATAAGGGAACACAGAGCACTTTAAAAACAACTACAGTTGTGGTAAGTACATGCTTCCTTCTGTAGTTACTAGATTGCACATGTACCTGTAGCTCTTCAGAGTATGTTGGAAAATTTAAATTTATGCCCTTAGTACCTCGTGGTTAACTCTCCAGTGAGAGGTACAGCTTGCACCTCTTTTAGATGTATGACATCCACCCTCCCTTAGAGGTCAAAGGAGTAGGAGGGAAAGACAAAGTGCTGAAGAGGTTAAAGAGGCAGACTCCCTTGGACTTTGAGGGTCCCAACTGTAAGTTACAGAGTTGATACAGCATTTAATCAAGTTTGCCAAGAGCCTGAAGTGTGCATTAGTTAAAAGCTTTTGGGTTTTGGCCCAGGTAAATACAAAATAGGTTTTAATAAATAGAGGTGTTACTCAGAATTCGTGAGCATCTAATTTTTCTTAATGCTTATCCAAGAATCCTCAGTTCTTTCCACTGTGGTTAAAGAACCCTCACCTAAAAAGACTGGTTCTGGAATTAATTAAGTTGGTATAACTGGGAGGAGTATCAGTTCAAGTCTAGTTGAATCCAAGTTCATCAGTAGAAATGGTTGGTGGATGTCCTATGATAAATAAATGTAATGAAAGGGAAGAATAAAATAATTCTGAATGAGCAACCACAGGTCTTAGAGGTGGATGAAAATGAAAAATAACTAATGTATTTTCTGAACATAGATGATGTTAGTGATTGATTTATGTTATAATTACAGGCCATGGATACCAAGAAGCAGTTTCTCTGTCTGTGTTAATGCACACGGTGGGTTTCTCACCTGTGGTCCTCGGCAGCTGTCCCGTCACTTACAGAGAGAATCTGTTGTGCAAGTTGTCTCGCTTTCTGGTCGATCATGCAGAATGTGTCACCACCACTAGTCACAAGCTGTTGCTGGATAAGTTTGGGCTAAGGATGAAAGATCTGCAGTCACTGGATAATGACTTGATGATGGCCGTTGCTTATGAAAAGTTGCCTTCAACCTGGAATATCCTTGGAAGCTGCCCAGAAGGTGGTAGAGTTTTATTTGAAGTTAGAAGGCTTTTAACAGTGCTTTGGTGCACGGTTCAGAGCAGAGTATCTCACTGTTTTATCCAGTTTCTCGACTCTTGTGCTTTGTTTTGTGGTTAATATGAAAAATTGTTCAAGTGCGAGAGGGGTAATCAGAGATTTGGTTTGTGCCTAGAGAGTTGAAAGGGATAATGATGGTTATTGTAACTCTGTCTTCCTAGAAGGTTATTCTGCCTTTACTCACTGTGAATGCAGTTCTTTATTTGTAAATATATTTGTCTGTTAAAAAAAAGGAAGAACTGTAGCATGAAGCTTTGCAGCCACAATTCTAACCAAGTGAGATATTTTATCTCCAGAGAAAAAGGTGGTAGTCAAAAAAGAATATGTTACTGGAGGCATTCTTATGTGTGGAGTAAACATAATTTTTCTGACTGTTCTGTCAGTGTTTATCCTTTATTTATGACTATGGTCATTCTTTGTGGAAAATATCATTAAACAAGTTTCTTTGTGGCTTTTTTGAGTTGTAGAGGAAGTGGAATGAAAATATATGTGGAATTTTACATTAGGGTATGCTACTGAAAAACTTCATAACAAAGTCAGGTGAGATTTTCCTAGTTTCAGGTTTCATTGCAAACAAAAAACTTGGGGTTTGCCAAAGAGGATATTTTTTTTGCAAACTCAGCTGATTTATAGCTCAGGGTGGAAACTGTGTTATACTTGATGGCTTCACATGTTTTTTGTTGAAAATTTGGTAGTTTTTGCTGTTTTCCTTTTAGTACTTTAAATTGCTAAAAATCAGAAGACAGGCAGTTTCCATGTGAGCCAAACTGAAAGAGATTCGTGCAAGCTTTTGGGAAATAAAAACGCATCACTTAAGCCCATTTTTTTGGGTAAGGGCTTCTTTCACGTCTTAAATCCTTCTGATTCTTAGTGACAGATAACTTAAAATCTGAAGAATGTTTTTTGTCTCTCCGTTGTAAACAACCCCTTTAACAGATGTGAAGACAAATACCAAATCTCATTCAAATATTGGCTAGACAGGAGAGGAAAAAAAACGCTCGCTACTTGTTTCATTTTGATGTGTAATAAATATTTGTTCACATTACTCAGCTTCTGGGGAAATGGTTGGATTTTAGCAATGAGGAACTTGTATCAAAGCCTGAAGAAATCAGCTGTAGTTTTGTTCACAGGCTTATCTGAGATTTTCACCAGCTGAAACCCAACCCAGAAGCATCAGCAGGATGTCAGTGGTACTGAGAGATGCTTGGGCTAGCCAGCTGGGTACCTGCTTGCTTGAAACATGGGGAAGGTGTGTTGAGGATCCAGAGAGTCAGAGATCATCTCAGCTGGTATCAGAGTAAGCTCTGCCAGGANAAAATTCTTTAAGTTTTAGTTGTGCTAATTGTTAATTTTCAGGTATACTGCAACATTTATATGGAAAAAGAGTATGTTGCCCTTGCAAGACTTTTACAGATGTTGTATTTTTTTATTCATACTTTGTTCACTTTTCAGATTAAAATGCTATACATAAACAAAATTTCAGCACAGCAGAAGAGTGGAGATGTCCACCATTGCCATACGGGGCCTCTGTGAACATCTGAAGTGTTAGACAAGCATGTCTTCAGTGTACTGCGGTGGGGTTGCCTCATGGGCACTGTTGCACTTGCAGAAGTGAGATCTACCTTTGTACAACAGATGCTGCTCTTAAATGAAGCCAGGGTCTTCTGCCTTGTTTCTGAATAAACAAAATGAATTCCTGGGGCCTGGTAGCAATGCTCATTTACAGTGGGATCTGTCAGTGCACTCCTGCTTGGGCATTGCTGGGGGCCACCCTTGATGAGTGGGGGGCTCCTGAAAGCTTTCTGGACAGCTTTTCCTTCAGCCCAAGGGAGATCAGTCCCTCCCTTTGTCTCTCTCTGAGGTCCGGGCTTGGGCTGGGTTGGATATCTATTTTGCTCTCCTCTAGGTAGTTTGTATAATTTTTATTTAACTTCTGTATCCTTTCTTTCTCCTTTCTGAAAGTATGGTTTTGATCCTCTCTCTTGACTATGAGAAGCAGTGACTGGAGTTGCTTCCTTGTGCTGTCCCCATCACTGTGTGTTTGTCCCCAAAGCCAAGAAAGCCAAAGCTGAGGGTTGCCTGTGGCTGAGGGGGCCCTCTGCATGCAGGGGAAGGAGAGGGAGGGAGAAGGGGGTGGACTGAGACAGGAGAGCCTCAGATCTCTCAGCACATGAGAAGAGGAGGAGAAGGTCCTTAATCTTCAACCATGAGGTGATCAAGTGTTGTCCCTGTACTCTTCTGCACTGTCTAAAAGATAAAAATTGGTGAGAAACAGAATGTAGAAATTTATGATTGTTTAGAAAGAGAATGAGAACTTCTTTTCCTACCTGCTGTCCCTACAATTCCTTGTATCAAAGGTCGGAGGTGTCTTGACACTTGACATTGTCAGGATGTTCTTTTTAATATGAATGTTGTGAAAAATGCGTGCTATCATCTGTCACTACTTAGAATGTTATGGTTGTGCAATTCTGTCAGTTTTCAGAGCTGCTGGCTTTTTTTATTGGAAAAAAACACTTCTGAATGACAAGTTGCTGGAAAAAATTATTGCACCATCTGGTGTTTTTTGACCTCATTCATTTTTATGAGGATTTAGAAACACAAGGGTCAATGGAAAGATAGAAGAATGCTTTATTCATAGGAGTTTATTCATAGGAGGTATAAGTCAGGATAATGTATAAGAAGGATTGGAAAAGAGAGCCAAGAGATTGTCTAGGGAGTATTGCAAATAATTCAGGAATTTAGTGTAGTTGCACAGGTCAGGAGTTACTGGCCACATTATAGGAAGTTCAACAAAAGAAACAAGAAAGCATGAACGTTTCGGTAATTCTCTCTTGTAATAGATGCCTGTGTGACAACTCTGACAGGAGCTGCTCACTCTCACAGAGTGGTCAGATGTTGAGATCAGCAGCTTGCTGCTAGAGAAAACTGGGGACTCACCAAAGGTGCTATGCTTAGACATTTATTTGTTTGTGGGTTTCAGGAAAGGGGAAGAAGGGATAGGAAGGAGGGAGAGGGAGATGCTGATTTTCTTGTTTATTGCACCTTGATAAAGGATATTTTCCTTCTGAACTGGATTATTCAATCTGTGGAGATAATCAGTATTAAATAATAGGCTAAATAAATTGTTAGTGCTGCCAAAAAAAGAGAAGAGAATATTTCCACTGTTTTTTTGTTTACCAAAAAAAGAAAAAAAAAGAAGGAAAAGATGCAAAGAAGGGAGGAAAGAAAAACTAAGAAAAGAGAGAAAGAAGAAATTAATCTGAATGAGAAAAATGCCTCCAAGTAACTCTTTCTTTCTTAGCACCATCAGGTTATGGCAGCCTTCCAATACTGGCAGTCCCAAGAACCATCAGACATAGATTCAGCAGTGCACTTTATTGACGAGAAGCTGAGGGCATCTCAGTTTCTGGTTGTTTTAGGGGCACTGCCAAGAGAGTGAGTTCATGTTTTCTGGGATAATTAAGTGTGCTGGTAATCAAACAAGAACAGTTGCTGACAGCTTTGCCACTATTTACAGTTATTTTCAAGAGGAAGGCTGCTCTTTTAGGTTTTGGCTATTAATAGAAGCAATAACATTACATCCTGAATTAAGAAAACTAATTGTGGAAGGGAACAGTATTTAGTTCCCTTTTGTGAACAAGGACATTTTCCATTTTATTTCATAAATGCATTGTAATTGTTTTCTAGAGATAGGTCTTGTGGAATGAACTGAGCTACCCAACCTTGCTGCTTTATAGTCTGCCTTTGGGGGACACTTTTCCATTTTCTGTGGCACTTTTTACTTTATAGCCCTTGCCCTACCATTTTCTTTGTAATTTATGTTACTCCTTTCACCTGGTATTACACACATTCCTTCTAAAGTGCACAAGCTCAAACCTGACTGATGCATGTCAGGGTTTTGATGTAAATTAAAGAAAATTCTGTGTCTTCTCTCAGTTGGAATTTTAGATAACTTTTTTTTCCTATGGAAGGAAATAGAGAGGAGTGCAAAGTGCCTGTTCTTCACAGTATTAGAAAAACACTGGGAGCAGTGGATAACTGTGTCTAGGTCTCGTGAGATTTGTGAGGAGAGGTAATTGTATTTTGGTCAGAGAGTTCAGGGAGTTAGAGAAACAGATAAATCTTTGCCCCAGCAGGAGTTTGTCCTTTTGGAAGCTGTGTGTGGCAGAGGGAGGAGGATGCTAGCCTGTGCATTGCAAAGCAGATAGGTGTCTTCCAGTGCCTGCTGCTGACCCAGAAACCTGCATGGGGCAAGATATTGTCAAGCAGTCTTCAACCTTTGGGTTGCCAGCAAGTGTGTTGTCCTCATCTCCTGGTCAGTGATAATAAGAGCAGAGAGGAGGCATTTGAGATCCCTTTGACCATAGGGGCTTTTTGGGAAAAGCGTGGAGCACTTGGGAGACACGCAGAGTGACAGGAGAGCGAGTACTGTAAGAGATACAGGAGATTAAGTTTCCTATTGAAGGCAGTGGGGTTCAGGAGCCACTCTGCTGCTGAAGAGACCAGATGTGAAGCTGTGGTCTGACCCAGACGTCAACCTTCAATCGGCGCTGGGCTGGAGAGCCCTGCTCTTCTCTTGGCTGAAAGGGTGTCCCACCTGGTATTGAGCACTTGGGTGGTGCTCAAAAAACAAGTGTCTTACACCAGACAGCTTGAGGGAGTGTTTGGCTGCGGTACTAAAGGCTGAGGAATATCCCTCCTGCTAACAGACACCATCTCCTGTAGTGTTTTGCATTGTAGTTGGGGTCACTCAGTCAGTAGAGTCAACTGCAGCTTCACCTGAGGTGTAAGTGTGGCACCATGCACAGCCTTTAATGCATGGGGCTGGTGGATGGGAGCCTTTTCTAACACTCCTGATGCTAAAACTGCTGGGGCAAGACTCCCTTTGCAATCGATCTTTACCTTCCCTCATGTCCTTTTCTTCTGTAGGATTGATGCCAGCCTCTGGGAGTTGGTTCATGTAGGTATGCTCTCAGGTGGTCTGTGACATGCCTGACTTCATGCATTGCAGCCTGTAGTCCCTTCACAAAACCACTTGTGCGGGTTTATGCAGCAGTGGTGTGCACTGATGACAGCTTTATAAATAATCTCATACCTAATGGAAAAATGAAAAAATTGGCAATAACATATAAAAGTATGAGGCCAGGAAAAAATGGAATTTGTCGGCCAGTTTTGATGTCTCCCCCTGCTTTTCAAGTCCCAGATCCTGAGGTTTTTAGTCAACTTTCAGGAAATGAATGAAATTCAGAGCCCAGAAAGGGCTTAATCATTTCTGTCAGAGAGAAATACTTGGTTTTAGTTTATTTTTTTGAACATAGGAAGGGATTCAGGTGCAAGGAAGAACAAAAGGATTTTTTTAATGTTTAAAACAGACTGTTTGGCTCAGCCCTGTGTAACCCAAACAGAATATTTTGGGTGCAGAACCAGGATGCAATGCAAAACAAAGTCTTGATAGTGCATATCATTTACAGTACCACCTGCCTTGCAGTAGCTGACCCTGTCTGAATCAGCCGGCAGTGTGTCCTTCATATCATAGGAGCTGTCTGTTTTGTGCGTTGATGGAAAATGGCATTTTATACCATTTAAATCAAATAGTATTTTATACCATTTACCATGGTATAAACCATGGTATTTTTCAACATTAGCCATGTTGAAGAAGCCTTGTGTTTTCCTTTTTTTCCTTATTTTGTTCCAGCTTGCCACAGAATGCAGTTGAATTATGTTGGGTTTTTTCAACAGTACGGGGAGTGTGTGTATGTTTCGTTCTGGATGGTTTTCTTTCTGTTGTGGTTTTTTTTGTGGTTCCCCCCGCCCTGCCCTTATGATGGCACATTTGAATTCTTCCCCAAGGGAATGGGAAAATAAAGTGAAAAGTGTAGGAAAATGCCATTTGTTCTGTCACAGTGAGGAAGTATAAGAGAAGGTGGTAAAAGAAGAGAACTGAAACTAGAAATTGTTCTTAAGGGAAAAAATTGCTAATACCCTGTTGTTTCAGAGCTTCACCTTCTTTTAATGAAAATGTTTTCTTTATGGGCAGGTCTGTTTAAAAAGCTTATTATCAGTCATCATGTCATTTTGGTTTTGTTTTTTTTTGTTTTGATATTGCTGATTCTGGAATAGAACATACAATAGAACAACAGTACATCCAGATTTTGGATGTAAATGTCCCTGGACGTGACCTGTTCCTACCCTCCACTTGGAGCAGGGCTAGCTTGAAAGTTGTATCAGGTTGCTAAGGATCACGTTTTGAACACCTCCGTGGACAGACAGTTTCTAACCTCTCCAGGCCACCTGTCTCAGTGCTTCACCATTGTCGTGGTGAAAAATACAGATTCTTGTATGGAAAAGCATACTTACCTGTCCATTTATTCTTCTGAGTAGACAGTTCGAATTTCAGATTTTACTGTCATGAAGGTATTAGTAATTGCTTTATGGCATCAGGTTCTGTTCAGTCCTGGGCAAGCCATGTGGGACTAGTAAGAAGAGAGTAGCCCAGCAAACACATCATCTAGGGAGGGAAAGGATGGGGAGGAATGTGAGTGCTGTTTCTGATTAAGTGTGTCAGGGCTGAAAGCAGACAGTGAACCTGCTGGGAGGTTCAGCTACCATGTGCATTTAAGCTGGCCATGAACAAATTTAGCATAAGGCTAGATGAAGGTTGTTAGGTTAGGCAGATAAAGATCAGTTACTAGACTATTTGTGGTGAGATAGAAGTTACTGTTTTAGATGGTGGTTTCAGAACACAAAGATTAATTACTGTTATTTTTAAAACTCGTGTTTTTTTGTAGCAGACTTATAACGAACTGCATTGTTTCTAAGATTTGGCTGCCAGAAGAGTAATTTTATTTGCTGCAGTGTTGGAGCAGAGAGGAGAAGGCTGTTCCTCATCAGGGAAAGCTTCCTAAGGGCTCCCTATTTGCTGAGTGGGAAAGTCCTAATCTTATCATCCTCAGATCAAGTTTATCTGGCTTTTTTTTGGCATTGTTACAGTATGCATTGAAACCCAGTGGCCACAGGCCAATATTCAGAGTAAAGTTAGTCTTTTTGTTTCAATGCTTTTAGTCTGAGAATTGGGATTGCATCTACTTAGATCTTTAGTGTGCTTAATATTGATTGATGTATTTGCACGTGTTTTAATTAGATTGTCTGCTGTCTCGGTACTAGCACTGTATATAGAAAAAATGGTCTAGTTGGAAGCATCTGAAGAACATAGCTTGATGTCTAAAGTGGGACTTCAGCAGAATTTCAGTATTCCAGATCAATTCAGCAATTCTGAAAACTTTTTCTTTTTTTTCTGTGAATGCATAATGTTGGTTCAGGGTCTACATTTTGGACCACATAATTTCCTGGGTATTTAAACTTGAACTCCCTGGTGTACATATAAACATTTCAGACAAGGTGTTCTACTGGGGTCCAGACTGGTGGCATAGCCTTGAGTCTGCTGAAGTCCTTGCAGGGGAGACTCTCTGAAGTACAGAAATAGCACAGGGGCCAGTGCTATCTATGCAAAGCACATATGATGTTATCAATCTCTATTCAGAAATATAGCTAGGGAGAGGAAAGATACTGGCAAACATTTTCATGCTGTGTCTGAATTGCTAGGTCATTCTCCGAGCAAGCGAGAGATCTGGGCTTTGAGCATTGTTTTCCACTTCTGATGACAGTATAATGAGAAAGGCATCCACGTCTAAACAGCAGAGACTTCTCCTAGCTGATTGTTGCATTGTAGTCAGTCTGCTGTTTTCTTGGTCTTCTGCCCTGCATCCCCTGGATTTCCCTCTGCACCATGCCCTATTTTCAATTACTCTGCAATGGAGGGAACAGCGCATGCTTCCACCAGATGAGTGATCAGAGGAAACTTTAAGCTGTGTGTGTTCAAATTCTGTCTGGCTGAGGGGGAAGTTGTGCTGAGGTCTCTCATTTTTGAAGTGGCACATCAGCCACAGATTTTGGGATGCCTTTACCTTGCTTATTTAAATGTTCCTCCGTAGAAGAAGGCCTCAGATCCAGGGAGACCAAGGTGCTTGATGAGAAGTGCTTGATTGAGCTTTGAAACTGTGAGTTTCAGTCAGTTCTTCTGGGCTGAGTTGTTCAAGGCCAGGCTAGATGGTGCTTTGAGAAATCTCCTCTAGTGGAAGCTTCCCTGTCCATGGCAGGGTCTTTGGACTGGGTGGTCCTTGAAGTTTCCTTCTGACCCAGGCTTTTCTGTGGGTCCATGTTTCTTATGGTTCCATTTAGCAATGCAGTGTGCAAATGCTTGAGTTGTATTCAGTGGATGTAAAGGTTGCATGTGCTTGAAAACTTTGAAACGTACATGCTGTCTTGTTCCATAGATGTGTAAACACTATAGTTCATATTAATATTGGTAGCTAAAATGTAGAAATGATCATTGTTTCCAAAGACTGAAATTAGAAAAACTTTGTAGACCTTGGAGGAAAAAAACCCATAATTCATTGCTTTCCTCTGTGGCCCTGGATCCTACAGCAGATCCTGTGTCCAGATGGACGTATATTTGCCTAGAATCTGAAATGGGAAGATCAAGAAAAAGTTTTAAATACTGATACCTTGGGAGAAAATTGTTGCATAGGCAGGCTAATGCACCAGGCCACATGTTGGGAAGCCACAAGTAAGATGAAGTTTGAACATGAATATTTTAAACAATAATGATGTGACATTTTATATGTGTGTTCCACAAATGCTTATACACATATTATGTAAATGTTTAGTGATATTCTGGTTTAAAGAATTCTCCCCTGCCTCTTGTTAATGTGTCTATTTCTGTTAGAACTGCAATGAAAAATAGTTTTCAGACACTGCATTCAGGTTTGCTGGCTATTACAGTGCTTGAATCTGTGGCCTGAAGCTCCCTTTTACTCTGATGCCTCAAATTTCTTTCATTTATTGAAGGAAGCTTGGCCTGGTTTTCTGGGTTTTGACTGTCTGGAAGTTTTGATTCCACTTGAAATGGAAAGGTAAAAAGCCTGGATGGGTTGCCACCAAATACTCAGATCAAAAACTGTATCACCAGCAGAGATGCTACAGTAGTTTTCCCTGTGTAGTGGTAGAGAAAATTCCTTAAATTCCTAGCAAGTAAAATGCTGGGTTTTGTTACTGATGATTTTGATTTGCTTGCTGTGTTTTTTTTAAGAGCCTGAACAAAAAGAAACTCTTCTCCACCTTGTGATGAAGTTGGGCTTGGTTAAGCTTTCCCAGTTCTTGGCAGCCCAGCCTGGAGGGTCATCAGCATTAGCATTACCTAATGAGGATGGAGCAACACCTTTAGATTTGGCTTTACAAAATGGACACTCCAAACTTGTTGAGGTCTTTACAAAGTGAGTATAATGGTTTGCTGTTTTCTATGAAAATCTCTTGTCATTCAAGGGATGTGGGGAGTACTGTTGTTTATCTGGAAAGAGCTGGCTATTTTGTGCTGGTTTCTGCTGCTTTTTGCCAGTGTTATCATTTTAGGTGGTAAATTTGCATTTACAATTAAAGGAAATTTATTATTTGTGTCCTTCATTACATTTGAAGTCAATTAATAGTCAGTTAAATGATAGAGGACCAGCTGCATCATCAGGTGCCTCTCCCAGCACTATATCAGCTGAATCCTGACACACTAAAAACAAGTAAGGACATTCCTTAAAAATATATATAAAGAAATATTTATACATAAACAGAACCATAGGACCTGCCTTCCACAAAACCTCAGCAGACTTTGTGACCTCTCTAAAGCTCAAGTTTGAATGAGCGAATAAGGGAGAATCAGCAGCAAAGACACTGCTGCAGTTATGACTCTGTTCTGCCCAAGAGCTGCCACACTGACATATGACTTAAAGGACAAGTGCTTTCTGGCACCTTTCAGTTGTCTGGAGCCCTGTCTGTGCAGTCCTGAGGAACTGCCTGGGGAGTGTGTATGTGTCTTGGGATACCAAATGGTAAGCATCAGACACCCCTTCTTACTCTTGGCTTTTCTTTGCAAATAGAAATATGCAAGAATTGGGCTACATTTTTATTTTGGTATGTGTCTCTTTCAGTTCTGGCTCCATGCAGCCTGTAGTTTATGTGAGACTTATCCGTACTTCAGCTTGAAAAAACTACAGCATGGGTACAGTACATTATGTTATGACTGTCTCATTTGTTATGTCCAAACAATACTCTATTCCCTTGAGATAGTTTCTGTTTTTCACTCTTGTGGGATAACAAATCTTCTAGCTGCCAGTCCTACTGCTAAATATGGCAACATTGACAGGAAAAGGTACTATTGCTCATTTACAGCAATAAGGAGAAATAGGTATTGTCACAGCTTGCTCTCTCTGGCTTCTTTTAGCAGTGAGTAACCATCTAGAGCTAACATTGTTTTTTCCCAGTTGATAGCTAGAAGTAGCTGTGTGTTCTTAAGGCTGAAAAGAGTAATTGGTAAGGATTTGTTTGCCCAACTGTGTTTTCAATGGATGCTTCAGCTTTTCTGCCTCTGGTTTTTGCAGCGGTGCTTCGGGGTCCTGATGGGTTGTGCTGAAGGCGAGCAGGAAGCTCACTGTGGCTGTGCTTTCATTCTACCTGTGCAGAGAGCATCTGCTTTGACTTAAAGAGTGTCTCATTCCAGCTTCCAGGGCAGTCAGTCGCTTGACATTTCAAGAGCAGAGATCAGCAAAGGTACCTGCCTGCAGTTTGTTCATTCATCAGGAGCTCTGACGCTGACATTTAGCCACACTGCACAGCACTTGCTGGAGGCAGACATTAAGCTCTTCAGAAAATACTTCTGGGACAGACCTCTTCTTTATCAGGTACCACAGATTTTCTTCGTAATTTCCAGGTGTAGACTTTTCAGGCTGGATTTGTTTTTCTTGAGTAGCATTTTAATTTAAGCTGCCTGTGCCACTGATCACCAGCATGGATTTCATGTTTACTGTTGTGGGCTTCTACTTTGTGTAAGGGTAGCACATTGTATGTCTGAAGCTGAAGCATAAGAGGTGCTGAGAACTTTTTTCAAAGCCTCCTTTGCCTCCCAAGTTGTTTTTTAATCATAATGGACTCTACAGGGAGTACCTTTCCGTGAATCTCTGTGTCTTCAATTGCATTGCCATTGTATTCATTTTTGTACTTTGAAATATTTAATTTAATTCCATTCTTCCGGTAGTGTAATGCCCCAGAGCCTTTATCAAGAGCCAACCCTGGTCTATTATTTACAGCAGAAATACAGAGTACAGACTTTTCCTACAGAGTTTAGTTTAGTTGGTCTTATTTTAATGTAAAATGTCTGAATCACTGTTGTCATATCCTTCAGGACATCTCTTGATTTCAGTAAAATAAGAGAATGCTTGAATGTATAAGTTCTCTGATAGCAATGCAGATGCTTACCCGTGTTTTTAGATTGAGACTGAACAACATATGTAAAACTAGGGAGCTAGAAACACACTAAAAGTTGGCTTTTTTTCTGGTCTTGGAATTCAGCTTTTCTTTTCCATTCTTAGCTTTGGGTTTCCTCATTTGTGCACTGATTTTCCTTGTGTTACCTTTATTGCATGCTGCATTTTTTTTTTAACTTAGGAAATGATTTATATGTTATGTTTAACATAGAAACTTACGGTGTGGTGTATTGTACAGTCCTTATGTATAATCTCATGTAATGACGTTGTCCAGATTTTGATTTGTTTCAATACAAAAAAGTTACTCTCTGTAGCTTGCAGAATCCCTACAATTTGTGTGTGGCTTCTCCATTGAGACAATAATAAACTCAAAAGGAAAACCAAGACTATGATCAAGAATGCATTGTTATTTATATAATTGGCTTTTTCTTGCACTCACAATGTCCTTGTTTTTCATTCAGTTTTTGAAATGGAAAAAGAAAATGTGACGTGTTAGGTGTTCTCAAAGACAAAGACTCTTAAAGGCTGAAAAATTCTGCATTTGGTATTTTCTGGAAAAAGCCTGCTGCCCTGGATTTTTTGGTTCCCCTTTTGCCATTCCTCTAGTTGCAGCAGTCTAGGTTTTTGTGGGGACCTTATTCCCCACCTGCTCAGCATCAGTGTGGCAGCACTTTTAATAAAGCAGAAATAAACCAGAATAATCGGGAAGATCATGTGGTTTATATAGTTAATTTGTCATACACAAACTGTTGTGTTTAGACTGTGTATTATGTCTAAAAGGAAAGATAAAATTCGTTTTCTTTCTGTTGCAAACAAGAATTTTAAGCTCTTCGGTTGTATCCAAAGAATTGAGAGGCAATTAGAAATTTTTGGTGGTATTAGAGATTTCACAGTACATAGTCTTTTTAAAATAGTTGTAGAACTTATTGCTGTCCTGGAGTATTCATTTCATCTACAGCAGACTTAGGCTGTAGATTTGGTATTTGAGACTGTATAAATGGCCACATTGCTATTTTATGCTTGAGTCAGAATGTCATGAACTGAAGAAAGGGAGCTTATCTCAGTTATGATGCCATGTAGTGGTGGATTTGTGGATTTGTGTGAAATGATTGCCTCAGACAGCAGCACATCTATTCATGCAAGAAAAGCATAATCTTTCTCAAGTATGTTCTTCACTCTCCGCTGTGTTGGTTCTTTCAGTTCTTTTTCTATTCCTTAGAAGCCTGAAGAAGTAATGGAAAAGTTAAAACAAGCTGTCAGTAAGCTAAAGCCACTTGTGTGGGAGACATGCCTGAATTAAGCAGTTCAAAAAGTGGAAACCCACAGGTTTTGTGGGCATGTTAGGCAACAGAGATGGAGGAGATATCTGAAATTGCTGAGAAGGAATGTGGAATTGCTTAAATTCTGTGTGACCTCCTTGGGGCAGAGATTGCTGTGTGGTAGTGGTGCCTGGCAGTGGGACGATGTGGTTGGTTCACTGTGCACCTCCAGAGGAGACCTAGACAGCAGGGAAGGTGATCCATGAGGCTGTCTCAGCTGCTGGAGGCAGCACAGCCAGTGCAGGGCAGAGGTCCTCTGTGAAAGGAAGAGAGATTTGGGGACTGATGGACACATTTGAAATGGTGTCAGAGTAATGAAAAAACCAAAAAGGTCAAGCCAGGATAATCGTCCCAAATGACTAAGATAGTTTATGATCATTTACGTAGTTTTTTTTGCCTAGTGGTGGACAGATTAATAGTTACCAACTTTCTTTTGACTTTTTCTACCTGATAGGTGTTGGAGTGGGAAACCCACACAGCAAGAGATGAACAGAGATAAATGCAACTAGCCCCACTGAGGTGGGGCTTCATGGCTTTCAAATTAATTTGGCTGCAGTATTCAGCTGAGGGTCACCCCTGGCCTTTTCTTTTGTGTTCAGGTTACCCTGTCTTTTCTCTGTTTGCAGCTCTTGGTACATGGCAAATACACAGGCAGCCTTCTAGAGGGAAGACTAGAAGCAAGCAGAGTTGTAGATGAAAGGACACAAAAGAATCCATTCTTTCTGCCTCCCACTTTGTTTATCATCTCTGAGAGTAATTTCTAAAATAGGAGACTGTATCCCAGCCCCCCCTGTTCCTTTTGAGCAGGAATGATACAGTCAGTGTGTATCTGAGCAAGGGAGCAGCCTCACCAGGGGCCACAGACATGGGGAGCGTCTCTTGGCTTCCAAGTTGGGTTTATCATGTATTTAGTCTTAGTTTATTCTCTTTGTATTACCTATCCATCAAAATTGCTTGCTTTACAGGGATGCTTTTAACATAGACTTCTGAACAGAGCTGTTGTGCAAAGCTGTTGTGCTGCTTTTCTCATAGAGAAGAAGGTTTTAAGCAGTGAAGTGCAAATCGTAAATCTGATCCTTTAGATCTTTTGTGTATTGTAAGCAGGAGGTGATTTCTCTCTGTAGTTAAAAAATATTTTATCGGTTTCCCTCCTGAGGGATTGCTGTCAGTTTCCTCTGGAAGGTAGCCATTAAAATATTCCTTGTGGAATCTCTCTCAGTCATTTTAGTATTGCTTATAACATAAGTGTTTGCTAGTCTTTGATACTGTTCTTGAGTTTTCAGATAAATGTCATGGGCATCAAATACAGTTACTGTCATTTTGATTTTTTTTATAGAGTATTAATTCAAATCAAGTGGAGAAAGTGGAAGGTCCAAAAATGCCCTGCAGTACAGCACGCTCTGTAGAAGGTACAGTTTTTTTATTCCATAATGTTCCAGTCTTCAAAAGCTGTAGAAAGTTGGCACAGATTCATACACTATTTATTCAGGAAGATCACGTTTCATATGGTTTTAGAGACCTGTTAGAAGAGAACAGTGGAGTATGTAAGTCATACATTACAAGAGTTTTATGAATCGCGATACTCCCTAGAGAGCATCAGTTTTCCAATGTCAGACTGAAATTGTTCACAAAATACTACTACATTTATCGTGACTGGAAAAGCCTTAACTTATTTCGAGAACCAGAAAAATGTCAGGTGTTTCCAGGAGAGGGCAGTGTTTAACTGAATGAATTCTCCAGTGTTCAAATTCCAGTGAAGCCAAATAAGTTAATAAAGATAGGGGCAGAGTAATGATTTGTATGGGTAGTTTTGGGATTCAGCCTAGACTTCTTAATGTGGCAAAATCCTCATTTGTTTCCATCAGACATTCACTATTTTGGTGAGCAGTTTACCTCTGCAAGGATTGTGGGACTGTGCTTGTGGGTGAGAGTGCTCTTTCATTACCAAAATACCTCCCTGTGTACCTCAGAGCAAGCATGTCTTAGAGCTGAAGAGAAAATCACAAAAAAAGACCGTTCTTCAGCATCAGAAGTATGAGGCCTGGGGACTTACATATGATTCTTAGGAATGAATTAAAAGTTTTCCTCAGTTGTCCATTTGCTTATGTGGCTGGCATTGTATGTTTGGATGAAGGTGAAAACTGAAAGCTCTGTGAGAAGCCCTCTCTAGCTCTTCAGTGTCTGCTGGAGACAGCCTTACTGAGGGCAGCAGAAATGTTAGCATCTGCATCACCTGCTGACAGGACCAGGACCAGGACCAGGACCAGACCAAGGGAAAGGATGAGTACTAGTTGGAGGGGCATCAGCTAGTAACTTCAAGTGAATGGGTAAAATAGGGACACAGTCATGTATTTAAATGTGTATGCTGGCATTGCTAGTACTGAAAAAGTAGTTTTATACCCAGTTTCTCTGTCAGTCTTCAGGCAACAAGTGTTCTGCCATTAGAAGTTAAATTTGCAGAGAAATTATAAGCAGTTGTTAGCAGTTATAAGCTACATATCTGTTACTGTAAGTGAGAATTTATTATACGAGTTTTGTAAATGACTTTGGTGACACAGCATTCACTCTGGGTGCTCACCTGCATGCTGTACTCTGACCGGGGTGATCTTTATGCTGCTCCTTGGGGATAGAAAGTGAATGGCCTTCACTGGCAGCACTGTATGTGGCAGTCGCTTGGCCAGTGTGACTTGTAGATGATGATTACTTTGATTTTTTTTTTTCAAAAAGCAGTTCTAACTTGGTCTGACTTGCACAAGCAGAAGGTGAACATCAATGGGTATTCATTGCCCAGAGAGAGAGAGAGTCTCCAGTTCAGGACATCTACTCTCATTTTGGATTCTGATGAGCTGCAAAGATATTTGGCATAGGCATGCCTAGCTGTTTGTGTTTTCAGTGGACCCTATACACTGTAGTGCCTTCATGCATCAGAGTTATTTTGCTCCTGTTTTTTTTTTTTTTTTTAAATTCAGTTCAACACCTGGAAAAGTATGCCACATTTTGTAAGTATTCAGGACCTACACAAATAGATGGCATGTTTTATGCTCTGTGATACCTACTTGTAGACATGAGACATCTGTAACTACTGTTGGTACAGTGTTACACAACGAAGTTTTTTCATCTTCTTATATTCCAATATTTAATAGGTTACCATATTTCTGTAAGGAAGACTGTTCTCTAACCACTTAGTCAAAAAAATGAAAAATCATTGAGTGGTGGTTACTGGTGGCTAGTAGCTTGTCTTAAATTTTCCATTTGCCAGCATTCAGGGAATCAAAAGAACTTTGTTCAAGATTGGGTTGAAATTGTTGCTGCTGGAAGCAAAAATTATATGAAATGATTGTACTTTTTACTACATTCTGAGTTGCATTCACTGAACTCCTTTATAAAGTGTCTGCTAAGTTCAGGACTTTATTTTGGCACATTTATGTCATGAAAGTATCCCCCTCAGATTTTAAAACTGCTGCCATTCCAAGAAGTAGTAACTACTCACTTCTAAAGTCAAGATCAACAGACCTTTAAAACACAATGCTGTCAGCAGCCCTGAGCTGTTATCAAGAGGAGGTTGCTATAGCAGTGTGTTGCTTCTTGTGAAATGCCATCATATGAAAGCAGTGGGTCAGTGTAAGGTGATGCTGCTAGCTTAACAGTGAATCTCCCATAGCAACTTAATTAAATTCAAATATATGGAGTGATACATTTTCCAGACAGGATTCAGAAAAAAAAGTGAAATGGGTGGTATTTTGGCTAATTTTGTAGTTTGTGCTTTTCTCTTTTCTGACCTGAAATTCCATGCTCATGAGTTGACTGAATACTGTTACCTGGAGGATAAGTCAATTGCTGCTACAGTATATATGGTATAGAGAAAATGGCTTTTTATTTCTGAGAATTGTGGAACTGAATAATAATAATACTACCAATTGCATGTCAGTAGTGTAAAAAAAATATCTTCTCAAGGAAGCTTTAAAGTAGGTGTCTGCATTTACAGTTACCGAAGAAATAGTTTGTTCACACTAGCTGAAGGGTGATGTCTGGAATGCTTAGTTTGACAGCAGCAGGGATTTTGTGCTGATTGCCCTGTGTTGGAATGCAAGGGGAGATATATATGTGAGTGCTGCTGGGAGTTAATTAAAGAAGGTGGATTAATTAAAAATTAATGATCATGATACTGATCAGTATGGACCTAGTTCTAACTCCTGCCAGTGTCCAGGGGCACTGCTGAGGTCAGGGACAACAGGTTGCAGTGGGCCCATAACTGCATCCCAGAACTTCATGTCCGAGAGACCTGCAGGTCAGGTGGGGTTTCTGTTGCTAAGGATTGTGTGATTTAGGTAACAGGCGGCTGTCTTTGAATTGTTTTTCCCAAGATGTATTGATACAATGCTTTTTTTAAAAAACTTGAGTCTATACTTTGTTCAATGCCAGTAAAATCCCCAAACTCCATATACCTCAAGGCACCCTATGCTGACAGAGAAATAAACAGGGTATCTGAGAACAGATATGAACCTAGAGTTGAAAGATTCAGTATAAAATGAAGCATATTTACCATGATGACTCTGTTTATATAATTTCATGCTCATTTTTAAAAAATATGTTTGCTAAATAATAATGTTCCTGGAAGCATGAATGATGCTTGTGTTCATTTACATTCCTGTATCCAAATTACTCCTCTTAGCTGTTTCACGGTAGTCTTTCAGGCTGCATTTGGGCAAAACTTAAGAAGTGTGGGAGGTGATTTTTTTGGTGGTTTTTTGGCGGTTTTTTGGCATTGCTGTGTCCTTCTCCACAGCCCTTGGAAGAAAACATAAACGAAAAACCAACCAAACAACCAAGCAAAAAAAAGAGCGACAGAAGTGAAGTTATTTTTTTTACTATTTGGGTTAAAAATGCAAAGTCTAGTTTCAGAAAATGCATGAAATCCCTGCAGAAGAAAAGCAGAGTTCAGCTGCTCTGTGGCATTGGTGTGAGGCGCGGTCCTGGAGCTGTTGATTTTCTGAGCGTGTGGGGGTTAATCAGCCCAAACATAACTGTGACAATAACATAGCACTTGTTGTGCATCCAGCTTGCATGCTGCCCACGGGGTCGCCGCTGCGGGGAGATGCATGGGCTGCCCATGTCCATTGTTCTGGCTTGCCTGCCTGCTTCTTGTGTCCCCTTTCCTATTTGAAAGGAGAAAAAAGGAGACAGACCAGCAGCAGAAACCAAAGCAGACACAAACTGAATTTTCTTGTTTTTAAAGGCAGAAATTCTTGCTCTTGCAGGTCCTGTGAGCTCGGCATCTGATCAGTCGTCCCAGGATGACACAAAGGTACAGATTTCTCCCTATACAAATAGCTAAGCTTTATTTAGGCTGAGAAGCAGCAACCTCTGCATGCCTATCTAAGCACCTACTAGAGCTAACAAATAAATTCTAGCCTGCCAGGCAACATTTCTTGCTATTTCTATCCTGCAGGAATAGTAATGTGTGTAGATGATTGTTATTTGAAACAACCTGTTATGTAGCTGTGGGCTGGAAAGCTGGGTTGCAGAAGCAAGCTCTGCTTTTGGACGAGAAAGCTCTTGTATTTATGGTGAAGCTTAGTGCCTTTAGGGAGCTTGCAGCTGCCTGTTTGGGGTCAGCACAACCTGTCTAGCATAAGTTTCATCCTTGAGACAGCATGGCTCATTACATATGAGGAGTTAGTCTCTGAGAGAGACCCTGTGGGTAACTTTGAGTTCTTAACTGGATGTAAATGGGAAAAATGCTTGATGCAAAAAATACTGCAAGTTCCCATTGTCATCTACTTGGAGGTACCTGAACAGCTTTTGGGAGAGACCAAAATATGTGAGAAGTGCCATTACAACTGTATTTCTGTCAGTTGTATATGATCTCTAGTCTTATAGTCTGCTTTTTATTTATATGTATTTGTTTACAAAACTGGAAAATGTTTGTCTTGGTGTTTTTTAAACACCTTTTAAAGCAGGAGCTTGATTATTACCTCAGTGGGTATGCAGCTAAAATAGTGATTTAGAATGAGAGAAACAAAATCTGGTCAAACCTGGCAAATCTGGTAAAAGTGAAATGTTATCAATACCAAGTGACTACTGTTTGTTTTGGGTTCTATTAATAACATTTGAATGTAGTGGAATATTGCTGAGCTGACACGTTAGGTAATTTTTACAAATATGGTCATCTTTTTAGGCTTTTTTTTTGATTGTGATTTTAAAATTTTTTAATTTTTGTTGCCAGCTGTGCAGAAGATTGACCATTTGTTTGGAAGTCACATGTTGGTGTTGTAATCTGTGAAATCTCAGAATTGTATCTACAGTATGCACGCAATTTAGAGTCTGTGTTGAAAGCGTGTGTTGGAGCAGAACGTTGCAGCTCACAAGTCTTGCTGGGGGGAAAAGATTCTGGTCCTATATTGATTGTCTCCTGTTTTGATCTAGCAGAAAGGCTGTGATGAATCTGTAATGAATGAACTGAACTGTGACATTTCTACAGGTGTGAACAGCTCCAGCATTAGAAATATTTCTAATCTTAGAAAATACTGCTATTTTCTCCAGAGCACTGTATATTGGCTAGTCAGAGCACAATTAAACTTTGTAAGAGGAAAACAGGCTGAAAATTGAAGTTTGCATGGGAAGTAAGATACGGTTTGGTCTCTTCTTTGATTATGGTTAGAATTTGAGTCCATGGGATTCATTTGCATGTGGAAGTAGCATGCCATATCAGCTGCATTTATGAAAATGGCTAAAATGAAGTGGCTGCTGCTTGATAGTGTTTGCACTGAATTATGAAAGCCTATAGCACAGTTTGCAACTAAGCATAAATACAACTATTTGTCTTCAGAGATACAGCTCAATTTTTCTCTTTCTAGCCTTTCCGAGACTCTGGGGTTCCTTCTAAAGAAAATGAAGATCGTGTCTTGTTGGGCATAGGTAAGAAAGAATTAAAAATTTTGAATTCCCAAAAGCTACTGATACATTGTGTGATGTTAGTTACACACAAGGCAGTTTGTTTAAAAGAGGTGAAGGTAATTGACATTGCAGAGTAACTTGCTGAAAGATCAGCCAGTTGTATCTATGGCAGAGAGGGAACCTCTTTTGTCTCTGGCATACACAGGTGGTATATCCAACAGTATCATGACACCTGGATTTTTCAGTAATGTATTAGCTGTTGTAGGAACAACAGCCTTGAAAATCTGATAGAGCCAACATATGTGACTGAAGGTGAAATGAAGTATGTAGAAGTGTTTAAATGCCACAGTGAGTAGTGGGCCTGATAGGAGAATATAGCCAGTTGTGCTAGACAGCACCTTTAGAGACTGAAACTCAACTGGAAAGGTATTTTCAAGCTTTGTGGAAAGCTGCACGAGCAATGTGCAAACATGGGCTCAGGGAAGGCACAGCAAGTTGGAAAATATGATGAGTAACTGACCTCTGCAAGTGGGAGCTGCTGTGCCAGGCAGAGACTGCCAAACTGATATCACTGACCTGCAGTCCAACGCTGAGCTCAGTAAGAGCAGCCCAAATGGTGGCGTTCTGTACGCAGATTCTGGTGCTGCGAAGTGAAGATTCACTTCGTGTGTGCAGAAAGGGAGGGGATAGATGTGTATGCATAGAGGGGATATATGTTAGAGGGAAATGAGCTGACATAAACTCAGAGACGGTTCTAAGATAAGAAGCTGGCAGATTATTTTATTACCTCTCACTAAATCAGCATCTAGTTACCTATTGTTTTATTTACTGTTATGCCAAATACCTGTACTTCAGCTATTTAATGATGTTTGTCTCACTGTCCCATACAGGGAATATGAGAACTCCATAAGGGAATTGGGACTAGTAGCAAAATCCCTAATATTCACAATCATCCTAAGTTTAGTGCTTTTGAGGATAGGACACAGTACCACTCCTTGCCTTGCTCAAAAATGCAAGGTATGTGGGATATTAGTGCCCATGTGTTCAAATCTGTTTTGTCAAGCAGCACCAAAGTATTGGGCTGTGTCTCAGCGTAGGAGTGTGTGGAGACATTGGGGAGTGATTATGATTTGTTAATCTGAAAGCCACATTTGCTCTGGTCTTTGTTCCAGTTACACCATCTGGACAGAACATAAAGTAATTTAGAAGCTGACAAAGCAGAAGTTCTCCACCCTGAAATGATAGCTGATATTTCTTTTTCTTACTCCTGAAATGCTTTTTCCTGCTAAGGCATCATTCACACAGCACTGCTTGTGACAATTGAAACAGAAGCCAGGCCCTCTGGCTTCAGACCTGCTCATTCTCTGATGCTTGGATGGGCAGCTGCATCAGATCTTGAGTCCTCTTGAAGGAACAAGCAAGTGATTTTGGCCATACTGTTAGGAGTGGTAGTGTAGATTCTTAGAGGAGCTAAGAGGGTAAAAAGAATGGTGAATTTGCATATGATTTGGACAAGATTTAGGTGCTTAAAATTTAATTTAGATAAATTTTCTTAGGCTTCTTATTTGCATATGAAGTAAAATCATAATGTGTAGATACACATATATGTGTTCATACACGTGTGTATGTGAAGTGTGTCCTGAGCATGGGATCATCTTATGTTAAACTAAGAAAAAGTCCTTGTTGTAACACCTGTATGAAAAAGAGCCAACCTTCTGTCGCCCTCTATATCGTAATTACTTTAGGATACATTTAAGAAGCTGACTTTTTGTGGAAAAGCTGCAGTGAAATCAGTTCTACTTGTTTTAGAAGCCACTATAACTGAGAGTTTGGTTGCCCTGTGTAAGGACTGGAGCATGGACTTGCTGCTGGCCACACTGTGGGCTTTCCTTGCCCATCTCCAGGTTGTGCACTCAAACTGGCCCGAAACACTCACCACACAGACTTCCAATGGGATTTTGCTATTGACCTCAGCGGGGCCTGAAAGGCTTCCAGTGAGCACTGTGTTTGAGATCTAATGGGGTTGAAGTGCAGGCTGGGGAGTGAGCGGGCTATTGGGTGTGCAGTAAAAAGTGGAAGTGGGGAGGGGTGAGGGATGGAAGTAGAGTTTGGTGACAGCCAGAAATTAGTAAGTTGATCAAAGCTGGGTTTACTGGTTTATTTGAATGTGAAAATCAGCATACATTCTAACCTGACTCATTTAACCATATTGCTGGATATCATAGTTTTCCTACCCTAGATTGTTTTAAACTATTCTAAAAAAAATTGTTTGCTTTGCAGTGTTGTTAAATGGCAGTGGCTTTGGCAGGAAGAGCACACAGTGGGGGATAAGAAAAGAAATTAAAATGGTTGTCAGTGGGGGAGAGGGAAACAGCTAAGGGGGGTTGAATGAAAAAGAATAAATAGAAACAAGCGAACTCTGGAATCTCACTAGTAGCTGGATGTGTAAATCAAAGAGGACTTATAAGGGCAAGAATGTGACTGCTCTTTTAATGGAGGTACAAAGTCCCCCACTTCTGTTTCTTACTTCTTTTTCTATGTGGTTCATGCTTTAGAAATCTCTACCAATAACAGTGTTGTCATGGAATGGTTTTGATTGGAAGGGACCTTTGGAGTAGCAGTGGCTACTGGAAGGGCTCTCCTGTTCCTGCTCTCTGTGTTCTTCCTCAGACATCCCTTTCAAGCATGTTGATCACTATGGCTCTTTCTCCACAACATTTGGGGAGTGCCTTTGCAGAGGTGCTTTCAGCATTTGGTAGGATGTTGAAAGGGCACCAACTCTCCTTGCTCCCTGTCTTCTTCATCTTTGGGTTGGGACCTGGCTGCCTTAGGCACCAGGTGTAGTAGAGAGTCTTGTAGTTTGGTTTTGAGAATTGTAGTTAAATTTTTTTGTGCAAGAGGTTTCTCATCCTCCAGGATCTCTGGAGAGCCCCTGGGATATCAGTCCAGGGAGTGTCATGGGCCAGTAAGAAGCCAAGAAGATGATGGGTTTGGGGTCTGCAGTATTTAAGAATGGAAGGAATAGGAGTTGGGCACAACACCATGCTAGACCATGCTTAACAGGAGGCTGAATGGAGACACCCCAGTGCTAGTCACACCTGCCAGTGTTCTTCCCCCTCTTTCTGTCTCCTTTGGAAATTGTTAGAGATCTGTTTTATGTTTACAAGAGAAAAAACCGCAAAACAAAACCCAAAACCAACGAAACAAAAAACCCCCCAAGCATTTTTTTTCTTTTTTCATTGAAGGCAAATGTGCTGGAAATATTGTGAGGGAAAACCAATATCTGGTTGGGGAGAGCGAATAAAAAAAATAAATGGAAAGCAACATTAAAGGATTTTTTTTTCCTTTTCAGTACTATGCATGTGTTTTATTGCCAGGCATTGTCATCCTCAGAATCAGCAACCCTGTACATTTTGGGAGAACGTCTAGGAGGTGACAGCTGTATGCTGTTACTGTTGGGCATGTAACAGTGTAAGCAGGGCATGTGTTTTTAAACATTTATAATTTCTTCCTGTTTTGCATAGCTGG
Source organism: Edolisoma coerulescens (assembly GCA_013397115.1). NCBI lineage: Eukaryota > Metazoa > Chordata > Aves > Passeriformes > Campephagidae > Edolisoma > Edolisoma coerulescens. Next base: position 55,573 of record VWZW01005626.1, read on the forward strand.
TTTGGAAAGATAATGTTCACAAGGCCATTTAAAAAGCTGCAAAAGGTTCTCTTTTCCATTAAGAAAAGTGACTCAAACACCCAGTTTTTCTTCCAAGAATATACAGCTTTTTTTCTTCCCCCTAGACTTCAGGAAGGGAGGATGATGATAATTTTTCAAAATAATTTCCATGATCTTCTCCTTACATTACCAGCAACCTAGTCTGTCTCTTCTATTCTGTTTGCTCTGCCGGTGATCAAAAACTCCTGAAAGCCATGTTTTGCCAGAGATAAAATTACCGATGCCAGATTTTTGGCAGTTCACTCTGTGACCAGGCAGCTACAAAATATTTTTAGTAGTCTGCCCTTTGTTTTTCATGATTCCAAAGGAATCCCCATTTAACCACAGATCAGTTTAAGGAACAGAACATAATTGCCATCTTCTTCTCTGTAAACCAGTGGGCATGTACTGAAATCTGCAGAAAAGTCTGGTTTCAGTGTTGCTGTTTTGTTCTGTTCTTTGATTAGTTTTCCTCACTATGGTTGGTAGGACTTAAAAGTGGTAGAGTTGTTGGTTTTTTTTCTTTTAAGATAGAAAAAAGCATGGTCCTGCTCTCTGGAGTCCTACCTTTGTGCAGTTTTTGTTATGCCCATAAAATTATTATTTTTTTGTACTTACTGCGGTCATATCTTTTGCTCCTTTTTTTGTGTTTGTTTGCTTCTGGGTTTTTTAAGGCAGAATGTTTGCATCTGGAAGTCTTTGGAGTCAAGTGTGTCTGTTTTGACATTAGAAATACAGGAAATAATTTTATGGTTACTGATAGGTAAGAGTGAAAGTTATGTGTTAAGTGTTGCCTATTTGAGACAGTTACAGGAGCCCTGTGATTCAGGCTATGCAGATCTTTTCTCTTTGCAGTCATTTTTATATTTTTCTGGCAGCTTTCAATCCTGTCTTTGCTTTATGTATGTTTTGAGAGAGGCTGAGTGATCCAGCATAGCATCTCTAGCCCAGGACCTGCAGACTTCTGCTTTAGTTTCTCTCCCTAACAGATTTCTAACAAAACTTTGGGCAGATCACTTATCTTTTCTCTGCAACTCAGTTTTTCCTGAAAGAAAGAAGACTGTAGAGAGCAGGGTGATAAAGAGGCACTGCACTACTTGGATGACTGGAGATATGCAAATATTCAGACTGGTTGTGCCAAAGAAGTACATTTTGTGGTAAAGGAAGATTTAAAAAACCTCATTTTTAGTCAAAAGGTAGATCATTTGAAAGTTGCAGAGAGGAACAACAACTGAAGAAGATTGCACAGTTATCACTGCAGCACATGATGGTGGCAATTGCACTCTGGAGGTTTGGGCTGCAGCTTTGACATCTTTGTGCTGCTTCTTCCACCTGGCAAAATCTTTGCATGGTTCCTTGCACTAGAGACTACCTTGGGGTTGATCTGTCAAAGTACTGCCAGCAACAACCTTCAGACAATATTTAAACATGACAGTAGCTTATTTCAGTAGATAAAAATATTCACATTTGTTTGGAGTGTCTATAAACAATGCAATATTGTAGACTGCAGAATAGTTAAGAGCTGCAGAAGATACAGGAAGTCAGGTTTTCCTGGGACGTGAGCCTGAAGTGAGTTTAATTAAAAAGCTATGGAGAAATCTGGAAGAAGCAGCATTAGGCACTAAAACAAGCTTGTTCTTGTTGCTTGAAGTTTCCTCCACTCTTTATTTTCTGAGGCATTATAATTCAAGTTAACCTCAAAAGAAAGAAAGAAAGAAAGAAAGAAACATCAACAAGCTACAAACATATGATGTCTGGCTTCCCAGAACTTGTTCTCTTCCGCTGCCTAAAATCCCAAACAAGTTTGCTCAACAAAATAACCCTTCAAAAAGAGATGCTTTTTTATAACTGATGTTTAATTAACCTTTTTTTTTCGCCTGTCTTCTGCCCAGTTTCATTTCATGCTAACATAAATAAGCAATCTGGGGTGTATCTAATGTCAAGTTACTCTTTAAATGTGAAATATAATCCAGGAATACATTGTGAAGAAAACAGTTTTAGTCTTGAGAATGCACACAAGAAAACATTTCTCAGCTTTCTTCCTCCTCAAGAGGCAGCCTTCCCTTGAAGTCTTCCCTGAAACACAGAAAATTGGATTTTTAATGAGGTGGGTCTTTGGTGAACTTTTTGGCATCGCAGACTGCCAGTGTAAGTGTAGACTCAATAACCAAGTCATTGGCACAGCTTCAGTAGGAGCGAGGTCCAAGTCAAACTTCAGTTTGCTTTCACGTGAAGCTATATGCACGCTCTCTGTTCCTGCTCTCACAGGCCTCCATGGAGCTGAAACAAGGAAGACTAATCCCTTAGTCCTCAGGCTTTTGCAAATAATCTCTCATTTCCATCAGGGAGCTTTTCATCAGGATACTGGACAAAAAAGCGACGAGCTTTCCACCCACATTTGTTCTGCATTTCCCAGCTAGTCTTTTGATCTGAATAGATACTGGACAAGAAGATCATTTAGGCAAATTATCTCTCTATGTGCTTTGCTCTTCAAGAGTTAGGGCATCCTGACCGCTGCCACGTGAAAGTAGTATTTATGAGCTTCTTATCCTAAACCAGGCTTGCTTTTTACCCTAGAACGAGCTTGGTGTTGTATGAAAAGGATAAAAAAGTAAATACCTGCCATCAGTCATGAACCAGAGAGCAGAAAGGTCTGAGTTGGAGGAATCCTGTGAAATCCTAACAGCAGGTCAGTGAACTGGACAACATGAAGAGTTTGAGACAAAACAAAGATGATGCATTGTGTTCCCATGGTCTCTTCTGTCAGTATTAGGCAGAAGTCATGTTCTTGCCTAAGTTCTGTAAAAATATTGAGCGCTTCTATATCCTAGTCTGGAGAGTGTTTTCCAAGGATCTTGCAGTACTAGTATAGTTTGTGCAAAGCTGCTTCTTTTGAGTTTGTGAAGGTACATTGTTTCTTAATTTGTCAAAGAAACAAGCCTGAAGTACTACCACTTACGAACAGTTGCTTTTCAAAAGAGGTACCCATGGCTAAGACCTCTTTGTAGGAGAATGCATCATTCATTGAATATCACAAACATCATATTTTTATAATTTATAACGGTGTTATTCCTGTTAGAGATGTTCTAACTGTAGTTGTCACCCTGCTTTCAAAGAAAGTATTAAAAAAATAGCCTTAACAATCAATCCATGTTGCAATTAGAAATGTATCTGGTGGGGAATAGTAAGAAAGTCCATAGAAATTTAGATAGCATGATCTTCTCTCAGTCTGGATGGTTTGCTGCAGCACAGTGATTCCATGTGCCTTGTCTGGGAATGATAAAAAGATATATCCATTTTGAAGTAAATGCAGTTAAGCATAAAAACTCTTGGACTGGCAGTCCGGCTTAAAGCAATGCAGAAAGCCGTGCACACAAATTGCCTCTGCTTTTCCTGCAGCCTGCTGTGATTGCAGAGTGTTTCAGTAAAGTTGTTTTGTCTTAGAACAGTGTTTTTGGAGATGGATATGGTGGTCTGCTGCTCTCAGCAGAGTGTCTGTGAAGGCAGCAGCTGTTCTGTGTTCCTTTCCAGGCTAGCGTCCAAAAATTGCACAAGTAAGCCAATGAAAAATTGATCCAGATTTCTAATACTGTATTGTTATCTTATATTTTTCATTAATATTTCTGTTTTCCGTCTACACAACATCTACAGAAGACGCTTGTTATAGAAAAAGAGGTCCCTAATGTGGGTGAGTTTTGTCATCAGCTCTTTGAATGAAAGAGTGAAGAACAGAGCATGAGGGGGACATGTGAGCGGGAGGTTTGTGGGCTAGGGGTCAGGGCCATTTAATCTCGTGTCAGAATGTGGCTAGCTTTGATATCTAATTCACCCAGGACTGTGCTTTTCTGGGAGTGCAAATTCTGCTGCTTTAAACTTGTAGTGGGAGGAAGAGACTCCGTGATGCTGAATGGTTATGATCCTTCACCCTGTTGAAACCTGTGGCTCCTTCAGGGTTGAAACTGTGGAAAACAGGCATGTACCTCACTAGTGTGTGTAAATTACAAAAGGGTGGGTGTCAAGAGGATGGACCAGGCTCTCCTCAGTGGTGCCAGGCAATTGGACAAGAGGCAGTTGGCAGAAACTGATACACAGGAAGTTCCACCTGAACATGAGCAAGAACTTCTTAACTGTGCAGGTGACTGAGAACTGGAACAGATTGCCCAGAGAGGTTGTGTAGTCTCCCTCACTGGAGATACTCAAGAACCATCTAGGCACAATCCTGTGCCAGGTGCTCTGGGATGACCCTGCTTGAGCAGGGAGATTGGACCAGGTGACCACTGTGGTCCCTCCCAACCTGACCCATCTTGGCATTCTATGATTCTGTTTGCAAGGGAATCATGCAGTGCAAGAAACTCTGTGTTCTTCCTTCCCCTGCCCTGCTGCCTGCCCTTCCCAGCTCTGATCCCCTCTGGGTGATGCAGTGTGGGTAGCCTGCCGCAAGGTGCTGGAGAGGGAGGTGGAATCCACCGAATACTGCCATAACGTCAGGTAGTGATGATGGAGTGACTGCCTGCCTGGACCATTTGAAATCCACTGCTGAACAGTTTAAATCCCAAACTGCTGTGTTACTTGTGGGAGACCTCTGTTTGCAAAATAAGAAAATAATGGGCCAGTTCCTTAAACCAAATGCCTGAATCCACCCATCAGAAATTTAGCGATAAGGAGGATCATAAGAACAAGTGGAGGAGGTTATCAACCAAGATCTTTAGGATCTGGACTTGGTTCTTTGTTCTTCAGTGATCGGTTCAATGATTTCAATGATTTGGGAAAGGGAGAGGGAGAGAATAGTGATGCGGCAAAGCTTTTCTGACTATTCCTATGTAAACTTTCATAAGAAAGACCTAGTAGAGGTCTTTAGTAGAGAAGAGAAGTGGTAAGAATAATGTCTGTGGCAAGCCATCCTTCAAGACCTATGAGGATGTTGACAGCTGTAGTCTGCATAGCCGTTGCATCACATTGTTGTGGGCAAATGGAAAGAGTGTTATAGTTGGAGGGTGCTTGGTACCTGGCATCTAGTTGGTAAAGTTTTGCTTTTAATTGCCTTTAGTTTATATTTGCTGAGTCTTATTAGGCCTAATGTAGGGTAAAGCAGATAGTTTGTCTAGGTACATTGTCTGATCCTCTCTGTGGGAAGATACACTCTAATTAGTAAGAACAATGGAGTGAAAAAGGTAGGGAAGCCACGTGTGCCTGTGGATCACAGAGACTGGTGGCAAAGATCACCTAACCCTTTCTCTACACCATTTTATCTTGTCAGATCCTTCGATGTACTTTGAGAAAGGATTGCAGGCTCTGGTGGGCCTGGGGCAGAATCAAGCTGGGGAAAATCAATTTCATTGCTAATATCAGGGGAGACTCTTCCCGGAGCAAACTGAGCAGGGTGGTTTTGGCAGAGCTTTTGTTCAGGCACCACTCATCCTACCTGTGTCCAAAAGTGACCTTTTGTAGCCCTGTTTGGGGAGTCGTTAACCACACTTTCCATCCCATGTATGTCCCTTCTCCATCTGGGGAGGGAGCAGTGGCTCAGGGTTGTCCCCTTTTGCTCTGCTCGAGAGAGAGAACTGCCAACTGTGGTACAGCAGTGTTTGGGGAGAGGGAGTCCACCTGCTTGGTACCATGGTGCCGCCCACTGCCTGTGCAGGGAGGCAACAGTGCTTTTCCATGGAGTCTGCGGATGTGGTGACATTCCTTTGCTTCCTTCTGCCTAGCCATGAGCCACAGGAATGATCGGACAATAGACAATACACTGGACTATCTCTGGAAAACATTTAGATTTTATGAATGTATTTTGGTAAGCATTGGTTGAAAGAATTTAAGGCATTACATTATTTATCAAAAGTGTTAGCCATAGATAGAACACATAAACCCCCCCATTTGTTCTTTATCTTCATATCTGTACCTTGGTATTTATAATGAAAAACATTTTTTCAGTGGAAAGCGAGGTTAATATTTTCCAGCTAGAAAGCACCTTTTATCTCGTAAGTGGCCGGATCTCTATGGTAGCTGCCTGTAAATGCCACCACTTTGGAAAGAAAGAAAGAAAGACAGGTGAAAAGTGGGTTGGATCATCCTACAAAGTGCAAGAAACAAAATATTTTTAGTCAAAGACTGTAGGGCAAAGCCCTTCTTTGTGGCAAAAACCAGCATGACATCTTTCATGGTTGCATAAAGGAGTTTTACAAATAAGAAAAAAGAAGTCTTTCACAAGGCCTAAGCAGAGCAAGTAATGTGAGTGATATTCAATTAACCCTTCAAAAATAGGGGTTAAGGTTGATAATTTATCTGCACTTTCAGGCTGCGATTGACAAATTCCCGTGCAAGATCCTATTCAGGAGAGGTTGCAGTACGCAGGTGAAAAGCCTAAGAACTTGGAGAAAAAATAGATTATAAACAGCAGGAGTGCATGACCAGGGTTTTATCAGTGAAGAAATTAGTCATTGGATTCTCCAAGAATTATGTAATAGGGCTGCTCTTAAAAAATTATTCAACAATCTTAGTTGCTAATTTGTGTTAGAATGTTAAATGAACGTGGCTTGTTTAAGGGAGGGAGGCAATAACTGAGCAGTCAGTGAAAACATTTATGCAGTGTACAGAGGTCATTCAGGAAAGTAAATGTCTCGGCATGTAAAATATTTTAATGCCATTAAATACATTGGCTGCATTTCCTCATGGTGAGTGTTTTGTTCGGCTCTGGTTACCCCTCCCTGGACTAAACAGAAGTCCAAGAACACCAATGAGAGTGAGTTCTTTTAGCTGAATGTATAAGCGAAAAAAGCCAGATTTGCAGAAAACATGCACAAATGGAGATATCTTAGAAGTAAGCAAAATTACCGTTTCTCATAAAGTAGAAGAAAAGAATAATTGGTGAAATTGAAAGGTCAGAAATTTTAAAGCAAAGTGTAAAACAAACAGCTCTCTAAATTTAAACTTAGTTCTGTGTCCTTTGTCCATGGAACACTGCCATTTGTGCACATTTGAAATTAAAGCTTTTATTCCGGTTAGCATTCAATATATCCAATGAGCCAGACAGCACACTTGTGTAGGGAAACTTGCTGTGTAGAGGGGAAATCTTTTCTGTTGGAGCAGTTGGGAAGGCTTTCTTTAATTGATATGTTCTGTCCTATCCTTTTCTCAAACCATGGCCGTGGTGGGAGGCAGGCGAGTGCCCTGGGTGGTGTGCAGGTGGGAAGGAGTACGTCAGTGCCTGCGTTCCTGTATGCCCAGGGGATTTATCAGTGCAGTTTGAACCTGACATTCCAGGGAGTGGAGATATTTTGAAGTGGATGCTTAAAGCATGGATTTATATCCTCCCTGTATTTTCCATTGTCTGTTGTAATTCCCTGAGGCTGTTAATTATACATATAAATCAAACAAAGTCTCTGTGAGTGTCTAATATTTAAAGTGAAAGTCTAAGGCTTCCAGCGTCTGGGGTGAATTATTCTTTTCAGGCCTAACAAAGCTGGCAGAACTTCAGTTAAGGGAAGGGCAGAACAAGAATGTGTTTCAACCGTGTTTTATGTAATTTGTGCACTTTATGAAGGCCTTGTATAATTGTTTTATCCCTGAAAATATGATAGATATTTTTCTAATGGGTTTTGAATTAAATTTGCATTTGAATCGCGTTATTTTCTTCAACAAATACATTGTTATCTCTGACTGAAATGTGGATCAAAGAATCACTTGAAACATAATACAGAAATAGCGCTGCAGACCTTAGCAGCCTGAAAAATAATTGAAGTGAAGGAATGTTAACAAGCTCAAATGTCATCATCTTCCAAAACCTGACATTTAAGCTGATCCACATTCTCTCTCCTCCTTTATGTGGAAAACAAAACCACATACATTGTGGGGTAACTAAAAGAAATGTTTGCTGGAGTTGGTTAAGAAACAGTGGACATGTTATTTTTGTATTAGCTCTTGTATAGCCACATATGAGCCTGTTTGAAAAAAATGTAGTTTGTGTAGCGTAAAGATGTTGGGGGAAGGGATAATGAGTTCCTACTGAATACTAATTGCCTATGAGTTGTTCAGGGAGACTGTATAAGAATGGAAGATTTGTTGTAAATTAGTCACTAGCTGTATTGTGCATTGCAGTGAGGTTAGACCAGAGCTGTAAAGGTGCCAGCTCTACAAAATCCTGATGATTCACTGTCTTAACTTGGTGACTGTCTGAAGGAGAAATTACTGTGCAGACTAAATATTATTGGAAAAAATGCTCCTCTAATGACAGTGTAATCTTTCTTCATGACACTTAAGCTTTAAACTCATTTGAGCTAGAAAGATGGGAGTGACAGATTTTGAATGGGTTATCACTGCTTTTCCAGCTGCAACATCCCAAGGTCTGCCAAATTGTGAATGCTGAGAGGAGGGGTATTGCTCTAGAGTGATATAGAGCCCAGCAGATTGATTAGTGCTCTAGCTTGGTGTTAATCTTTGGCTTCTTTAGTTCCAGAATTTTGCCTGACCTTAATTTGAGATCTTCTAAACCCCACTTTTAACATGGAAACAAAGCTTTGCAATAGTTTATTTGCTTTTGAGAAGTATTTTCTCATTCCTTACCCAGCTCCTATTGTTTTCATTTGCATCAAAATGGAAAGGTGAGTTAATGATTCATTGGCACACAGTGACCTTTCAAATAGCTCTGGACCACGATGCAGCAGCTCAGCTCGAAGCTCTCATACTTTAACCTCCTTGCTTCTGCTTTAATATTTGCAGCCTGATCTGTCTACATGCCTGGATGCCTGAAGAGAGCAAACGTTTACAGCTTCTCCCTCCCCTGTGTTTAGTGGGCAATTTGATCCTTCTTTGTCCATTCGTTTATTCCACATTACTCTTAGGCTTGACTTGCTATTGAGAACAACAAAGTGCAACTTTGGGAATCTGCTCTCTGTTTATTTAGCTCAAAAATGGACTCAGACTCAGATTCACCTTTTAATTACTCTTGGCCTTCCTTACCTAAAATGAGGATTCGAAGAAGGGCATCCAAACCAGGTAGAAAAAGCTATCTTCTTTTAAATGACTCTGCTTTACAGCTCTGCCTTCTTTTCATTTTCTGCTTCTGTGCAGGTGGCTCTATAAACAGCTTGTGTGAGGTAGATTTTCTTTCTATCAAAAGTCCACCTCACCACTTTTTATGCCTTTTTAGATAATGGCGTTAGAATTTGTTAAGTAAAAAGAATGTATTTTTTCTCCAGATTATGTACTGTTCTTTACAATTGTTTTTATTTCTTTACTCTCTTAAGGCTTTTCTTTTTCTTCTTGATGTATGTGTAGCTCTCACTGAACAACTCTGACACCCGGAGCTGCATGGCACGGCAGCAGCTGCAAAAAGCTCTGCTGGTTGCAGTTGTTTTCATTTAGGGAGAATCTGGTAATTCAGCTATGCCTCAACAGCTAACAGGATTTTTTTTTTAATTATGTGAAAAAAATCTTACCAGAATGAAGAGAGAAATCTTTTGCTTTCTGCAGAAGAAAATGAAAAGGGTCAGTTACTGTCTTTGCACAGTTAGACATTATCCTTCTTTGTGGAGAAGTCTTTGGGAGGTAAGGGTTATAAATGCTGTCAGTGTGAGAAAGGGGGGTTTTAAGGAGGCTCAAAGGCATGACCAGTAAGTTTATGTAAGGAAGAATTATGATCGGAAGCTTTAATGAGGAAAGAAAAATTTTTGCTACATATGAAAGCAAAAAAATGAAGACAAAGAATGGCAAAAAAAAAAAGATTTTTGCTTCCTTTCATGGAATTGGTGTTCTTTTTTTGTGTTTCAGAAAGGGAAGAGAAACAAATCAGAGAAGTAAGATGCATCAGTATCATTAAATTCAGTAAGCCAAAAGAATAATTTTTACACAGACTGAGACTTTGACCTAGTTCAGAGTGAAAAATGTGTACAGAATGCATGTTTTAATGTGCAAGACGCTTCCTGAACTTTTTACTTCTTTTCATGGGGAAATCCAGTGTTTCCCAAGTGCGCAGGAGTTTCTGCAGTGTGTATGGATGCACATGCAATTTGCAAAGATGAAATGAGTGGCAAGTTGCACAGTATGTGTTTACTCCCTCTCAAACGAGGACTTGTTTTATCTGTAAATGCTGTAGCTGTGCACCTGTCCTTCATCCACTTTTGTTTAGACAGCTTTTTTTTTAATACTTCACCAGTTGTAAAGCACTGGATACAGATGTGGTGCTTGCGTGTTACAGTATTGCACCTTGTTTTCCATCCCTGTTAATAGTATACCAACACATGTGGCTTGTACACACAACTGACCTTCTATGTGTGGTTGTTGGAGCAAGAAGGTGCTTTTGAGTACGTGTGCATATTTCAGTGGTAAAGTTCAAGGGTTCATTTGTGCTTCGGGGATTGAAATTCTGTGTGCTGATGTGGTGGGAGAAGAGCCTGTGCAAGGGGACAGCAGGCTATGATCTAGGCTCATGATCTGTGTTTTTTTCTGGTAGTATCTGAACGTGACCTGTTGATCCTGGCATGCAGGTGTGAGGCACATAGCTCATGGTTGCATTTTGTTCATACAGGTGTTCAGGTCTCAGTGAACAAGAGACTTGCAGTGCCTGGCAGGAAACAGTGCAGGGTTCTTCCAGCCACTCCACAAGTCGTGAAATCATGTACCTCTGCTGGGTGCTCCAGCTGTTCTGGACAATGAAATTTCAGCTGCCTCCCTTCCCCTCTGAAGCATCAGGCTGTTGGTTTCTTGGTCTGGGGTTGCTCCTCTTGGGAGGGAGGGGAGCTGTGCAGAGTGTCCTGCTCTTTGGAACAGAGTCAAAGTTATCACGTGCCACTTTGCACCATGTGCATCAGTGTTTTCACATTTTAAGTTGCCTTCAAGGCCCAAGGTCAGTTTTCATCTCTGCTCAGGAACCTTTCAGACTGGGTGTGCAGCCCCTGCCCTTCCCCTAACTCCTGGAGTCTGTCAGGAGCCAAGTGCAGGCTTCACTCCTTTGGGACATGCATTGCAGATTGCCCCCTCCTGCTGAAGCTGGTAGGCATGGCATATTTAAAGGGTAATTAGCCTGTACAAAGAATGTGAACGTGACTCTTTCTTAGTGATTGGACTGGGGAGAGGACCTAGGTTTTTTTCCTTGTTGCAAGACACCTAAGGTATTTATTTTGTAATTTTATGTGAAATTGTCATGAGGCGTAGTCCTTACTCTGCATAGTCCTACCTGTCCAGAGACAGTGACTCTCTCAGCCTTTTTGGGGGCTTTAAAAACCTTCAGAGGTGCTGAGAATATCTGTCTCTCATGAGTCTGTCCTACTGCACTGGGAGGTGGGAGTTACACACTGAGTCCACTCATGTAGAGGTGGGAAGTGAAACCAAACATCCCATATCATGGGAAAGTACTTTTTTTTTCAGAGTACTGTTCTGTAAAATGAGACACCAACTTATTTCTGTCTGTATATTCATTTGTATAGTAGGAAAGGTGCCTCCTTCAGGGAGGGAGTGAGGACTGTAAATCCCATGTTGAAAACAGATGCCATCTTACCGCTCGCGTTTAGGTGACCAAGTCCAAAGTCAGACTGACAAGTATCTTTATTCTTAGTGGCTACTTTAGGACTACATCTTGAACATGTTGGCATTATTTTCCAGCATCTATATGCCTGATCCCCCTCATGCAGTGTATAGGAAACACAGTGTTTTAGTTTCCACTTTATAGATTTAAGACAGTTAAATGTTCATCTATGAGAATAGCACTTCAAAGCCTACCTCCTTTACCCTCCATGTAGAGTTATCCTCAAGTACTTGCTTAATTTTGCTGTCGTGAGTCGTTGCACTGTCTGAATGAAGACCTAAGACACCTCAGTTAAGAGTGCAGTTCTCCCACTGAAACTGGTTGTATGGGTCATATCTACAGATGCGCATGTCACTTCAGTTGCACCATGCTAGGAACTTCTTTCTTAAAATTCAGGTGACCTGGATTTACAGGAGCATATCTGCAGCCCTGCATGACCCATGTGCTTAGCTGTCTGTATTTTTCACTGACTTCCAATTATACATTAACCCCTGCTCACATTGCTGGGGGTAAATGTGATGAACTGTCTGACAACTATTCATTGTATCTAGAGAAGGGAATTTGTAATTTCTTTCTTGGCTCTTGGCTTGGTCATGTTGATGTATTTCACTGCTCTTTTGCTGTGTGTTCTCTCAAGAAACAATTTCAGTTTTGATTTTTGTGGAAAAAAATGTTGTGTTCTTGCCATTTTCTGACACGGGCCTTTCAAGGCTATACATTTTCTTACACCAATATAAAACATGTTTTTAATTACTGCTATGATGATAATGTGGTTTTTTAAAGTTATAGTATTTGTATAAGCTTTGTGGCTGGTAAAATGTGCAGCCTTTGCTGTATAATTCTACAATGTTACAGAAGATGTAGAGAACTTGTGCCTAGTTACTCTTTGGTCAAGGTCTTTATTTTACCCATGTTTGGAGATTATTCTTCCCAGCCTGACATCTAAATAACATATACATCTATCTTGATTGTTTATCACGGAGATGGCAGAGAGCCACAGGCTCTTCTAAAGGAGGCACATCTTTATTCTTTTTCTGTGATCACAGTGTAGAGCCAGAGGGTGTTCAGCTCTGGCATAAGGATCAGCTTGTTGAGTTGTGCTTGCTAGGTTATTTCAGTAACAAAGCCAGTTCTCCTCTGTTGTATTCAGGTCATTTTTACTTTAGTAAGCATCTTGAAATCCATTTCCAGTACCTTACAGAACCTAAACTCTTCTGGGGACACCTTTGCCAGTTTGCTCTGGCAGTCCTGTCTTTTCACAAACTGTATTGAACTTTTGCATCTGCAATGTGAATAACCTTTTTGAATGCCTAGGAGAGATTTTTGAGACATTTTATTTGAAAATGGATTTTATTGATAGTCTTCACCTTTCAGACAAGCGTAGCCTTGCTGCATATTACTGCTGGTACCCAGTATATATGAGCTGTTGCCTACTGCCATGTTAACCTGGAGGGAAAGGTCTGCTGATGGTCCCTGTAAGATCAAGAGGACTTGTAGCCAGCAAGGCAGGCTGGAGGCAGTTAGCGAGGCTGTAGGAATGCAGTGTGTGATTTGGACACTTGCAATGATTTTGTCACTTTTTAAACTATGTGGGCCTTTCCGGTGGCAATAAGTTACTAGCACAGTCAATGTGTAATTAATACTACTCTCCCCCACATTCAGCAAAGTCTTTAAACTTCTCGTGTTACAAAGTTAGTTTGATGTAATCATCTCCTCATGCATGTTTGAAATTGAGGGGGCGAGGGGGCAGAGTGGGAGTAAAGAGGTACGGTGGGGTCATACTGCCATAGCACTCAATGGTCTTGAAGGTCTTTTCCAACATACAGAATTCTGTGATTCCATGAAGCCTGAAATAATTCGTTACCATTTAAAACCCCAATGAATATTTATTTAGTCATCTCACATTTAACAACAGACTAACTGGAGCATCTCCAGGAAAATATATGGTATTTAACAGGAATAGTTAATAAAGGTTTACAGACCAAATATACTGCAGGTAGCATATTCTGATATAGCTTGTACTTGCAGCAGCTTTCTCCAGAATTTGTTACTTATGTTGTTACTCTTGTAGAGAACTTTAAAATAATGTAAAATATGTTATTAGAAGCTGCTATATAAATTAAAATCAGAAGTAACAGGGGGATTTGTGTTGTTTCTGGTTTGGGACATGCAGTCCACTAAGTGACTGTGAAGACCCCATGTGACATCCCACCCTCAAGGGGAAGAGTTCACCCAAGATGCTCATAGATGCTCATGGTCAAAATGAATGGCAAAAGTCAGAGAGTCCACAAAAGCTTTCAAAGTTTTATTAATAAATTACAGTGTGGCATGGAAATTGTTATAAGGTACTTCCTGATGTCTTCGTATAAGCATACAGCAGTGGATTTTGGGTGAAGAGGCAGGTTGAAAGGGAAGAGAGAAGAGAGTGAGATGTATTAAACCGGGGGAGAGAAAAAGAAAGGGACATCACCAGTCCTGCCTTCAGCGGCAGTCCAGCTAGTGGGGTGTCTGGGGTCCTGGGGTTCATGTACAGCCCAGCTTTGGAGGAGTACATTTTTTTAGATAGGTTTTTTCACACCCTGGAGCTAAGTTTCTTGCTTTCTATGCAAATGAGTTATCATGCACAGTCTGTTCTTCTAGACCTTTCTGGAAATGGGTCAGAGGGCTTTGGGGGTTTTGGGTTGTCTTGATCCCTCCCCTACAGTCCATGCCCACTTCTTGACCTCATTCCTGTACTTGAGCTATATTGTGTTGTGCTTATCTCCAGGATCCAGAAGAAGGACATTTGTCCTAGAAAAATGTTGCCCTACCTCTTGAGCCACATCTTGTTCTTTCTCACAGCATGTCATTACCAGCAATCCTTGGCTGGCTCCACAGCTATCTGTCTATCTGTATTTGAGACATACACATCAGCCCCCTTACCTTCGAGGCTTCTGCACCCCAGCAGTGGAGACTATTGCTGAAGTCAAGAAACTGACTTCTTAGGCTCAGGTTTATGCCGTGATGTGGGAATCCCTAATGCCTGGTCTGTTTTTTGGGGGTATGTGTTGGACCTTTGCCAGCCCAGCACTGGAGATGTACTCCACCCTTGCCCGTTGTACCCAGTGGGTTTGTACACGAGAGGGAGGCTGGGGAAGGTTGTAAGCATACAAGAAGAAATGGAGAGTCTGACACTTACTTTTTTGCCTTGTTGTTGGTTTAGGAGCAACCCTTGGAAAGCTTTATTTGCCACAAGAAAGTACTGCCAATTTTGCCAAATCACATTTTCATATGATGTGAGCTGCCAGAGTTGGATGAGCTGCTGTATAAAACAATGCTTTTATACTATTTATAAACAAAGGCTTTGGGATCTTGTCAGACATAAGGAAATGGTTTCTAGCTTTAGCAGTTTTCAGTATTACAGTCACTAAAATTGTGTTAAAATTCTTGCAGGAGGGAGAAACAAAATGAGACGCATAAGGATGTTGTAATGGTATGAAATCCCACAAGGCCTGTCAGGATTTGAAACCAAATATTCATAGTGTGCCGTTTCTAAATGGGAATTTCCATCTTTCTCTAAGTATAGAGGTTATTGTTCTTAGGCTTTATGAGATAGCATCTTAAAATTAAATAAAAACTGCAGATTTGGGAGTGGTCTGGGACTTTTTTTTCGAAGCAACAAATGCACCAGACCTTAACAAGTGTTGTTTCTAATCCAGTTCTGTTTTTTCATTATGAATTTTCTTTGCCCTCTAATGGCTATAAGCATCTTGGATGGGCTTTGAGCAACCTGTTCTAGTGAAAGATGTCCCAGGGCATGGCTGGGGCGTTGGACTAGATAACCTTTAAACTTCTCTTTCAACCCAAACCATGCTATATGGCTCTGTGACCTTCCAAAAGCAGTTACGTTACTTTAGGAATATAGTGGGGGGAAAGTCTTTAGTGGTATCTTTTCCTTTACACCTCTGCAGAAAATAAATTTCTGATGCAGCATAAAAAGGATTTTAAAAATAATATTCAACAAACAGACAAACTCAAATTAAGTTTATCGAGTGTTTTGATTTTGGGTATTTTGGTGGGTGTGGTAGTTTCCTCTATCACATCATTCTTATGCTAGTCTGTCTCCATTCACATCCAATGGCAATGCTTGACTTACAGCATTTTAAGGAAAACTGCATTACAACTGTGATTTTCTTTTAGCCTGTTTTCACACAGTCTACAACAAGACTGGTTTCTGCTTGGTCAAATTTTACTCAGTTTACATTCAGAAGATAACCCAGCTCAAATGCTGGACTGGTATGTGCTCTTCATTCTTACAAGCAGCTTTAAGAGAAGTGGGCCTGCAGGACAGAGGATTTCTGCTGCTCCAAGGCATAAAATACACAGCCCATGCAGCTTTTAGTAATATCTGTAGTCATGAGCACACTTTTGAGAACTAAACTCTGAATTTCTGTTAATGGTTTCTGGTGAAACTCATCAAAAGCAGATCAGATGCAGTATTCATCCCAAACATCCTGTTCATGGATCAAGTCTTACTTGATTGCTGTCATTCAAGTCAATAAAGGCAGTGTTAGTGGTATTTTATTTGTATACCTTTTGCAATTTTTTTGGTGTTTTTTGGTTTTGTTTTGGTTGGTTGGTTGGTTTTTTTGTTTTGTTCTGGGATTTTTTTGGTGTTTTTGTTTTGTTTTAAGAACTGTAATCTGATTTCTTGGTTTAAGATTAGTATTTATGTGGCTACCAGTAGGTAGAATGCTTTAGGAGAATCTTTTGACTGCAATTGAACAGTATTTCATTCATGTAATGTATCAGCTGTCAGGTATTTAATGTATAGGCCAGAATCATGCATAATTCATCCCAGCCCATAAATCTTGTCCTGTGCTCTTCTGCAACCACAAATCTATACAAAGTTCTAGCTTAGGTGGAAAATCGAAGCTTTTGCTAACCAAGATACAGGAACATTTATTTTTTAGTTATATGAATGATTCTGTGGTACCCTTTAGAGTCTTGTCAGCTGTAGGCTTCCTGGAACATACAGCAAATGTTGGGCAATTATGAAATGAGCAGGTTTTGGTGCAGTCACACAAATATTACTCAAATTTTAATGCTAAAATTTGGTGCTTAATGCTTAACTTCGTTATTTTTATGATAGTATATATATATATATGAGAATGAAATCATTTGAGATTTAATGGCAAATTTCCTACGCTTTTTTCTTCCAGAGCACAGACACTCAACCCTTGATGTTCTTAGGAAATTGAAGTCTCCCCCTACTTTCTTTGCTGCAACCAGACTTTCTCCCATGCTGAGTGGAAGTGATGAAGTATATGCAAACTGCATGGTAGTAGACCAAGTAAGCTTATATTTGAACTTAGGCTAATTTTTCTTCATCTTCTGTTAATTTATTTGCATGACAGTAGAATCTTCTGGATCTGTCAGCAGTGGTGTGTTGTCAATTAGTAAAATTCTAAATAAAACCAGTAATATCTTACTCTTCTCAGGTATATTTTGTAACCTTTTTATGAAGTCTCTTTTAACAGATTCAGTCAATTGTAGAAATTATTCTCCCTAGCCTGCAGGAAGAACTCTAAGGCAGGTGTTACTGTTTCTTCTGTGTGTTTGTGAGCTAAACAGCATGTGCTTCTTTCTAAGAAACGTTTACAATATTACTTGCTTGTGTGCACTTCAGATTTCTGAATTCGACGTACATTCACAGTACAGACAAATCTGCTGGATAATTTCGGAAGTTAATTATGAGCTCATAGTAAAGCTTATAGGCTCAACAAAACCAAGATATTGCTGAAAAGGTGAAGCTGATGTCCTACAACTGTCATGGAACATTCTGATATTGGAGATCCTGACTTAGTATTCCTGTTTCTGATTTGTCACCAGCACTGGAGATGACCTAAAGTGTCTGTACCAAATTATATTTTACATCAGTGTAAAATATTCCAGTTGCACCTGGAATCTCTCCTCCCTGGTCACACTCAGATGCCATAATTTGGGCTGGGAGGGTTAGTCTGACTAGTCACAAGATGTATGTGGTGGCTGGGTCTAGTTAAACAGACACCAGGTTCTGGTGGCATGTAGCTATTTTTCAGTGATGTTTTAAGTGATTTATTTATTTATTTATGACCTGCTTTGGGCTCTCCCTGCCTGAAAGTTGGAATATAGGAGTGAGAAATTATCAAGTAATGTTAGAAGTTTTGAGATTTTGCAAGTGTGATTTTTTTTTCCTTTCTTTGCCTCCTGCCTGTCCCTACCCCATTCTCTGAAATGCTTCATTCACTGCAGATGCAGTTCATCGTGACAGCTGAGATAGAAGTTTAAGTCAGAGGCTGCGTGTGTTCAAAATGCTCTGAAGAGATGTATGTAATAATGACCCATCAGTGAGCAGCTGTCAGGGGACTATAAAGTGCAGTCTTTGAACCCTTGATTTGAACAAGATCGAGATTGGAAGGACAGAGCTGCAGAACTGCATCTCCCTTACAGATGGAGATGTTATCCAAGTGTATTGCTCAGGGGGCCTTCAGTTTGGGTTGCTAACCTTTGCTCTGTATGTGGCCACATTCTACTTTTTTAAATTGCTGATTGGAGCCAAATTCTCCCTTAAGCACCACTCAGCAGGAGCCAGAGTGGCTGCTGGAGAAGGTCCCTCTGGTGCTGAGGAGGAACACTGCCCAGACAGGAATAACTTTTCATGGAGGAACAGCTGCATAAGACCTGGGAAAAGCATTTTACCTTTGTGCACGTCATGTTCACAGCACAACAGAAGTGTTTCCAAACTTGCATGCACTGTATCTTTGAATGCAACTGTGGGCTGCTGTAAAAATGCCAGCAGTTCTTCCTGTCTTTTATTAAGAGAAACGCAATTAAGATGGGGATGAAAGCACATCTCAAGAGGGACTGGAGAAGAGGAAGTCAGCAATGTGAAAGACCAGGGCTTTGGAGAGGCTTGCAATCCTTCCTTTATTCTTGCTTTTATACAGGTGCTTTTTGGAGATTGAGTGTTTTCACTGGCAATGTGACCTTTCAATATTATTCGGTATCTAGTTAGATGACTGTAGCCTCTAGCTAAAAGACTAACAATGAACTGTATTTTAGTATCTTCTGCAGAGTCAACAGGGAATTCAAAGAATTATTTGTTACTAGAGTCTAAATCCTGATCTCAGTACCTCAGAAAATAGAATTCCCAAATCCATTCCTTTCTTTGTGCAAAAGGAGAGGTGCTTCAGGCCTCTTTGCTTAATGGCAAAAAATAAGAGTCCTTTCCCTTCCTCCCCTTGAGAAACTCTGTTCCAGGTCATGTATATTTATCTCAAAGCTTAGGAAACTGGTGCTGAAAAATTAAAAGTGCATTATGTGTAGGCTGATTTTTCCAAATTAAATTGCACAATGTTTGAATTCTCTTCCATATGTCTCCCACACTAATGTATTATGCATATTTTTTTCTCAACTCAAGGGTAGTTTTTAATAAAATCTATAAATATATGTATCAGTACATTTTATAAAAGGTATAAATATGAGTGAGAAATTCAGTAGACTTGGAAATACCAATTCATTGCTGCTCTAATTAGGGAAAAAAGTAATGCAAAGTCTAGAATCTCTTAGCCATATAACTTGCCTTAAATTCATGTGGTGTAGAAAGTAATAGAGAAAAAACCCACAAAACATATATCCATAAATAAAATGGCAAACTACTCTGGTCTTTGTTTACTGACAATGTATCTTGTTGTTGCCTCTTACCAGCATTCATTTTTTACCTGCAGGCTGGAGAATTAAAGACTAACTACATTCATGGAGATGGTGTAAGCAGTGAAATGTCTCTGAATCCCACCAACTCAATCCCGATGGCTAAGAGCTCTTCATCTCCCTCCCTTGAGGAGAATGATCAATTTATGTATCTCCCAAACGAAAAAAGTCAAAGGCCAGTAAAAAATGAAGAAAATGTAGGATTAAGACATGCCATTTCACCTTCTCATCCGTATGGAGCAGATTCATATCTTCTATTCAAGACCCATGGATTTATTAAGGATTGGGGCCAACTTTATACTGACATGAAAAGAAGAAGGTATGGAATTGACTTGATGATATGGCCAGAAAAAGGATTATTTAAAACCACCTTTTGTTTAAAAAGGTGAAGCAGAATCGGAAGTAATAAATATTATTATTGGGGTGAAATTTCTGTTTTTCATCACTAACAGTTATTGTCCTAATAATCTGTTTTCATAAAATAGTTGTGAAGACATTTTTAACAAATAAAAAGTGTCCTCTTAGTAAATATATTTTGAATGTAAATGGATACATTTATACCTTTATGTCTGGTATGCAAATACTCTTTAAAAAGAAAAAAAAAAATCAGCTCTTCACTGTCATTGCCACTGTGGTATTTTTGACAGGTAAGAGAATTTTGCTCTGGTTTTCCTCAGTTGTATTTTCCATTAAGAAAATAGTCCAGAATCTGTTGAAGTCTCTGGGAATCTTTCAAGTCTTTAAATAGGCCTGTAGCAGGACCATGGTATTCCTGATTACATAGGTATTTTTTTCTCAAAAGATACAGTGCAGAGTATAGCTGCTGTTTCTGATAGGTTTAGATTGTTTTCTTCTTCACTGCTGGTACACAAGGTTTTCTGCCATTTTTCTGAAGACCCTCCTCCAAATGGCTTCAAGTTATGGTGGGAACTGGTAGGCTTCAGAAATGCAGAGAGCTTTGAAGATGGAACTATAATTTTGGTTATTAAAATTAGGTTTTTAACAATTAATTTAAAAATTAAACAGTTTAACAATGAATTTTCTTGATGAAAAGGCTTTATTGCTTCTCTGAATAGATGAAATTCCTTCTTATGCAGGAGGAAATTTGACTCTTGTTCCCACCTTTGAAGAGTATTAGGACTAGTTGGATGTAGAGCATGAGGTCTATGTAAAACAGTAAGGAAGCAGAAGTGTCAGCCAATTATTATTTAAAGGAGGCAATAAAATTTTCTCTACCTTAATTTTGAGTTTCTTATGCAACTGTGAAGTCCCACTAGGAGGAATCTTTAACACAGATAACACAATAAATGTCAGACAGTGTTTTTCTTTCACGATCCTTTTTTTGGTTTGTTTTTTTTTTTTTTTTTACTAACTGTGGGGATGTCATGTAGCATACTATAATCTTCCTGTGCCTCTAGTCAGAAACATTTTTATCCTATATATTTTTACATAGTCCCACCCTTTTCAAGACCTAGGTTATGTACCTGTATGAGAACTTAAGGAGTGTACATAAATTTTCAGGGACATGTGATTTGCCTTAATATGTCATATGACATGTAAGTGATCCAAATGTTACACATAAAATAAGACTACTAGTATGTGATTCTGTTTTTAAACCACCTTTTTATGTCAGAAAAATTCCCTGGAGAAGTTACCACAGTAGGTCATGGATACCTGTCTGTTGACATAGACATGTATTGCTTTTTCAATTTTAACATGTGACAGTAACTGATAATGCATTTATATAACTTGTTTCTGAAATGTCACGTGGTCTGTTACTCAGGAACATTGCAAAATACTGTCTCCAGAATTGTAATAAGGAAGTAGTTTCAGACAGTAGCGATAGATTTGTAAAAGTAGTGGTGTGTGAAGGAATTTTTGTGCTATTATTCCTGGTAGGAACTCCAGCTATTTAGAAATACCACACATAATTTAAAGTTTTATGTTGTAAGGCTGGAATGTTATTGCAAGCAGTCAACCATTCCTTCCAGTCACTCTGATGAAGAGACCATGAACTTGCTCTTGCAGGTAACAGGACTCATCCTGGGAAACAGTGATATTGCTGAGCAGCCTTAGTGCACTTTCCTGCTCAGGAACCCTTGCCAATCAAATAGTCTCTACGTGTTTGACATATTGATTTAGCCAGAGATTTTTCAGTCTGCTTGTAGCTATGTATGTTTTTAAATGTTCACCTTTCGAACTGAACCTCATAAACTGTCTCAAGACCCTCCTTAATCTCTGTTGTTGTTTTTCTCTTCCATCTTCTGTCGGGAAGTCACAGATGTAGATGAAAATAATGTCTGTGAACAGCTGTATCGTATCTTCCAAATACACACACGCATATAATAACCATCTATACCTATGTGTCTTGATACTGAAATCTGAGTTAGTTCTCTCAGCCCTGCTTGTTGTCTCAGTTCTCTTTATCATCTTTGTAGAGAAACAGGTTTATGCATGGAACAAAAAAATCTCATTTTTCAGGAGATGCTGAACATGGGTCAAAAGTCATGATCCAGAGGTGTCTGGCTGTGGTGGGAGTGTGTGGGTTCACGGGTGATGCAGATATCTGCACTGCAGATCTGTGAGGCTGGTTCAGAGGGGTCCTGTACAGAGAAACTGAGTAACCAGGTGACTGCAGACCCGAGAAAGGCCTCAGGGCATGGTTTACCTGACATCATCGTGGTGGTTTGGGCTGTCATTGTTCAGAGGATTCAGCCGTATCTTTGCTTGTTGCATTTGGGTTGAAGTAAATTGCTATGAGGAATTCAGGGAAGTTAAAGACTTTGTTGTCTTCTTCAGTTCAAGTCTCGATGACCTTGAAGTAGACAGTGGAAGTGGAGCTGTGTCAGACAGATCCCATGTTCACTATCCTCCCCTCGGCTCTTCAGAGGCCATGGCTTCCAGCAGAGATGGATTGGACTTACCTACCAGTATGCAGCCCAAGGTATTTGATACTGTCTTGGTTTGAATTGTTTTCCTTTTGAGTAAATCACTGAAACTATGTGACAAACGTCTGAATCTGGAAGGGAAAGATGAGTTCCCAGTTAGCAGTGCTAGTGTCTCCAGAGAGCACTCACACAGACTTGTGAAGCTAGAATGCCCTGGGTGTGGCTGGGCTGGGCAGCAGCCGTGGAAAGAAAGCATCCATCAGTGATTTGCCTCACCTTTAAAAAACATTTATCAGAAATGTTTCAAAGGAAATGTCTCAGGTTCAGTGAATCAGCATTTTTTAACCAAAATATATTTACTGAGAAAATTTTTAACCAGCTGTAGTTGTATGAAAGAGTAATGCTTTGTAAAGTGTAAAACTGGCCTGCTGCCTGTTTTGAAATAATTTCTAAACTCAGGGAAATTCATTTGGGGTGTGCATTCACCAATGTAAATCTCTTCATTATGGTTTTCTGAAGTATCCTGTCTACATTAATTTTCATTAGACCATGGTGCTATTTCTTAGATCTTCATACACATACATAGAATTATTTCTTGTTTGCAGAGATTCTGTATGATTTTTTAGATGCACTTGTTGCCACTGTAGAACTTTATCTGACCTTCAGCAAATGATTACATGAAGGGAGAAAAAGAGTTCAGCACAAACATGAATTCTGTTAGGTCTACTTTAAGAAACAGTAAGTAAGCACTTTACAGGAGTTTTAGGAATAGTCTCTATTGAAATGTAAATGATCTATCAAAAATTAGGGGATTTCCTTTCAAGGGTTACTATTGACATATTTGGTAATTGGAAAATGTTTTCAAATACAATAATAATTTAAAAAGCCAAAAACAATATGGAGACAAGAGAAAGAGGTCAGCTCCTTTCTTTGGAAACTCTGACATCAGTAATTACCAAGGCATGGTCAAAGTTTCCATGAAATGTTCTTGAAGTATTAAAGTACTAAGATTAATGCCTTCCTTGGTAAAAGAAGACAGCTTGGTCATCAGATATGATGGCCACTGTTTGGATGTCACCTGTTACTAAACTGGAGAAGAATGTAAGCTTTCTCTTAGTTTCTTAGTCAAACTTGCACCCACAACTTATTTCCTGTAGTACAGGATAAACAACAATTTATCATGGTGGAAATATGACAGACTTCCTGAGGATTTACACAAACTTGTCAAAAATTCAACTTGAAGCCAAGAAAATGTATGCGAGTGGTCAGCTGTTCCTGATTTCTTTTGTTTCTGTTGCTGATGCATTTCAAAGTGACACAAGGTTTCATTTGCTGCAATTTCTCGTAGGAATGCACAGTGTTTGGGATTCGGTCGCGCTCCTATTCCTGCTCCTCACCCAAAGTTTTGGTAGGAAGACCTCGCATTCCTCGGGACTTTGCAGTTGGGGATTCAAATGGAGGTCAGTTCCCTGCCTTTGCATTATTCCATACCCGCCTGCTTGAGGCCCAATGCTGATGGTGCTGCGTTACAGAGCTCACCAGTGTGTGTGTTCGGTAGCCTTCAGGTAGCCCTACCATCATCCCTCAATTTTCTCCCATCTACAGCCCCATCATGCCTCCCATGATACAGCCACTGATCTTGAGAGGCCATACAAGCTGGGAGAGCAATAGCCACAAAAACTAATGCAGACAAGGGCAGTAATCATCTTTTTGGAAGATCCTTACTGTAGCCTCCTGCTGAGTGTCTGACAGAGATGAGGAGGAAGCTCAGGCTGACACAGAAGAGGCATCAAAGAGGACAGATGGTTCCAGCTTCCCATAGACCCAAAGGAATCTCCGAAACACAGATGGGCTGTAGTATCTCTACAGGCTAGGAAGCAAAATCCACTCTCTTCATCAAGTGGAGTCAGAGATGTCTCGGCAAGAAGCTTGTAATTTTTTATGACTTGTTTCTGACATGCTTTATTTCTAGACACATAGTTTCATATTTAGAAGACAGCCCACACTTTTCTCAGTGAGAGTATGGGTTATATTTGAAAACTGTGCTAAGTGTGAAATACATGTATTGTGCTTTTCATACAGCTCACATCACTTTAAAAACAGCTTCATTTCAAGAGGCTTGACCTCTGTCTCTGTAATGGTGTCCATTGCCTTACTTCCAGCTTGTCTCTCACTCCAGGATACCTTTAGTTTTTCACTAGTCCAGAGCAAGAGGCAGGACATGTGAGCCACAGTGAACAAGACAGAACATACACCCAGAGAAGTTGTGTATGCTGCATCATTGGAAGTGTTCAAGGCCAGATTGAATGGGGCTTTGAGCAGCCTTGTCTAGTGGTGGCATCTCTGCCCATGGCAGGGGCATTGGAACTAGATCATAGAATCATGGAATGATTAAGGTTGGAAATAACTCCAAGGTCATTGAGTCCTACCTTTGACCAAACACCATCATGAAACTAAACCATAGCATCAAGTACCCCATCCAGCTGTTTCTTGAACACTTCAGGTGACTCTAACCCTAACCTGGGTGGCCCATTCCAATGCTTGACTACCCATTCAGTGAGGAAATTCTTCGTAACGTCCAACCTGAACCTCCCCTGGAGCAGTTTGAGGCCATTTTCTCTTGTGCTGTCACTTGTTGACTTGGAGAAGAGGTTGACCCCCACCTGGCTACAGCCTCCTNGCTGCTGTCACCAGCACCCCCAGGTCCTTTTCCTGTGGGCAGCTTTGCAGCCACTCTGCCCCAGCCTGTGGCGCTGCCTGGGGCTGTTGTGACCCAAGGGCAGGACCTGGCCCTGGGCCTTGTTGAACCTCAGACCACTGGCCTTGGCCCGTGATCCAGCCTGTCCAGGTCCCTCTGCAGAGCCTTCCTGCCCTCCAGCAGATCAGCACTCCCACCTAACTTGGTGAGATCTGTGAACTGACTGAGGGTGCACTCAATGTCCTCATCCAGATCAGTGATAAAGATACTGAACAGGACTGGCCTCAATGCTGCACCCTGGGGAACAGCACTGGTGGCAGACTGACAACTGGATGTAACTCCATTCACCACCACTCTCTGGGCCCAGCCATCCAGACAGTTTTTTACCCAGCAAAGTGCACCTGTCCAAGCCATGAGCAGGCAGTTTCTGCTGGAAGGAGATGCTTGTTGGGCCTGATGCCCTGGCTGTCCTGTATGTGCCAATGATCGTACTCAAGATACTCTGTTACGTAACCTTCTCTGGCACTGAGGTCACCAGGATCAGGCTGACAGGCCGTAGTTCCCCAGATCCTCCTTCTAACCCTTCTTGTAGGTGGGCACCACACTTGGAAACCTCCAGTTATCTGGGATGTCCTTGGTTAACTAGGACTGATGGTAAGTGACGCAGAGTGGCTTGGCAAGCTCTTCTGCCAGCTTCCTCAGTACTCCAATGATCTTTGAGATCCTTTCCAACCCTAATCACTCTGATTCTTTGACATTCAATGTGAAACTA
The DNA here is from genome assembly GCA_013397115.1 of Edolisoma coerulescens. Classification (NCBI taxonomy): domain Eukaryota; kingdom Metazoa; phylum Chordata; class Aves; order Passeriformes; family Campephagidae; genus Edolisoma; species Edolisoma coerulescens. Next base: position 81,219 of record VWZW01005626.1, read on the forward strand.
TACAAAAATTGTGGAAATGGTATTGTTAACTTTGAAACCATTTAACAACTTCAAAAACTGTCGTGAGGGTGAGAGATACAATGTTGGCAGACTTCTTTTTTCCTAAGAAACTGAGTTAAGCAGTGCTGCAAATAACTTCTTTGATGTTACTCAAATTCACTGTAAGATTTCATGTCCCCCTGTGAGGAGGAGTATGTATTTCAGCCTGCAGCATGCAGCTGTGTTGTATTTTCCTCCATCACCTAAAGTATTTGTAAGCATTTATATTCAACAGATCAGGTGAGAAGTCTTTGAAAAAACAAGGCAGAAGAAAAAGGTAGAAGTATGTCACAGAATTAAAAGACAGCAGAATAGCAAAGCCCTCTGTCATAATTCCTCTGACGCTGCAGCTAAGGGACTTTGTTGGTGTCACAGCCTATGAAGTTTCACCCAGACACCATTACCTGCCCTGACTTTATATGGGCTTGGGCCTGTTTCCTTTCCATTCTTTCTCCCCTTCCTCCCGGGACAGTCAGTGTTGGACCTTTCCATATCTTGTGGAGAAGGTGAAAACCTGTTCCTGTCCAGACTTTAGAAGCAGGGTGTTCTACAGCCTGCACCACAGATCTACAGATGCTGTGTAATGCTGGGAGGGAGGGTGGTGGTCTGCTGAGCTTCCTGCTGGCACTTCCCTTCCACCAGCACCTCCTGCACTGTCCCTTTTTTTGCCAGCATTTCGTAAGGATAGGAGCATTGAAGACACTGTTTGGCAGCTGGCAGTGGGGATTACTGTGTGAGGCAGGCACACCTGTGCTCGCTTTGAGCAGTTTTATCTGGGTACGGGACTAGCCCAGGAGCTTTGGTCCAAGAAGCTGGGTCAGATAGTTCATCCCAATCTCTGTGGACTGTTGTGGGATTGTGTCTGGATCTGTGTGGGAGTCTGCACGTGGAAAACCTGCCCCTTCACCTCTGCCTAGCTGCCAGCACTTTGGACATCTTGCTCAGGGCTTAGCTATGCAAGAGGGAGGTGCAGCTGCCCTTGCGTGTTGCAACAAAATGTAAGCCAAAGCAGGTGAATTCAGGATGACAACAGGATGGTGTTTTTCACACAAAATATGAGAAAAAAAGAGGCAAAACACCATCCGTTTCTTGTGGCAACTTCTAAATATGCTCAGGTTTAAAACATACGACCTGTCTTTATTCGAGAAGATATTACCAGGCTGTAACAGTAAAGGATTTGTCCCTGCTCTGTAGATGGTGTGCTCATGAACAGTGGTCCATCCCTTCTCCAGGCCCTTACACTCTCTAAGTCACTGTCTCAGCTCCACCTTTCTAGTAAGTACTTCAGTGTCAACCCCACGGTGCTGTTTTGCATGAGGCTGTCTTCCTCTCCCATGGATACATGGCACTGGTTTCTTACAGAAGCATCCTGTGGCACAGGCTGTGCCTGCCAACTAACTGAAATGCCCTTTTAGTCTCGCTGCCTCTTTGGTAAATATTCTAGCTCTTGCTAACCTGAAGTCTGCATTTGTCTGGGGAGAGGCTGATTCAGCAAAGGGTGTTTAAGCCTGTATCTAACTTCAAAGAAAGCAGAGGTCTGGTGCTTTGACTTAGGCAAGTGCTTATCTTTCTGAACTATACCTGTGGTAGCTTTGCTAAAAGCGTCCGCAAAACAGAGGGGCTTTTAATTTGAAAATGGTAGTGGTCTCTATAGTTTTGGGCTTATTTTCTTCCAAAACAACCCAACTGAGTTGTTTATCTTTTATTTTGCTTTTTAGAGAGTTTGTGTAAAGAATCTCCTTGAGTCATCTGTTTATAGGATCATAGAATTGTAGAAGATACAAATTTGTAACACATTAAACATCCTACACAGTACCTAGAGTGGTAGTATTCCTCTTTATGTAGAAGGATTTAAAATTTTTTAATAGATAAGGCTGCATAAGGTGTGTAACTGCAAATGTTAGAAGAATGCTATTAAGGTATTTTACAGCAAATTATGTAAAAAGCAAAATGAAGAGTGGGGCATTCAAGTCTGGGTTGTTAGGAAAAACAAAAGAAATAATATTTGTTATTCTTAAAAACAGGCTGTTTGCAGAAACTGGCATTCACTGATACCCTTCTCAGTTCTGGCAGATCCTGTCAACTAAAAGCTTAGTAGGAAGTGGTCTTAACCTAGAAAAAGCTGTTCCTAATGTATGTATGTTTTTGCCTTCCTAATTTTTGAATCACACTGCAAACCCTTAATGGCAAGCTTATGGCTTGTTGAAGGTGGTGAGTTTCAAATAAACCTGATGACCTTGCAGTCTGAGTGCCCGCTGGCTGTTTGTGTCTTGCAGAGCGAGCGTACAGTCTGCCCGAGCAGTCGCGAGAGCAAAGGTACGGGTGTGTGTCGCGGAGAGCCGGGAGCAGGTCTGTGCAAGAATGCCATCTAGGGAGCCATGTGGGGAAGAGACATCAGCACCCCTCCCACGAAGGGTTTGAGCAGTTGAGTAGAGGCCCATGGCATCTGTGAGCACGTGCCTAAACTGTGTGCCAACCAGCTCAACCCAGCTCTCATCACACACATCCTACAGCAGGGATTTACTGTGGGACCTGCAAAGTAGGGATGGGCTCCTGTCTGCTGCTGGGGCTCCTGTCCACTGTAGGAATGTCCAAACCACTGCAGTAAAAGCAGGGGAGGTTTTGATACCAACTGTAATGTAGGCAAGCTTGTTACACATTGCACATGCAGAGCACTCCTTGGCAAGTGTTACTTCTTTTTATAAAGGGATAGCAATCTTTTTCGTAATGTGTTATACCCACAACAAAGCGTGTAATTGTAAATGTTAGGTGAAACAAGCACTGTCCAGATTCTGCTGTATCTTAATTAAAGGACTGTTGCCACTGGAATGAGGAACATTTTTTCACTGGTCTCTCTTCTAGGATTCAGGAAGAGGAATGGAGTAAATATGCTGTACCCTCAAAAAATGAGCCTGAAAAATATAAAGTGAGTCGGACTTTCAGCTTTCTGATGAACAGAATGACCAGCACACGGAATAAATGCAAGGTAAATTGGGTTTATGTCTATTTTATTTTGCATGGTTATGTCACTGTAATTTAATTATATATGGAAGCTAAATTTTTATGTAAAGATAAATTGTTTATTACAAAACCACAAAAGTCATAGGAAGACTATTTTCACTTTTTTAAAAAAACCTAAAACATGTGCAGGATACCCTGAAATGGCCTTTGTATTAAAAAGCAGCTTTCATTTTAAACAACAGCCTTAGCTGAACAATATTAAGTATTTTCCTTGCTATCTTTTGATGTCATTAGTTCCGTTAGGTTTGATGTTAGTAGTTCCATTTGGTGATTTAGCAAACATTTAAATGTATGCATTGCATTTGAGAAATAATTTTATTTGTTAAATGAAATTAAGAGATATGGGCCTGTTCTTGGAATTGCTCTCAAAAAGTAATTGAGTGTGTAAGCTTCTACATTAGGGTGTAATTAGTTGAATTTGCCTTACTTGAAGTTAAGGGGACTTCTTGCATGAGTAAGCATTGCTTAGTGTTAAAGAGTTGGAGATTTGAGGCCTGCACGGTCAAACAGGCCTACTATGGAAGGTAGATTACAACACTGTGGTTTAATTCTAAGACATCTTAATTTTAGATTAATGGTGTCAATTAGCAGTTTGAAAGACAGGCTTGGCCTGCAGGCTCTTTCTGGCTGGCCTTCTGGTGGTTTTGCAGGCTATCTAGTGTGCCCAGGGCATCCTAATGCACGTGGATGTGAAGGTGTTTGTCTGAGGCGGTATCTTCAAGAGTGTCAGAACTGTATGAACATGTGTGTCTGGTGTCACACATACTGTGAACATGTATGTCTGGTCGTGCAGCCTGTGTCTGTGTGTTCTCCTAAAGTCTAACAGTCAGTAACTACAAGTGTGCTATATGTATAGTTATGCCAACAAGGGTATGGTAAAAACAGGCAGAATTTATTAAATTTTTTACCACTCATTCAAAATAGGTTGTTTCTAATGTCTTCTAAGATCTAAAGACCACTTGTCTAAATTTGCGTAACTGCACCTCTATCTGCAGAGGCATGAGCTGTACACATGTACGGGATGTAGGCATTGATAACCCATGTGTGCAGTGAATCAACAACACTTCTTAAATTTTATTTCCTGTACCTCCCCTTTTTGTAGATTTCCAAATGTATTTCTGCCAGTCTTCCTTGACAATGCTTCCAGGCCTAGCTGCCAGTAAAAGCAGTGCCTATATAATGTTAGCGCTTCCACAATATTGGGTGTAAGAGTACAGAATGCTGTTGCAGGTCTTCCAGGACAGGGAATAAATGTTCTAGGATAATTTGATTTTATAAGGGAATATTTTATTGTTTTTAAGATTGAATTACTTTATCTTATTTTCTAATTTATTCATTTATTTATTTATTTTCCTGCCTCTGTTTTTGGGGATGAAGACAAAAAATAAAGATACCAAAGATAAGGAGAAACCAACCAGGCACAATTTTACAAATGGAACTTTCCCAGGAGTTATCCCATGTATGGTCTGTGAAAAGGCTCTCCTAGGAAAGGAGTCCTTGCAGTGCTCTTGTAAGTAGCTGCTGGCTTCTACATGTGAATTTACAGTGCTCTGAATGCTGTTCTGACATCCTGGTTCAGTGTGTTGTTTGAAACCTTGTCTACATTTGGATGTACCTGCTTTATGTAATGAGCTGAGGTTGACAAGGAAGAGGGAAGAAGGACAACAGGTAACAGATTCAGAAGGGACCTCGTCAGTCTCCCAGCCCTAGCACATTAGGCAGAAACCTCTTTCTAGCCTGGATCTGTACATCAAAGAATCCTGAGGATTACTTTAGTAAGTGAACCTGAAAAAGGGAAAAACTGAAGCCTCAGAGCACATTTTCTGCAGACTGGGGACCCTGTTTGGTGCCAGGCTTTGAAACATACCTTCTCTTTCAGATTGCAGTGTGATTGTGCATAAAAGCTGCAAGGAGTGCGCTCCTGTGTGCACCAAGGTAACCTCGTACACTGATCTTACTGGAGCATACTTGCTTTCCAAGGGGCTGGAAACATGATGAAAGAAAAAAGAAAATACACACAGACTGCCTGGATCCAGTGTCTGTGTGCAAAGGGCTGCAAAGGTGTCAGAATGGCTGTTGTGAGCAACAGAGCAGACACTTTGCTTGAATAACAATTTTTAATAGGGGGTTGAAAATGAGTTTCAAGAAGTATGTATGTTTTTGAAGAGTTGCAAGCTCAGACTGTGAAATGGTGTGCCTGGAGGGTTACAAAACATAGAAAAGAAGGGCTCCTCAAAACCACAGAGAGAGCCCTTGTGTGCAAGAGGGGATTCCATACTTTGGAATAATGGAAAGCAGAGGTGGAAGGGGCTCTGGCAGGTGACCTCATCCACCTCCTCACCCTTGGGCAGGCTCACTTCTAGGTAACAATTTGGGCAGATGTTTGTTTCACCCATTCTGGAAAATCTCTGGAGGAGGGGACTCCACAGCTGCCTGCCTAGGCAGTTACTCCCAATGTTCAGCTACTTTGAACAGGGCAAAACCAGCACTAAAGCTGATGGATACTACCTTAAGTCTTAAGAAGGAATGCATGGATGGTGAGGTTATCATAAAAAAGACATAATCTTGAAAAACCAGATGTGTAAGGCTACTGCCCTCAGGAAATAAAATGAAGAGAAATGTGCCACAGTGATGCAGGTCATTTTTCAAATTACCTGGAGTGTGTCTTCCTGGTGTAGCTGGGTTTTGCATCATGGTGGCTTGCAAGGACAGCATATTTCCATGCTGATTCTTTAGCATAAACAAGCCTTAAACTGTACGTAAATCAAGTGGGTTTAATTTTGTTTATAATTTTCACATCATAGTCTTCTACTAATTTCTGGGCAACTTTAGTGCATTAAGACAGCTGAACTGACAACTTTGCTTTCTGGGGATGGTGGGTTATTTGCAAGAGGAGACAAGAGCCTCCACCACCTGCAACTCATCTCAGCAAGAATGCGGTGCAGGAAATGTTCACTTACCCACCTGAAGTGGAGTATATGCCCAAGCACAGCAGGCTTTTGCTATAGATTTTGCAAAAGTCCACTTTGGAAGGGGGAGCGGTTCTGCCTCTGGTACCCATGCTTCCTCAGATAGTGCCCTGCCACAAATGCTTTGATATTATTTGAGTATAAATCCCTGAAAATGCACTTGTCTTGCAGCCTTTGCAGGCAATACTCATATAGAGAAAGTAGAATGTTTTAACTCAATCTGCTTAGAATAAATAGTGTTGTATCGTAGTACAAATAGTATTCTACTTTGAATATTATTATCTACCAATAACTACTAAAATTAGTTACTGGAAGAAATTAGTACCATAATTTAGGACCACTTTCTTGTAGCCCTTTGTGTGATGGTATATGTAAATGAGTTACTGACTTGACTGTTAAGTATATTATCAGCTATGTGATTTCAAAAATTTCTTCTTTTTTCAGAAATCCCAGGAGAGATACCGTAATAAAAACAAGCCCCAAGCTGGTGTAACAAGTAAGTTAGGTGTAAACCTAGCATTTCTAAGGTAGGCCTTGATTAAAAATCATGGGACTGACAGCATGAACTTTCCTGCATCATTTGTCTGTTTTTAATTTTCATTTCAGTATCTGTAAGAAGGGGTGTGCGTATCTAATATGAATGGAATTTTTTTCAGAGATCACTGTTAACTCATCCTCTACTAAAATGCATGTAAATTTACTACATTTTCATTAAAAACAAAAATAAAAAGTAGTCAGTTCTGTCTTTGTCGGTTACCTTGTGCACAAGTATGTGCTCACCTACAGAACATGTATGATTTGAGATTATTTTCTTATCAAATGATATCCACTCTGGGGCTATTCCACGTTGCCTGCAGGCTTATTTTTATATTCTGTGAGAGAGTGTTGTTGTCATGTACCTTGGCAAGTGGGCATTCCTGATGCCTGGTGTAGGTCAATATGAGCACCAGATAGCATTTCTCAGTATAAGTGTGCTGTCGATGACATGCTCTGTCAAACAATGACAAACTCATTGTTTGTCAAAATGTTGTGTTGTGCTTTGCCTCACAGATTCCCTGCCTGGAGACATTTCACAGATGGTGCTATCTTCGGTGCATCCTTCTTCCTCTGTGCCTATTGGACTGTCTCCTGGAAAGAGGGAAGCCTCACAGCAGCCGTACTTCTTGTCCAAAAGTGTCCCCAGTGCCAGTTTGGAAAGGTAGAGGGGCAGTTGCCAATGGACTATGCTAAATACATCCTTCCGCATTTCTAGGAAAATTGAAACCATGAAATAAATGTGGGATTTTTTTATTTCTGCTGTAGAAGAGCTACACAATTTTCTGAACAAGACTCTGAGACTAGCCCCTGGAGGTCCAAGTCACAGTCTGAAGAGATGTTACAAGCATTAGGGACCTTTTCTTCAATGGATGCTTTTATGATGGAAGGTGAGAATATTGCACAGATGTTGCATCTTATAGCTGGTATTGGAAAGTGAAAACCAGAAAAACTCCCTAGCTCATTTAGGAAGATACTTCATCCTCTAAAAGAGCACCTGTTTTTGATAATTACGGTTGTGTCCCTCATTAAAATGATGAAATCAAACACATTAGTCTTAAAAGAGAACTTTTCTTTTCTTCCTTGTAACTAACTATTTTATAGCTTTTAGAATATTTTAGTATGTTGTTACCATTTTAAAATAACAGGGATAAATGTACTGGGCATCCTTGCAGAAACAGAACAGTAATGCACTTTTCTTTTGCACTCATCCAGTCGACTCTGTTGACAGTGTCCATTGCAAACTGTAAACCTGTAACACTTGTATTTCCTCAGTAGCCCCAAATTCTTGCCTCCTACTGGTGAGCTGTGCTCCTACAATAGTTACATAGCCTTGTGAAGCAAATAGAAATAGGTTTTTTCTGTAGCTAGATGTGAGACTGAATTTGAAAGCTGAAGGGCATTCACTCACATAGAACTGTGCAAATACCACTCACTGGACATCTGCTAATGGAAATATTGTATTTTATTTTTAAATTTTAGAAAGTTTCTTCAAGCAAAGAGTTATAAAAAGGATTTAATCTGAGGAAAGAAGAGTGGTTTTTTTCTATTCTCCTCCCTTTCTGTCACAAAAGCAATTCAACACTTTGGTAATGATATTGATATCTGGCAAACTTCGCTGTAGTAAAGCCAGTGCCAGTGTTTGCAGAAGTCTTACCTATAATTCATCTCTGTGATGCGTTCCCCTTACTATATGAATAGATCTGCATGTGCCAAGGGACTTCCCTTACTCTTTTTATGTGTGGTGTTAAAGAAATATAAATTTTGTCATAGATGATGTGGACTTGTCTCAGTGGACTGATCTCTGCACAGATGCAGAAGAGTTTGAGGCAGAGTCCTGGAGTCTTGTCGTGGATCCAATGTTTTGTAGCAAGCAAGAAAAGGATGTCGTCAAGCGGCAGGATGTCATATTTGGTCAGTATTTCAAAGCTTTGTGTAGGTTTAAAAGCAATTTGGTGTATCAAATAGAGAGAGAACCTACATGGTTTATGTCCAGAAGAACAAATGCTTCAACTCAATAAGAAGGTTCAAAGAACATTTTTATCACAAATTACAATGTGTCCTAGAACTGAAGAAATGGATGGTCGTGGCTACCAGAGACATGCCTAGCCTGTTCACAGAATGGTTGAAATTGGAAGGGACCTCATCCAATCCCCAGCTCAAGCAACTACAACCACAGCTTGTTCAGTGGGATACAGAGAGAACCGTGTCAGAGCCAGATAAATTAAGTCTTCCTACTGACATAATCTATTAGGTTTGAGGCTCACACAGAAAAAGGAATTATTACTGTGTATTTGATAGACTAAACTCGATCTCAGAAGGTGTGCAAAATATTCAGGTGGTTACTACACTGTGCTCTTTTCTTTTATACCACAGAGTTGATGCAAACAGAAGTACATCACATCCATACCCTGTTCATTATGTCTGAAATATTCAGGAAAGGGATGAAGGAAGAACTGCAGCTTGACCACAGCATGGTGGACAGAATATTCCCCTGCTTAGATGAACTACTGGAGGTGCACAGGCAATTCTTCTGCAGAATGAAGGACAGGCGGCAGGAATCATGTGAGGCAGGGAGCGAGCGTAATTTTGTCATCAGCAGAATTGGAGACATCCTTGTGCAGCAGGTAGAGGCATCAGCTCTTTTAATCCTTTAAGTGCTGAGGGTTCCCAATTCAAACAATTTTTTTACTCCAAAACTTCTGTGGGCAAGAAGACAGTTATAGTTGCCTCAAAAAGATTTGAAACCTGTCCTTTCCTGATTATTTCAGGATGAAATAGCAATGCAAAAAGAAATCATTATTGTCAGGTAACTGTGATGAACTTGGGGGGGACTTCTCCCTATGTGTTATGAGTGACAAGGAAAGTGATGAACTTGGTCCTGTTTGCAGTGGAAGGCTGCTGTCATCCTATGGACTGCAAAAAATGGAAGCAGTGGATTCACTTTCTTAACAGCTGGGCAGAGATGTGGAGATCTAACGGATGATGGAAAAGAAACTACCCATTAATTTCTTGTAGTGATCTGGCATGTTACATCTCAGGATACTGCTCCCTAGGGAAGGGGTGGTCGCAAGGTGTTTCCCATGGCTGAAGAGCAGCTAACTGATGGCTTGGCATTCACACTTCAGTTCCTTGTGAAAGGGAGATGTAGCTTTTCACCTTTGGTCAGTCTGTTTTCACTCCACTGACATAAAGAGCTGAGCTGTTACCTTGTGTAGAAGCAGTGTGGAGATCAGACCAAAGTAAATTAAACTGAGAGGGTTGTGTTTGAAAAGAGGTGAAAGAAATGTTGTTATAATGTTCTAGCTGTTACCGGCAAGACTACTATGGAGGTTGCTTGTGCTCTCTCCAGCCTACATTCCTCTTCTTGCTCCTAAAAACAGCTAGCCTATTTTCATTCTGTTGTGATAGGCCCTGTTTGTGAAATTCAGAGACCTTGATAAACCAGTAGTGTAAAAGTTCCCTATTTGTACAAAATTCATTAGTTAAAAGTACACAATTTCCTGTCAGATACAATGTTGAGCACAATTCACTTATTACTTTCTTCAGTTTTCAGAGGAAAATGCAACTAAAATGGAGAAAATATATGGAGAGTTTTGTAGCCATCAGAAAGAAGCTGTTAATCTCTTCAAAGAACTGCAACAAAACAAGAAGTTCCAGAATTTTATTAAAGTAAGTTAATGTGGAATCATGAGCACTATTGACAGAATGCTTAGGAAAAAGGTACACAGCTTTTACTTAGATTTAGGATTGGAATTATATTCAGTAACTCACTTTTAATAGCTAATAAAAATGGCAAAAGTTTTTCCTCCTTAACTAGTGAGCTGATAAATCACAGCTTTCTTTCAAACTTTAGCATGCTTTGGCATCCAGTGTGTATTACACACATGTTCCTGTTATAGTACGCCTCATCCCTCAGCACAGCAACTGTTCCTTGGGGATGGTTCAGATTACCCAGCATTTGTTTTAACTTATTCTAATGCTTTTAGATCATATTTCTTATTAGTCAATTGGTGGTTTAATATGCATTTACTACTTAAGGTATATGTTTGTATCTGTGCAGCTGAGAAATACTAACATGTTGGCACGACGCCGAGGAATCCCTGAGTGCATTTTGCTCGTCACCCAGCGAATCACCAAATACCCTGTTCTAGTTGAAAGGATACTGCAATACTCAAAAGGTGAATAAAAGCTAAAGTGTTGCTTCATGTCTGAAATCCTAGCACATTTCTAATGTAAGGAATTTGCACAGATACAATATCACAAAAGATTAAATTCACTGCTCTGTTGAGATAGAACCAGAGCAACATAAATACCTACTGTTCAGGCAAATGTCACCTAAACAGGGTTGTCTGGTCTATATAGGCCTTGTCAAGGCTGGGCTGCGAAGATTTCTGATATTCCAGCTAGGTAAGCCGTAGAAGTCCAGATGAGCATACTTGTTTTAGGAAAAGACCTTGACTAGAGAATGTGAACTAGTTCAGATGCACATCTGTACCTTTGGAATTAATTCTGGAGGAGTCTTTTCTAAGTAGGGCTAGGCAAACATTTTGTAAGTTACTGTGTTTTTTCAGGCAAAGCTTGAATGACCTCTGGAACTTAGTAGAACATTTTACAAATACTATTAACTTACAGATACTGCCCCCCAAATGGGCAGTAAATGAGCGTTGTAGAAAGTTGCATATACCAATGCAAATCCTTTGTGCTTGCAATCCTGTTTCAAGGGTTCTTTTACTTAGCCAGAAAAGTAATATACTATATGATTTACTTAGTTGCTGTTTTTTTTTTAAAGTGCTTACACCTCATAAATTTGTCAGAAACTATTCAGCCTGTTGTTTTGGCTAATGAACAAATCTGAGGTACAGGTCATCTTTTAATAGGTGAGTCAAACAAAGGTATATACCTTTAATAATTCTAGTCAGATGGTTGCCAGGTTCAACTTAAAATAACAAATGTATCAAGTTAAGCTTTGCATCATGCTGATTGTTCCCAGAAAGTAAGGAATTATATCTTCTCTTGAACGTCATGACTAGTGTCATGTTGTTTATTTTTTGTTTCATACAGAAGGAACAGAAGAACATAAAGACCTGTGCAAAGCCCTTCGTCTAATTAAGGATATAATTGCAGCAGTAGATTTGAAAGTGAATGACTATGAGAAAAAGCAAAAGCTGTTGGAAATTCTCTGTAGAACTGAAAACAAAACCTATACAAAGCTGAAAAATGGCCATGTTTTTAGGAAGCAAGACTTGATGAGGAAAGAGAGGGTACTTCTTCATGAAGGTTTAGTGTATTGGAAGACAGCAACTGGTCGGTTCAAAGGTATTTCATCTGAGCAGTAAAGTCCTTTAACTCTTTATTTGCAAATTACATTTGAAGACTGGTTAAAGAATGAAAATACTTTATTGTGCTATATTGCAAATAAGAATGTCTGAGGTAATGGTATTGCAAATTGATTGCTGGAAGATAAGTTCCAGAAGCTGCCATGGTTTGTGAGTAATCTGCATAAGAACACAAGTTCACATACAATGTCATCTGCATTTCTTCTTCCAGTCCCCTCCTTCCAGTTTTTTGTTTTTCAATGTCTTTTCATAATACAGTATTTTGACTTGTACATTTTTATTGTTCACAGCATTTGCTATTGAAAATAGCTTACTGCAAATTCAGTGGTAGTGAGATGTCCATAGTAGAAAAGAAATTCTGAAGCCGCATTTGGCTGGAGCACAATTTTTACATGCAAGCTCAGAATTTGATTTTTGGTGCTAATCACATATTAGGGGTTGGGGTTTTTTGGGGCGTACTAGTATTTGCTGTACAACTTTATAAAACTGTCTGTTCATCATTATTCTACAAATGCTTTTACCAGTGTAATACTGTGCTGTGAGTGTATGTTACAGCACAGACAAAGCAAGATTTATGTGAGATAGTCTTTGCCAGGTGAAGGGCTTAGGGAAGCTGTACTGCCGTTGGTGCAAGGATTTCTTCTTTCCCTGGGCCAGTGCTCCAGCATGGTGCTCTTTCCTGGGAGATACAAAGCAGGGATGAGCAAGTGCTTCATGCAGACCATGGGCTAATTCAGATATTTCCTGTGTAGTTTACTGTAGGATTCTACAAGATATTTCTTCATCAGGCCTTCTCCCTTTATAAAGATAAAATAAGAATTTAACACTGATTGTACTAATTTTTATTGAAAGCCATTGTTTTCCTTTTCTCATTTTAAGACACCTTGGCTCTGCTTCTAACTGATGTACTACTGTTCTTACAAGAAAAGGATCAAAAATACATCTTTGCAGCTGTTGTGAGTATATTATCAGATACTTGAACACATAAATTGCACATTTATTTGTATATTTCTCAAAAATTAGGTCCTTATCCAGGTCATTCCCACATAACTTTTTTTTTTCTAAAATCCTGGTATCGTGTTCAGAATTGTAAAATGTCAGTATATAGAAAATTAAGTTTATTGCCAAAAATAAATAATTTTTATGGAGAAGGATGAAAATAACAGAATTATATCTTTAATGTTGTAAGTTACATGATTGTGAAGGTGGGAGGTAATGCAGGCTCTTTCAGTTGTCTAATATAAATTCTAATTTTTGATAAACAGAAGAATAATTGTTACTGAAAATACAGCAGTAAACACACATAAAAGATATGAAAGGTCATGGAAAGAAGTTCCCAAACTATATAAATACAAACTTTATACGAATATTATGTCTCAGTGTCATTGAGTCTCTGAGATTTTCTTTGCAGCACATATCTAGTGCTTAATTTGTTCATTAACTGTGTAATGTATTTTAAAGACTAGTTTAAAAAGATGTCTGATTACTTGAAACTTTCAGTAATCTGACTATACTAGGACTAGAGTTAGTCCAGTGAATTGAAAAATGATGCTCTTCCTAGAGTGTGGTGTTTTATGAGAAAGTAATTTAGTATGCATGTGCTTTGACTGTTTCCTGCAGGACCGGAAGCCTTCTGTTATCTCCCTTCAGAGGCTCATAGTACGAGAAGTAGCCAATGAAGAAAGGGGGATGTTTCTGATCAGCGCTTCGTCTACAGGGCCCGAGATGTATGAGGTTCATACCAGCTCCAAAGAAGAACGTAACAACTGGATGAGGCATATTCAAGAGGCAGTGGAAAGGTAGGGAAAAGGGGTTTGGTTTTCATGCTGGCAGTCCAAAGCAGATGGGAGGTTGGTTGGATATTCATGGCAGCATGCTCTTTGTTCTGCATTGCACTGGGTCAATTGCACTGGGTTTTCCTCTGAGCTCAAGGTGCCAAAACCTCTTCATCACTCCTGCTACACTTCCCATATTCCTCCTGGCTTCCCACTAAATCAGCAGACCCTTTCTGCTCCTCATTAGACATCCTTACCAGCCATTGTGACAGCCTTTCCTCACCTTTGCCTTTGGCACTGGCTGCCTTACAGAGTCCTGCAGGTGTCCCATATGGCCATTTTGAGGAAATCACAAATCATGCCTGTTATCTTGGCATCAGCTCATTAGAAATGGTGGGGAAAACATTGCTTCTGATGGGGCCCAAGCTTATGCTTAAGACAGCAAACCTGCGTGTGTGCCAGCCACTCTCTCGCTGCACAGTGCAGCCTTACCAGAGTAAAAAGGAGTCTTTCAGTCTGCTTTATGTCCACTTACTGCCTCTTAAAGAGGCAGAAAAATGGCATGCTTCTGGATTGTTGCAAAAGGTGCTGGTGTTGTGTTCTGTTTATTGTGAACATAACATTGTATTGAAGATGAATAGATGATGTGCAGCTTTTGCTTTATCCACCTTTGTCTTTCGTCTTTGAAGTTGTCCAGAGGAAGAAGAAGAAGTAAAAATGAGTGAGTCTGATGAGGACAGACGTATTGCTGAGGCCAAGGCATACAGAATTCAGAAATATCAAGGTGTGGTACCTTTCCTGTTGCTCTGAGAGCTCCGGCATCCACAGAATTCAGGATGAATTAGTCATGTACCCATGCTGGCTGGTGGGGTCAGAGTAGCTCAACAGGCAGAGTCACAGCAGAGACAGATGGGGTGGTCTGATGGCATAATGTGAGTGTAATGAAAGAGAAGCATGTTTTTTCCAAACATTTTAATGTTTTTGCTACATTGCCATAACTAAAAAAGAAAAATAAAAATGGATGTTTTCAAAACAAACACTAAATTTCACAGATTAGCATCAGGACCAGCTAGTTCTGAGTTTGTGAAAATACCTTGAATCTTCAAAGTTGTGTGGCTTTGTGCTTGTTTATGGCACTTTGTCCTTTGCTGCTATTATTTTTATCTGAAAACACAGCTAATAGGATAAATTCTACTTCCTTGCTGCCCCTACACCTAACTCCCACATCTTTATACTGCTGCGAGGAGAGAAATCGCAGCAATGTCTGTCCTATTGAGAGCCACAGGGAAGGGCATCCTCTGCTGAAAGTAGGTGTTCTTGGATGTTGAGGCCCTGAATTAGCACACATGGGCCAAGTGCTTTTCCAGAAGCACTGACCTGTCATTATGAATGCAACAGGAGTAATGAGGGCCAGAGAGGGCAGCCAAGACCACCTGATCAGGCTAGGGCTTTGGCCTGGACTCTGCCAGGGTGTGTGTTAGCTTTCATTTGAACAGACTATGGGATGAACTTGGATGAGTTTGGGTCCTGGTCACTTAAAAGAAGCTTAACTTGAATTAGCACTTTCTACATGGCATAAAGATTAGAAAGGTGAATGGGCAACATGCTTTCCCCGCAGGATAAAAAATTCTAATACAGTTTTCAATTTTACATTGTTCCATTTTGGTTGACAGAATCACTGAGTAACCAAGACCAGCAGATCTGCAGTCATTTAGAAGAAAAGCTGCGTATCTATGCAGAACTGGGAGATATGTGTGGGTTTGATGATGTCCATGTGGAACCTCACCTACTTATCAAACCCGATTCTGGAGAGACTCCACAGGCTGCCTCACTGCTGGCAGCAGCACTCAGAGAAGGTGAGTTTGCATGGGAAGAGTGGATTGGTGGCTCTTCACATGGGCAGGTATTTTAAGGTAACAAAGTGCAGCCATGTTGCCTTGTGTTGCAATTCTGTCAAGTCTCGAGAAGTGGCAGTGTCAAAAATTGCCAAAGGGTATAGAAGAGAAATCTGTCAAGTTTATTCTTGTCAGATACAGGAGATGGTACCTGCCAGACTGTAAAATAAGGGATATGTTTAGGGCATAGCATCAAATGTAAGCAGGCAGGGGTGTGGTGTTAGGTTGTTAGCTGCCCTTGCAGTACAGCTCTGTGAAGCACATCAGGGGTTGCAGTATGATATTGCATCTGGTCCCCAAACTTCACCTGCCTTGGCTGATTTTGATGTCAGATCAGAATCCTGTATGATCATATACAGAGCAAATCAAATTTCTACCAAGAAACAGCTGCCACAGTTGCTGTAGGAGCCCTGTTTTCTCTGCCTGCTGTCTAACAGGGAGTTGATAGATAGTTGCACCATCTACAGTGCTGTTCTGTGAAGGAAGGAAGGGAATGGTACTTGTAGATAGCTTGCCTAGCTGGAACTTCAGCTAAACATCCGCTGAACTCAGTTGAAAAGAGTCCTGGTAAACTGAGTCCTGATTCTAGCATCATGTAAATTGAGAACTGTGTGCAACTAACAACATTTCAACCTATAAAGCATTGGAGCTCGGTCTCCATCATCATAAATAAGTCAAAGAGCGTTTTATTGATAAAATTGATTAAACTTGTATAGGGTACTATAAGTCAGTGATGAAACAGAAAATAGTTAAAATGGCAGCCTATACTTATTACACACCTTATTCTGCCCACTTCTTTATTTTTCACTTTCTCTCATGCTGTTGTTGATGATGTCTCAGATTTCAGGACTCTCCAATACTCTGTGGGAGCTTACAGTTGTTTACACTGTAGACAATTTGTGGGGATCATTTTCCAGGATGGAAATACTAAGTCCCTGAGCTAATACCAGACTCTATAGGAATAAAGCATTGCTCACTGTAGAGAAGGATAGAATTACAGAGTGCTTAAGCAAATTAGATATACACAAATCCATGAGATGAGATGGGATAAATCCAAGGCTGCTCAGGGAGCTGGCCGATGTCACTGTGAGGCTGTTTCCTGTCAGCTTTGAAAGGTCACAGTGATCAGGAGAGGTTCCTGATAACTCGAAGAAAGCAAACCTCACACTCCAAGAAGGAATATATATATAGAGAACTAAAAAATAGTCAGTCTCACCAGCATCTCTGAGATAATCCTCCTAGAAGGCATTTCCAAGAACCTGAAAGACAGGAAGAAGATTTGGAACAGCTGTCATGGATTAATTAGGGCAAGTCGTGTCTGACTAACCTGACAGGTTTTATGGTGAGAAAAGAGTGCGTGTTGGTTAACTGGACATCTTTCAGACCTTCAACACTGTTTGCACTGGCTGTAGTGTCCTTACATCTGAATTGATGTAAACTGCTTAGCTGGGTGGAAGAGAGGCTGGGCTGAAGGGGTCAGTCATATGATGTCCAGCTGTTATCATGTTATTAGGGGATTCCCTTAGGGATGTATCCTGAAACCAATAGTGCTCAGCATGTTTATTAATGCAATTAACGTCGGGATTGAGTGCACTCTTAGCAAATTCATGACTGTCATCGATTGAGGTAGAGTGTTCAGTGAGCTGGAGAGACCTCTACAGATTGGGGAGATGGGCTAAGAGGAACACCTAGACATTTGACAAAGACAAATGCAAAGTCCTGCATCTCAGGTGATGTAATTCCTGTGTGTTGGTACAGGCTGGACACTAATAAGATAGAAAATACCTTTGCAGAAGTGGACCTGGGAGTCCTACTCGACAGCAGGCTGACCATGAGGCAGCAGTTGCCCTTGTGGCAAAGATTGCCAACTGTTTCCTAGGCTGCTGCAGTAGGAGGAGAGTTGCCAGCAAGCTGAGGGAGGTGATTCTTCCTCTACTCACCCCTTGTGAGTCCTGTCTGGAGTGCCATGACCAATACTGTGCTTCCCTAGACAAGAGGGATATTGACAAAGTAGAGCAAATCCAATGAAGGGCACCAGGATGATTAGAGGGGCTGGAGGACATGACATCTGAAGAGAAGCTGAGGTATTTGACTTGGTGGGATCTCATTACTGTCCACAGCTGCTTAATGGGAGCATATAGAGAAGCCAGATTTTTTGCAGAGACATATGATGATAAAAGAACATGAGATGACAGTAGTCTTGTGGTGAAACACAGACAATTCCAATTAACTGAAATGAAAAATTATATGCCATGAGAGTGTTAAAAAACTGGAACAGGTTGCTCAGGGAGACTTTGAAGTTTCCATCTTTGGAGGTGTTTTAGGCTTGTGTGTGCAAAGCTCTGACCAACACAATTTAGATTTGAGTGGGACGTAGGACTAGGTGACCTCTGAAAGTCCCTTACAAGCTAAATTATTCCATGGTCAATCAATTCTATGGCATTGATTTATGCACTAAGGAACTATTTGAGTGGCCTCTGTAATTCTGCATGTTTTCCTCTTCAGTTGAAAGTCTCCACATCACTGTAACAACATCACAAGTGAGCGAAACAGACAGATCACCGGAGGAAAGTACTGAGGAATTAACTGTGAAGCATACATTGACTGCCAATGAAATCTTGGAATCTGTTCCGGGTGGTGAGTAAAATTTGATGCTTTTACACATTCAGAGTGTTAAAATAATTGATACCGGATTGTTTTTTTGGACAGCCTCTGTGGTCTAGGACAGAATCAACAGAAAATAATGTAATAAAAGTTGTCTTTGGGCAAATGTTCAGGTAGTGTAAACTGTTATATAACTTCATTGCAGGTACACTTTCTTGTCATTGTTGTTCAGCTCTACAGCAAGTCTGTATTGCAGTATAGGCCATTTCCCTTTTTGTTAGGAGGCTTGAAAGCCAGGATTGATATTCCAATAATTTCAACTGCAAAGGGTAGTATTAATTTCTTACAACAAAATTGCAAATAAAGTTCTGTAAAAAACATTGCTACAGAGCACTTATGGTTACACTTATCTCCAAACTTTTATAAGTGAAATAGTGCTAATTTGTAAGGTAGAAAAACTGGATTGGGCCAAGTGTGCCATCCTGGCTTCCAAATTTGTTCTTCTCCAGCCTAGGATCCATTATGTAACTCCAAATAATAAAAATCACTTTCTCAGTATGCTGAGTAGCTGTAAAAAAGCATGCTTTGTTTTTCTAGTCAGGATATGCTTTGATACCTTTCTTTTGCATTTTCTTGGGGCTTTATTTGTTAGATGCAGAAAAAAAAGAAATTGAAGAATCACCAGAAATTGATCTCAGTGTTGAAGTGGCAGGTGCCAATCTTGAGGATAAGGTATTGTAACCAGTTTTTCTTCCTGCATTGCACATAGCAGTCTGGGCATTGTGCATATACATGCTGTCCAAATTTTTATGGGGAATTTCACTCAGATACAGGTAATTCAGTTTAGTAGAGGTCACTGCAATTAATAATAACATTTTAAAAAGCAGTCATAAACAATCCAAGCACAGAACAATTTTCCTGGAAGGCTTAAGATGAGTGAGTTGTAATAACAGGCAGTGTTTTCAAACCACTTGTATGGGCCGCTTACGAGCCTGGTTCTCTGCTGTCATCATTCAATAGATGCATATCCATGGAGCTGACAATAGTATTTCCTCTGCTCCCTCCTCCTATTCACAGGATGTTGAAAGTCTCCTGCAGTGACAGAGTCCTCGGCTAATGCAAGGAAAGCTTGTGCATTGGAAGAACTTCGTCCTGAGAACAAGCACATAAAATAGGATGGATGTTTTTACACCAGCTTGCTTCAGAATTTTGAATTTAAAAAAATGGAGCAATTAGAGAATAGAAGAGGAAGTGCCCATTTTGCAAAGTCCTATAGCTGATAAGCAAATCTGGAGAGAAAAGCAGAACCAAAAATCAGTTCTGGACAAAATTAGGAATGACAAATTTTATGTAGTGACAGAGTGTTGGAGTAAGCAATGTGAATTACTGTGTGGAAACAGAGTGAACTGTAGTAGTGTAGTTCTTAGGTGGAGAATAAGAATCACAAAAGGAATAAAGGGGAGAGACAAGGATAGAAGATACAGAACTTGAAATGGAAAGAAACTTTTGCCTAGAAAAGGAGTTAGCTAGCATTAACGTACTGTCTTTGCATCAGGTCTGAAAGAGGGCTCGTGTGCCTGAAACCTTGGGTTTGTTTGTTTGTTTTCTGTATTGGGAATACTCTTGCTAATACACTAATCTCTCTATAACCTCACGTTATGTTTAGCTCTAGATCATCTTATCAGACTTCTGATATAAGGGAGCAGGAGGAAGAATGTGAGTGGGAAAAATAGGTTGAAAACAAAAGTCCGAGGGAGCAGAGAAGCTAGGTGAAGAGAAATAGCACAACCCTAGAGAGGGTAGAGGGACTCAGATATAGCCTGTTAAAAGTTCCAGTAGCTCCACATGAAAACTTTGCCACTGTGGTTATAGAGAAGATAGAGCCAGGCTTTTCTCAGAGATGCACAGCTAAAGGATGAGCACCCAAGATTACAAGTTGCAGCAAGGGAAATTCTGAGCGTATACAAGGAAAAAAATTCAGTGCAAGGATGAGCAATGAGGAGTGTTTGTCCAAAGAAGTTGTGGGGATCTCTGCCCTTGGAGGTTTCCTGGATTTGACTGGAGAAGGCCCTGGGCAACTTCCTCTAACTTTGAAGCTCTGCCTGCTCATAAAGCTGGAGGGACCGGCATCCAGCTCTTCCACCCTAAGTCATTATCCTGTTATTTATGGCCTATTATTTCGGACAAGGCATAGATCACTTCTGATACCATGTCAGAATCAGACTTACCAGGAGGGGGCAGAGCGAGCAAAGAAAAGAGGCAATGCAAGGGCTTTCCAGGGAGGTGGGTGTGCGGCCGTGGAGCGTGGGGTGCCAGCTCTGGATTCAGCCCAACTAGCAAGGGAAAACAGGATCTGGGCAGGGGGAGCAAGAGCTCCCAGCTCGGAGGTTAAATGCTGACTAGGCACTGGAAGGGAGAGCATTGCCTCTGCAACATGAGGGGTTCCCAGTGGGCAGCTGTGAGAGGCGATCCCCACCTTGTTTCCCCTGCTTCTGCCTTGTAATTGGATCTCTGCGGGCGTTGTCCAAAGGACAGTGCAGCCTGCCCTGGGACGTGACCATCCTCATCTCTCTGAACCAACGTGATCGGGAGCAGTGGCAGAGAGGTGGTGGTGGTCATCAGACCAGTTAAACACCTGAAATTATTGCTTCACTCCTAGCTGGACTTGGAGGGCATGTGTCGGCTCAGCTAAACCTGCCTCAGCCTCATCTCCCAGTGCTCAAGTGGGGCTGCAGTGAGGAGACTGTGGGCACTGGGACTGGCCACCTGCATCTCCTTGGTCAAGCCAATGCCAGATAAACCTTCCCGCTGTGCACATCCTTTTCCAAATTAAAAAAGGCTTGAAAACCTGAAAGAAACTCTACTCTCTTTCAGTGTGCAGGCTCTCCTTTGTACATCCTTCCTCACCCTTCCAGTATCACCTTCTTTCTCTCCCTCTTGGCCCTGTGCTGCCTCCTTACCTGCTGCTCACCATACAGCTAAGGGAAAGCAGAGATATCTTGTGTCCATCCTTGTGCTGCACACAGACATCGTGCAAAATCTTCTGCTTCTCACAGCAGAGCTGAGCTTTTCTATGGTTTGTGGATGCAGTGAGCAGGATGAAGGGAAGATGTGGAGGGGAATGGAAGGAAATACTGCAGAGAGATAATGAGAGAAAGAGTAGAGGAGGAAATGATGCAGCTGGTATTCCCTTTCCCCCATGGGTGTCTGTGTTGGGCTGTGTTTGGGGGGCTGGTCTTTCTCATTTTCATTTTCACTTATTGCATCTAAATGTAGCAGATGCTTTGCTCTCTGTGGTGGAAAATGACACTCAGTAGAGGACTTAGGAGAGTCAGAGAGAAAACAAATATTCCCCAAACCCTCATCTGCTTCTCTGANCATACAGGAAGTCTTTTCAGCGTAGTCTCAGAAGGGATTGTATTTGAAACAGTCCCCACCGTTTCATCTTATCTTTCTCAGAGGAGCTGTTCTTCATGCTGAAGGGATTATGGGTAGCTTCAGCCCATAAATTTAGAAAGCTTCTTATGAAAAGGGAGCAGGATGGAATGTGGCTGTGCCTTCCTGCAGAGGACAGTAGTGACCATGCTGGTGCATTTTCTAGAGTGTACTGGACACAGTATCTCACAGGGCACCTAAGGCTTTTGTTGTAATCCACTAACATGACTTCTTGCTAGTCTCTTAGTACATTACTATCTCTATTTTTGAAGAGTCTCATGCTGTTCCATCCTGCTGTAAGTAGTCTAAACCCACTGTGCTGTGTATACAGAAGTCTGGTTACTGTATTTCAAACCTGTCAGGTAAACAAAGAATGAATGGAAATGTCTTTTCTGTGTAGCATTAGTCACTAGGGATTAAAATTCTGGATGAAATAGATTTATTTGTACAGTTGTGCTTAGAATCTCCAGTAATTTCCACAGAAACTCCATTGTTGATGAATTATTAGTCTTCATAGATTGTTGCTTGTGTCTTTTTTCACATACCCACATAAAGGGTTGACTCAGTACACATTTCCTAGCCTTATGACCCCACTAGTTTTTAAAAAAATCACCTATTTAAAACTTAAGTTTTAAAACAACTTTTTAAAGCTTACATATGTTTATTTTAGGGAAGAAGTATGAATTTTTCAGGATCTACAGGGAGAGAGGTGAGTAAATTTAAACCTCAGACAGAATGTAGTAACTATTTAGTTAACAGCGGTCAAACCTTTGAAAATCCTTCTCTTTTATTTTCTAGATTGTACAAGCAATCCAGAACTTAACCCGTCTCTTATACAGCATGCAGGTGACTACTCCACTACTAACTTCATAGAGTAATTAATTTGTCCTAATAATTTACTTTTGGATTAGAGATTAAAAGATTTGTTTTCATGTTGCCCTACTTTCAGACATTACGTTTATAGATACTGATCTCTCCTGACTGTTGCATAAGTTGTCACAGAATATATTTTTATTCTAGTGGTAGGTTTCTTTTAAGAACTGAATAATAACTAACTTGCTTGGAGATCAGTTCCTCCTCCCAAAAGAGGATGTTTATACAGTCCAAAAACCTATCAGGAAAGTAAAATGATGGCTCTACTTGACCTGATGTCATTTCATATACAGATTTCTGAAATTATAGTTGAAAAAATGTAGTATTTTGATTAGACTGTTCTCCTAGCTAGTAGTAAGCAATAACTTTGCCAGGGACCTCAGATAGCAAACTCAGTCCATTTTAGATGCTTAAATCTCAATAACTTTGTATATTCTGTAGGGCCTTAGACTCTTTTATGCTAAGTTTGAATGTCTTAAATTACCTTTTCTTATTTAGCTACAGTTTTATAATTCTATTTTAAAATGTTTCATTTGGGTATACTTAATTTTTAGACCCTATTGACCTTAGCATATTTCACAATAATCCTGGAAACCTTGGACTTAGAAGTTAGATGTATTGAAGCAATTCAAAAGCAAAATAAAAATCCTGTAATTCAGGCAATTTTTTTTTTGAGTAATTGAAAAACAAATAGGGACAGTAAAGTAAGGTTTAGGATCATGCCTTAATTGTTCAGACCATGAATGGGAAGTCAGTTGCAGAGTAACAAGCAGAGGATCTTGTCCTGTTTACAGATCACTGCCCCAATACTGGAAGAAGAGCAAAGGAAAGTGGGGATTGCACATTGCATGAAGTTGAAAACTTACTGGGGTGGACAGCACAGGGCAGTGGGGCTATGTGAATTCTCTGGGAATGTCTGCTGAAATAGGTTCTCATGTCAGCTCTTGAACACAGGCGGTGCAATAAGTGCCTCAGCAGATCTAGGGTTTTCTTGCTTTTCTTTCTTCTTAATCCCAGCTATTTGTGTGTGTGTTACTGGAGGATGTCACAATCTTTAATGCAAATGTCACAACATTCTTGTGAAGGATGGAATATAGAGCTCTCAGCTGTAAAATAGGAACATTAGGCCTGAAATCATTAGTATACTGCAGATTTATGGTTGCACTGACACCTCAGTCAGGTGTGGGTAGCGGTACAGTCCTAGTGGCATGGCTGTGTTGGCAGGTGGCCGTAGGATTGATGTTAGCTGGACTGCAATGTTGCAGGTTAGCAAGGAGAGCCCTAAAGTTGGAGTGAGCTCTGCTGGAAACAGTACAGTTTTATGTGTATAAGTCACAGCTGTGTTAGGAATACTTGGGTGAATATAGCATTCCCAATGCCTTATTGCCCTCTTTAACCATGAAAAATCATTTTTCCTATGTGTCTTTACGTCCTCTGAGAGGGCAGGACCCCCAGCTGTAATTGAAGTGCATATGCACAGCTGTAACATAAACATGTACAGTAATACTAAGTGTAAACCAGAAGCCTTGTTAGAAGTGCTCAAAAGAGTTTTATTTTAGAAATACCTTGTTGTAAAGGCATGATCATAGAATTTTCTCTATTTGCTTGAAGAATAACCTCCAAAAAAAGTCGAAGCATTTTTATATGGTTCTGTGTAAAAACACAGAAATAGATTAATGCTGATATTTAAACATTTGTGTCTGATTTTGCTGTGGTGTCTAGGCAGCACTGGCTATCCAGGACAGCCACAAAGAGCTCCATAGGTTACTACTGCAAGAGAATGAGAAGACCAGTCGGGGCCATGCTTCTCGGCTAAACCTCGTTTTGGAACAAGAAAAATACCGGAATCTGGAAAAACAAAGGGTGGAACTGGCCAACATACACAAATTGAAGCAGCAGTTCCAGCAGGAGCAGCAGCGGTGGCTGCGTGAATGGGACCAGCGGCAGCGGGAGCAGGAGGCGAGGGAGGGCCGGCTGGGGCAGCGGCAGCGGGAGTGCGAGTACGAGGAGGAGCTGCTGGAGCAGAGCCGGCAGGGACTGGTGCTGCAGCTGCAGGAGTACCAGCAGAGCCTGGAGAGGCTCCAGGAGGGCCAGCAAATGGTGGAGAGAGAAAGAGACAATGTGAAAGTGCAGAAGAAACTCCTGTGGCACTGGAAGCATGGTCAGCAAAACAGCCTGTTTTCACCCACAGGGGGCTATGAGGTGTGTGGTTCCCCGTTGTAATTATATCCCTGACTGCATTCCTAGAGACCAGCCTTGATGAATAGTCCAGGACGTCTGGGTTTTGTTGGTTCTTAATGTAACGAGTGGGGCTGTGGGAAGCTGAGATGCAGGCATATCTAAGCATTTTCTTTGACTCTCATGAAGTTTAACCAGAGAAAGAGCAAAGTCCCGCCCCTGGGAAGGAGCAGCCCCATGCATTGGTAGATGCTGGTGATCACCAACTGGAAATCAGCTTGACTCTACAGCTACTTGAAAGGAGGTTGTAGCAAGACGGGGGTCAGCCTCTTTTCCCAGGCAACTTAGTGAGAGGACAAGAGGAAATGGCCTCAAGCTGTGACAGAGAAAGTTTGGTTTGGACATTAGGAAGAATTTTTTGCTGAAAGGGTGGTTAGGCATTGGAGCAGGCTGCCTAGGGAAGTGGTGGAGTCACCATCCCTGGAAGTGTTCAGAAAGCGACTGCGCATGGTAGTTAGTGTTATGATTTAGTTGGCATGATGGTGGTGTATTGGGTCCAAGGTTGGACTTAATGATCTTGGAGATCTTTTCCAGCCTTTATGATTCTGTGATTCTGTGAAAAGAACCTGGGAGTCCTGTGTTGAACATGAGCAAACGTGCCCCTCTACTAAGGTGGCACATGGTCTCCAGGCCTGCATTGGGCAAAGTATTTCTTGTAGGTCAAATGAGGGAATCCTTTCTGTCTGCTCTGGACACACCTGGAGTCTGGCTCCCCAGTACAAGAAAGGTGCTGTGGGGTGGAAAGGAGGTAGAGACAGGTGGATGGATGTCTGATGAAGTGCCTGTTTGAGAGACAGGGACACCTCTCCAGTAAGGAAAGGCTGAGACTGTTCAGCCTGGAGAAGAAAGGGTTCTTATTAATGGGGGTTCCTTGTAATGTATATAAATACGTAAATGGAGGTTCTAAAGGACATGGATCCAAGTTCTTTCCAGTGGCACCCAGTGAAAGAAGCAGAGGCAATGGGCACAAACAGAAACACAGAAGATTCCTTTTGAACATCAGAAAACTGTTTTTTCTTGTGAGGGCGATGGAGCCCTGGCACAGGCTGCCCAGGGAAATTGTGGAGTCTCCATCACTGGTGATATTCAAAAGCCATCTGGACATGGTCCTTGGCAACTGTCTCTATGTGNCGACTGCGCATGGTAGTTAGTGTTATGATTTAGTTGGCATGATGGTGGTGTATTGGGTCCAAGGTTGGACTTAATGATCTTGGAGATCTTTTCCAGCCTTTATGATTCTGTGATTCTGTGAAAAGAACCTGGGAGTCCTGTGTTGAACATGAGCAAACGTGCCCCTCTACTAAGGTGGCACATGGTCTCCAGGCCTGCATTGGGCAAAGTATT
>VWZW01005626.1:107403-328567 GCA_013397115.1 Edolisoma coerulescens
TGATGAAGTGCCTGTTTGAGAGACAGGGACACCTCTCCAGTAAGGAAAGGCTGAGACTGTTCAGCCTGGAGAAGAAAGGGTTCTTATTAATGGGGGTTCCTTGTAATGTATATAAATACGTAAATGGAGGTTCTAAAGGACATGGATCCAAGTTCTTTCCAGTGGCACCCAGTGAAAGAAGCAGAGGCAATGGGCACAAACAGAAACACAGAAGATTCCTTTTGAACATCAGAAAACTGTTTTTTCTTGTGAGGGCGATGGAGCCCTGGCACAGGCTGCCCAGGGAAATTGTGGAGTCTCCATCACTGGTGATATTCAAAAGCCATCTGGACATGGTCCTTGGCAACTGTCTCTATGTGGCCCTGCTTGAGCAGGGGGGGTTAGACCAGATGTCTTCTAGAGGCCCTTTCAAACCTCAGTCATTCTGTGATTTTAGGCTGGATACCCTACAAACCCCAAACTTAGGCAGATGTTTATTAAACTGAGAAGACAGAAATTGTAAATATGAGAATCTTGGTTTTATTCCGCTTTGTTACTGTGTTTGTAAGATGCATTGTGTCTCTGCATCTTGTAGGAAAAGTAAATTATTGTAATGCTTAAGCATGTAAAGCACTTAGTGAAGTTTTTGGTTGCTGCCCTTTTTCCTGGACCACTGTCTCCAGGGAGGAAAAGGGGCACCTCCAGGAGTGGCAAACACCAGGCTCTTGTGACCCCCACATGTCAGGCCCTGCTGTCCTGTTCCCTGAAACAAGTAGCCCCCTAGGGGAAGAGGTTGGTGTGTGGCTCCATCCCTGACAGTATAAATCCTTGGAGACGATCATTATTTGGGGGTGCAATTTAAAGCAGCTCTGAAAAAACTATTTTAGTAGCTCTACTAAAAACAGTTAAGTTTTTGTTGAGGGTGGTGGATGCAGTCTGGCTCTGAACTCAGCTGTCTGGGTGCTCACCTGCCAGGTGGATCCTCATCTCTAATCCCTGCTTGGTGGGTATGGTCTTGATTTCCATTACTGTTCTCTAAAGCACCTGAAAATCAAAACATTTTGTCTGGCTTTTCCATATATGGAAAGCTCACTGACCCAAACAGCTCTTTTTTCCCTTCAGGTTCTCGTTTTCACAAGAAAATCTGTAGAGCCTTTCTTCAAGCCATCACCTCCGTAGTTTTTCAGCTGGCAACTCACCCATAACAGGCAGAGACCATTTGGCATCTGAGATTGTGCCTGCATGAGGGGGTAAAGGATTGGCCTCTGACCTCCCCCTTTTCACCCGGCTTTTGTGAGCACCGTGTGAACACGACTTGCCCATACATGCTTACCAGCCCAAACAACGAAGACACTTTTTACTAGTATAGCATGTGCTACAGTTTTGACTTGTTTGGCAATGCTTAAGAAGTGGATGATAAAACCAAAACTGAAGTTGCCCATCAGCTTTAATGGATGTGACTTGTGAAATCTTTTGAGGAGGGGAAGTTGAAAGATGATAGCCTGATACAGGGATATCCAGGATTGCACAGACAGAGAGGCAAAATAATGCTGAGTGTCAGAGAGTAGTAGTTTTTGTAATCTTAATACTTTATTTGTAAGGCTACTTGTATTTTTATTTCAAGTAGACTACATGGCTTTGATTCCATCCAGGCCTTCAGATTGTCTTTCTCCCGTGTTTCCACTACCATACTCCTTGCAGCAGCAGAACTGGTTGAATGATTGTCATTCAGCCAGTATTCCCAGCCCAGTGTTTTTGTATTACACTGAACCTAGGTAGTTTTGTGTGACCAAACAATGCAGTAACTCACACTAGTACTCCTGCTTTTTTTGTAAGATTGGCCTTAATAAACATCTGCAGACAAAGAGTCTGCAGGAGTTGCATTTTCAGCCCTCGGGAGCCACAGCTTCCTTGCTAAAGCTGTTTGCCATCCCCAGTTTGACTGCTGCAGCCCTGTTCTCTGTGATTACCTGTCTACATGAGGTACAGTGTTATTTTTGGATTGCAGAGTATGCAGATTTACATATGGGAAGTGGTACCTTGTAGAGCCATGAGGCAAAATACTAACTCCCTGAAAGTAGTCAGAAAAGCTCAGTGCATTCCAGTTAGCGGTCCTTTGTTATCTGTTACTTTGCGGTTATTACTTGTTTTGAGGTGAGCTGAGACCAGATCTGCTAGGTTATTGCTGTTTATTCCTGAACGCACATCCAATTTAATGTGTTTTGAGGCAAACTTCTGGCAGATTAGATGAATATTTGCTATGAATCCCCATTCTGTCTGGCAGTTAATTTTATGCATCCTGGTATAAGGGTTCTTCAGGATGATGCTCATAGTCATACACTTCAGTTTCACGTAGTGACAAGGAGGGAGTTGGACTCCATGGTTCTTATGAGTTCCTTCCAACTTGACATATTCTGTGATTCTATGATTCTGGTACTTCACAAAGGTGAAAATGCGATTCTCTGTTTTGTTTTTTGTTGTTTTTTTCCCCTTCTGCAGATAATGGGACATAATCAGTTGGACAGCTTACATGGTGAAAATGCATTCTACTTCAATGAAGCTGTAGTGTGTGTGTCTCTAAGCAGAATCAACAGATCAGATTCTTCTCTCGTTTATGAGGATGGTGTGTATGGGATGAATATCTCAAATTCTGATGTGGCAGGGACTAGTGAAAATCAGGTGGACCTCAAAATGGACACTTCTTGTCAGCCAGCATTAACTAGTGCACTGTGGAAATCCACTAGTCCTTACCAGCAGATGTCTTTTTCCTGCAAAAGCAACAAGGATTCCTTTAATAATGGTAATCAATGCTTTATTTAATCAAGAAGTGGTACAGGCAGTTTGCCACCTCTCTGGCTGAATAGTCCTAGGAACAAAGACAGCTTGGTAGTGGTAGAAGCAAGATTGCATGCTTCTTTGCTAGATTTTTGATGGTAGGTGAGAAAATAAGCAGAACAGAAATACAGAAAATTACTGGAAAACCCCAGTAAACTCCTTTTTGTGTCTGCGTAATAGTACTCAGAATGTGTTTTTCTCTTAATCTTTTCCCAATGCTTTCTGACCTTTTTTTTGTGAGCTGAAGTCACTTTTTCATGTGCATTTTATTGATTGTTTTAGAACATACATGCATTACTTGAGGATTTCTGATTGGAATAGCTTTTGATTTAATGTCTTAGAATGATAATCAGTGTTCAAATACCCTTTTCTTGCTTCATTGAGGAATGAAAATATTTTGAAAGATCTGTGGACAGACAATGTATCACTTCTAAGGAATAATATAATCTTTGACAGTAAGTTATGTTAGTAGCTCTTACTGCATTACCTTTCTTTATTCTTGCATTTTACCAGAACCCCCAAAGATACATAGACTGCATGGCAGTTATTGATGGTGGCTACCAAAATGAGTGGAAGAGAATGCCTTTCTGAGCACTGCATGCACTGAAAATTCCTCAAAGGTCTTAAAAATTTAGGAGAAACTCTAAACTGTCTGGGGTTTAGTCCTCATTTTGCACATTAGTTTTGATCTAACTTCTTTCATTAGTGTGAGTTAGAGAGCAAGATGTGAAAACACAACAGCTAAAAGTCTTGGGGGACAGTGGTGCACTTTTGGTTAATAGATTATAATGTGGTGTGTTTTTCCGCACACTTGTGAGATTCAGGAGACATGGCACGTCAATGCTGCAGCAGTGCCTGAGCTCCCATTTTTCTGCAGTTGGCAGTGCAGAATAACTTCTGTCCTCACACCAGCTTCAGGCGGGTCAGGTCATAGCAAAGACCAGTGGGCAGCAGAATTAGGAGTTGAAAACATACACAGGTACAATGGTTAATTGTCCTACATCTGTGGTTAAGGAACTTGCTCCTTAGTACTCCCTGTAATGTATTAAGCAGGCATCCACTACAGCCTTATTAGTCCTTGGTATGTGGACTGCCAAAAGAACCTTTTATAATCTAAGGAAGGGCAGGCTGGTCACATCACCACAATCAGCAAACCAAGCTGATTAGTAAAAGAGATTAATATTTCTAAAAACACCTAAATAAGTAGCCTGGTGAAACTCGTCCTAGTTTGACTGCGGTTGTCATTTTAGTTATAGGTTAGCTAAGCTAGTGCAAATTTGAAAAGGAGCATATATGTCGGTTTAAACCTCTCAAAAGTGGCTTAGCTTGTACTGGCAAACATACAGATACAAGCTAACCAGGATACTTTCTACTGAGCCCACACGAGAGCATCTGTTTTAATTAAACTGGTTTGTACCAGTTTAATTGCACTGATTCTAAGATAAATTGGTGGAGCTTCTGTATCTCAAGAGACCTGCAATGGACCAGCTTTGTGTTTGGCTGGTGTCAATGCATCCTGTGTAGACATCTTTATCTTGCCCTGGTAACAGGGCACCAGGGCAGTTCCAGCACTCTTGGGGACCAGCTCTGGCTACAGAGCCTGCCCAAGAGGCCAGTGTAAGTCTCTCTGACCAAGTCATGTTGGCAAAACATGCAGTTACTGCCTGGGTGGTGCCACAAGACACCTTATGCAAAGGAGTGAAGCAAATCCTTGCAGCATTCTGATGGTTCAGATGATGCTGTGAAGCCCACCGCTGCATTGCTAGAGCAGGCAGGGCTGAAGCCTCCCCCGAGAGATGTGACATCACATTCCACCGTTGCATTTGTGATTCAGAAGGTGACAAGAATTTTATGCTCTGATCATGGAGTGCACGAGTGTGCATGATTCAGACTTGTTTCTGTCATGCATCAGGACCTCTGCACAGGGAGGGAGTGGGGAATGAGAAGAGTGCTAAACTTCCCCAAAGGACTCTCTGCACATGGAAATTAAGCAAATAACTTGTTCCTAAGCAGTGTCAATCAAATTGAGCAATACAAACATTTCATAAAAGGAAACCGATTTCCTTTTTCTTGAGTATTTTTGGTCATGTTTTTTCCCCAGAGAGTTTAGCAGAGTTTAAGAAGATCTCCAGCCTTGTGCCTCCACTTTCTGACACCTCTGCAGGACATAGTCAGTTGCAATCACTTTGAAGGAAAACCAGCTGAAATGCAATGAGGGGAAGAACGTGAAAGTTAGCTGAAATCGTCAATATTTTCATGTGGATGAATGTTTCATGGCATTTTCATGCATTTTCCAACTACCTTTGTGTATAAAGTCTCATAATCATCTTTCAAAAAACATTCTTAAATAATTTGTCAACATAGAACTAAGAAACAAATACTGAGTATTGTTTACTGCATATAGCCATGTACCATATACATACATGGCCAGACCTAATATATAGTTAAAGTTTTGCATGTACACAAAAGGAATTTCTTGGGTTTGATTAATTTTCCCAGAATTATTAGGTATTTTGTAAGAAGTCTGCTCTGTCAAAAAAACCCCTTAAATTATTTAAAGAGAAGCACCATCTGAACTCGTTTCCAAGGAATTAATCACACTGCATTCAACCATGTTAAGTACTATTCAATTAAGCTTCATAAATATACAGAAATGGAAATGGCTACATTCCTCCAGTGCATAATTTTCCATTCATATTTCCTAAGGTAAGACATAGGTCTCTTCACATAGCTAACATCTGATTATATATCATTGTTTTATGTGTATGGGAGGGAACTTTAGTAAAGACCTTCAGGCAAGTTCCCACAAAGCTGAAACTGGCGTAAGTAAAGTCACTAGAAAAGGTGTGTCAGTCAACAGGAGGAAAATATGATTGAAAGAAAAATGTGTTAATACTTTACAGTAATGGTTATGAAATTATCTGCATGAAAGAAATAAGTACTTTGGCTAATTAGGAATGAGGGGAAGTATAGGTTTTGTGTCAGACTAGACTGAGAATTGAATAAATTAGTCTTGCATTTAATTGACATGTCAGGTTAACTAGCCAAAGTGATGCCTAAGGATTTACCTATGGATTCACCTCTTTGATTTCAGGAATTAGTGCAATTTTAATTCTTTTAAGCTTTGAAGTGAACAGCATTGTTTGCTGCTGCTACCTTAACTTCATTTATTCAGACGTTGTAGCTACAGAAATAGAATTGAAAAGCGATAGATCTGGAAAACCACTGAAACTTGATTGTGGGACAGTTTTACCTCAGACATTTAGTATGAAGGATCTATACACATGATGCAGTGGAAAACATAGTTTAAATCTTTATTGGGAACATAGGAAAAACTGTGATCTTCCTAAACAGCCAAATGCAAACCCAGGGAGCAAAAATAGGACGCTTTTTGACTAATGTCACATAAATATTTTTTAAAAGACAGAAGTTTGTACATATATGCATATAAGCAAATGAGATAGTTTGATTTTGGAAAAATAATTAATTTATAGTGGCTTTCATTAAAGTAAGTGGTTTCTAGAGATGTAAAATATTTAATTTGCAATAGAAAAAGCAAATATTCCAGAAGCAATGTGTAGTATCCTATAAGTCCATATAAGTTTATATGAAATTTTCTTCCTATTCCTTAAGGCAGATTATGCTAATGATGATTGCTCTGTTGAACCTGTTCTTAAAACTGTGTATCAGATTCATTTGCTTTGGTTTGCCGTTGTTAATTTAGGTGGCATTTAGAACAGTGCATTTTTTGTCTATGTGCTGATTTCAGCTGGGGTAGAGTTAATTTTCTTCTCAGTGGCTGGCATTGGGCTGTGGTTTGGATTCGTGCTGAACTCAGGGTTGATAATACAGAGATGTTTTTGTTAGTGCTGGGCAGGGCTTGCACAGAGCTAAGGCCTTTTCTGCTTTTGGTACTGCCACACTGGGGAGGGGATTGGGGGTGCTTAGGAGCTTGGGAGGAGACACAGCCAGGACAGGTGACCCCAGCTGACCAAAGGGATGTTCCAGACCATGTAGCACCATGCTCAGTGTATAAAGTGTGGGAAGGAGGAACATTTGGAGTGATGGAATGTGTCTTCCCAAGTCACCGTTATGTGTGATGGGGCCCTGCTCTCCTGGAGATGGCTGAACACCTTCCTGCCCATGGGAAGCACTGAATTAATTCCTTGTTTTGCTTTGCTTGTGTGCACAGCCTTTGCTTTCCCTATTAAAGTATCTTTTTATCAACCTATGAGTTCTCCAGCTTTTACCCTTCCAGTTCCCTCCCTGATCCTTTTGGTAGGAGAGTGAGCAAGGGGCTCTGTGGGGCTTGGTTGTTGGCTGGGGTTAAACCACCACTAAGGCTACCTTAACATAAGGTATGGCCTACTGACATTGTATAAAAGTACCCGCTCCATGTTTGCATCAGGGAGGTTGAGAACAATAGGCCTGGCTCTTTCCTTATATTTGTGTTAAGGCAAATTCGTTGCAGTCAGGAGAGGTATACAGTGTAAAACTGATGCAAGTGTGATAAAAACCAGGTGAAATATGCTTTGCACTACAGTGTTAAAAAGCTGTCTGAAGTCATACAGGCTGTTTGTCTATGCATACAACTTGAGACTGGATTTTGGCAAGGAGTAAGTCTCAGTAACTCAGGGCCTTACTCAGCATAGCTACTGCTGCCAGTGCTGGAGGTGGCTAACGGGATCCTGTGCTGAGGACTTTGTTGAGTAAGATTGCTTTCATCACTTGGAACCGGTTAAATAATGATTAGCAACCCCCTCAAAAAAGTCACCACAGTTCTGCATATTTGACGGTTGTGAGTTAATTTTTATATTATTGTTGCTGGAAGGACTCTTTCTGAGTACATCTGACTCTTCTGAGCTGGAATGTAACTGTGTCCCATACAGCATGCACTTTATAACAGCATCCTTTGGAGTCAGTGACAGGCCAGCCCCTTACCACCTGCAGAATTGCATGTGAAGATGTCTTTCAACCTATTTTAATTTTTTCTGGTATGTTTAATAATGTTTTTAATATTATTTATGCCATTTTTTTCAATGTCCCACACAGTGAGCAAATTCTTTCTGTTTTTCTTTCACTGGGGAAGAGGCAAAGAGGGAAATCTTTAAAAAGTGAAGGATGATATGACCCATGGAGCTCCCAGTTTGTTGGGGAGCCTCCTGAGCAGGTGTGACATTTTGAGCTACTTTAAATTTTTTGTCTTTTTAAATTGAGTAGATGCCACATTGAGAACAATTCTAAATTGCTTTTTCTGAAGGATATTCAACATACCCCTTCTACTCTTAGCATGGATGGCTACACAGGGGAACACAGAGCCCATTCAGTGCTTGGTGTAAGTTACAATGAGAATAAAATTAAAGGGAAATATATAAGAATACGAAATTGAGCAACATCAGCACCAGCATCTTCCAAGTTCAAAATCTCATTAATTTATTAGAACAATTAAGCTCTTACTTTTAACTCTGCAACAGACATCAGCAAATTTGCCTCTTCTCCATACCACAAAACATTGAGTTTCATGCTCTGCTGAAAGATGTCAGTGTCTCTGAGACACTTGGTGGAAATGAATTAGAGAGGAAGTATTTTTTTTTCCTCATGGCAATAATGCTGTCATTTGTTTAAAGCAAATGGCAAAAGGGATTAAATCACACGGCAGTGTGGTACCGAAGTGAAAAATATGCCATTATATGTCATCTGCAATTAGTATGTTTCGAGTAACACTTGATTTTCACCTCTGTAGCACTCAGGTTTTGTTGTTCTGTTACCGATTTTCTCATCTCAAAACACTCGTCATTTCTGCAAATAACCACAGTAGATGCAGCACTATTACATAACCTTTTAATTAAGGCAGCTAATGATGTTCTGGTTTTATTTTGTACATTAATGTTAGTAATGCCTATCCTGTGTAATGCCTGTCTGATTTTATTCTTTCTAATATCTTCTCCTTTAGAGTTCATTCATTTGTGGGGGGAAGTTTAAAATAGTGCACATCTTTAAGGCTATGAATAGAGTAAAGAGATTGCCTGCCCCTATCTTTTGATGTACCACTGGTGTTGGTGTAAATCTGCACACCACACTCAGGCTTTCATTGTCTGCAGACTTCTTAAACAGCAATAGAATGATGGCTGAATCTTTCTCATTTTTTATCACATTTGTGGTTCCACCAGATTCAGTGCAGTGGTTTGTGGAGTCAGTGGAATTAGTGGCGGCAATGAAATTGGAATCTTGTGGATGATCTCCCATTTATGCAGATTTATTCTTTACTTAGATACGGTTTTTCCAGTAGGTAGAGGTTTCAGGGAAGTAGAGGGATGAAAGGAGAACATTTCAAAGCAGAAGATGGTGAGCAGAGGGTCTTTAGCCAGACAACTGGTTTATAGTGAGTTAGATCCTGAGCTCCAGCTCAGATCTGTGCAGATCTGTGACTTGGATAGCAAGTCTGCAGGGAAAGAGGTGATCTCTCAGGAAAAGAGCCACAAAACAACAGTCTTGCTGGCTGGTTGATGTCAAGAGGGAGGTCTTCGTTTTCCTTGGGAAATGCGATCTGTGGGTGGAAACCTGGTTGCAGTGCCCTGCTTTAGTACATTAAATATTTTGTATATGTTTTGTAATGAAGTTGGAGCCTGAAATAGATGCACTAGTGTGAATAAATAATGCACCCTAATAGCTGAGAGAAGCTGTTTATGGATGATCAAATTTTGCAAGATACTGAGTATGCAAACACACCCTGTAAAATCATGTAGCTGAATCACCAAGTGTATCTGTCTGGCTTATTTTGAAAAGTACAATCTCATTTTAATTATTTAGTATAATACTTTACATATTCCAAGAAATGGCCTGTAGCATGTTGTGCAAAAATAATGAAGTGTTGGTAATATGAAACCTCAGCATCATCTGCTGTTAAATATTAATTGAGACACAGAGTAGATTGTCTTTTGCTGGTATTCATCACAGGAGCACCCAACTGCCTTCCAACAAATTTCGTCGGCTGTCGCCAAACTGCTAGAGGAGATTTCACGGAGTATCTTGTTCTCCCTTGCCAGATGCTATTGAAGATTTTCTTAGTTTGGCAGTAGAGAGGAGGATCCTTGGTGCTGGTATGGAAGTTGGTTTTAGTTTAATCAAATAGGAAGACTTCCAGCAATCACCTGCTGAGATTCCTTGAGTGTTCCTTGAAGTCTGATCTAGAACTGGGACATAAGTGATAAAAAATAGATATGATTTTTCTGTATTTGTTCAAGGTTTGTTGTAAAAAAACCAAACCCTTGTACTTTAAAAGTCATTGAATATACTCCATGATAAAGAATATATGACAGACAGGGAAAGCAGTGTATTTGGCAAGGATGAAAAGAGATTTTTTTTTTTCTCGTTATTAATTGAACTTGAAAATTGAAGGATAATTGTTGCTGACAGGAAAACTTCAGGAAAGCTGTCTTCTGTGCAGAGCAACTTGCCGCTGAAGCACAGTGGCACTGGGGAGGGGATGAAAGTCTGAGGAAGGCTCCTGCATTAAACACAGGCAGTTTAGAGCTGAAAGTGAAAATGAATGCAGGCGAGTGTTTTAAAACTTGTAGTAACGGTGAGGTAGAAGG
Organism: Edolisoma coerulescens; assembly: GCA_013397115.1. Taxonomy (NCBI): domain Eukaryota; kingdom Metazoa; phylum Chordata; class Aves; order Passeriformes; family Campephagidae; genus Edolisoma; species Edolisoma coerulescens. The sequence continues at coordinate 117,813 of VWZW01005626.1, forward strand.
AGGAGGTGATGAATTTGGGCTTAAGGGTAAGACCAGTGTTGCTCGTAGCAGGGAGAAGTAGGAGCAGAAATAAGGAAGGTGCATCCAAGTGCTCTCCATGCACTTATGGAAAGCACTTGGCTGAAGCGATGGAGGCACATGCTTATTTGATAATTGTGGCGTTTTATGGCTTTGATGTACAATTTTTCCTTTACCTTTTATGCAAACTGTTTTTACAGCAGTTACATGTTCACAGAGCTTTTAGCAAACAATTTAAAAAGGTATTAATTTCAAAATATTCAAGCACACACTGACAGTTCCTATGCTTACAATGCAAAATTTGGGGAATGTGCATCTTTCCAGTTTTTTCTTGATTTTTTCAAGGACTCCAAGAAGAAAACATCAGCACATATGCTTCCTGCGAAAAATGAATAAAAATGGCTGTGCTAATACTCAAACTGCAATCAAAAATTAGTGAATATTTCCCTCAGTTTTGAGCTCAGGAGAGAACAAGTATCTCTGTGACTCTGAGATAAGAGGCTTCTCTCAGAAGCTCGCTCTTGTAGTAATGCCCATATTTTTTCCTGTATTAATCAACATCAGCAGCTTCTATTAAAGGGTAAGATTAGCATGTAATTGATTTGAAACAGGTGCTTTGCCTGATTTTTTCTTCTGCAGCAATTCTATATATTGACTTAGTGTTCTTCTGCTAGTCTCTTTGAGTTTTGATCTCAGCAGCTTTTATGAGTAAGAAGTGGTGGATCTGGTCTGTTGTTGGGAAATTACCCTATAAAACCAAAGTGCTTGGGAGGAGACTTGAGTGTTTTATAAATTACCTCCCCCTTTTGGCTTTTGTAACAGAGCTGTGCTCTTCTGCTACTCAAGAAAATGTTTGCCAGAGTCCAGAGCACACTTCTTTATGTTGCACCTGAAAGACTGGCCAAATGCTGGGGACTAAATTGATTTTTTGCCAAGGTCTTTGATTTCATGTTTATTTCAAAGTGAAAAAAAAACCCAACAAAACAACCCACAACCAAAGAGCGTCCATAAAATATGAGGCAGAGTTAATCAACACACTAACATCTGTCTGTGGTAACAGCTCAAAAGAAGAGTTTTGATGTGTAAATGTCCCCTTTTGTTTCAAAGGGAATGACTTCATGTTCCAGAGACTGTTTTTTCAGGGTTAATGCTAGCTGTTTCTCTTTTCAGGAGGGAAGGAGATAAAGCCTCACTGTCGTGTTTTATCTTCAGGGTACAAATTGGGACAGTGGGTGAGAGAAGTGTGGGGATGTGCTGGCTGGCAGCAGAAGGGGGAGCTGGTTCATTGTCCCTTGAGTCCTTGGAAGTTTGGGTCTGTAACTTTATGAGGTTTCTGTTTCTCCATCAAACATTCAAGGAGTGTTCCCTACTGATGGCAGTTTGTTTTGACTTCAGCCTGCTGGCCAAATGGCTTCTGCAGATGATGGGCTAGGAGGAAATGGTTGCAGCCCACTTCATTCACACCCAGACTGGACACCAGAAAGAGGAGGCTGTGGGGGTTTCCCATGCTTCCCCACCACTGTTGTCAGTGGGCAGGCTAGCTGCCCTACCCCTGGAGAGGTGCCCTGTGTGGGTGTGCTCCTGCCCTGGGTGGGGCAGTGGCCCCGCGGCAGCAGCTGGTCACGTTCCTTGTGATCCTGTGTAGGAAGGGTGTTCTTGGGGTTTTATGGTTCTTTCCTCTTGATCATTTGAGTGCAGCTGTGTTTAATGAGCTGGAAAAGAAGTAGGTCAATAAAACATGTGTTCGTTGTTAGCAGAATACCTGTTGGACCACGTGTTTGTCTGTAATTGACCATCTAAAGCTTCAAAGCTTAGCACAAAGACAATTTAATAGGGAATTCATACCTAAATAAATTAATATTAAGCAGAAGCAGACAGCTGTCAGGCAGTCTGCCCTGCCAAGGTGAGACTGTGGGTATTAAATACGCAGACAAGTTATGATTTCAAGTCAGACCTATTTTTAAGTCTCTCTTATTGATATGCATTAGAAAAACAGTATGCCAAAAATAGCTTAGAACCTGTGTGCTTTAAAAACCAATACAACTGATAACATAGCCCTGTAACGAGGTTAAAATTTTAATCAACCTAATCAATTTTAATCAGCATGCTATGAATTTGATGTTAAAGTGACACTGTCAGTGTCTGAGCTTGAGTTGGTTTTAAAATATTTTCTTTGGTAAACACCAGTGTTAGAAATAGTATGTTTACTGGGTCTTAATAAAAGAAAAATGACTGCATCATCACATTACTCCAAAACTTAGAGCTTTAAGACAAGTATGAGTTGGAATTTTATGATAAATGCCATTTTGGTGGAATAAATGTGTATTTTGTGTTAGCCAAGAATTTGGTCCAAATTGTCTAGACCAAACTTCTCTGAAGAATTATGAGGCAAAACCTGAAAACAGAACTGCATTGTTTTACCTAAGCCAACAACTACACAAAGAGCAGAAACTTGCAGAATAATGGCATTCCCAGTAATTTTACCATGATCAAAAATCCAGAGTACAGATGTAGAGAAGAGTTATGTTGCAGACCTTATTCATCATAGACTTCGAATTCTTTCTGTTCTCTGTACTGTAACGAAAAATGCACCAAAAGCGGCTAAGACTAATTAACGTAGGATCTCTTATGAAATAATTCCTCATCTGCTTTTTGTGTAAAGATCTCTCATTAATGAACGTGCTTGTTTGCCTAAGAAATGCAGCTGCTGCTTTTTCACAAGGTTGGGTTGGTTAAAAGTAGATAACAGCATTACAGTTCTCAGACTGATTTTCTTGCCTTATTCAGTCAGCTGGGAAATGGATTAAGCTCCTCTTTCCTTGGTAGCTTTAGTGTCAAAATCTTTTTCTCAGTGTTTTTTTTGAGACCCAATACCAAATTCAGTTCCTGCTGTGAAATCAGCTTTATTGAGGTGCGAAGGGCCTAATTTGTTGATGGAATGTGGGATCTCAACTGCCAGTGAAACTGCTGGGAGTTGTCCTCAAATCTTCAAGGCTAACACATGACTTTTCTGTAGCAAGTGTTCTGTTCTAAGTCAGTAGCAGCAGTATCTTGGTTGTTCCAGGGTGACGTTCCAGGCACGCAGTGCTGCTGTGTGGTATTCCCTTTCTTCCACCAACTACAAACAATTGAACCTGCAGTACGGAAAATCCATCGCAATTTGGGCAAGTCGTAGTAGGCATTAAAAAAAGCAATCAAAACTGGTCGTGGTGCCTTTCATGGTGAGGAAAGGAAGACAGGCTGAGGTGCCTGGAGTTCCCTGGGGAATCGGCTGTCTGTTGCTAATGATTCTGCATGGAAACCACTGGGAGCATCATTAGAGACAAAGAGGTGCTGTGGGATTTGCCAGTGGGGACTTTCAGCGGAGCCCATGGGAGTTAGGCTGCCGTTTGCTATTGAACTGTGATGGCAAATAAGAGCCTGTTACCCTTGGATTCCTTTGAATATCCCAGACCCGGTAGACTTAGCACTGTTTTTTAGGTGTCTGCTTGTGCTTTGCATTATGCATGAGTGCCAGTATGGGGATTAAATAGAGCAGCTCTGCCATTTCAAATAGCTGTGGCCTGAAGCTGATGTGTCAGCTGTCAGTCCAAATGAACTTGGTACCAGTTATTATAAGTACATGTAAAACCAAAACCTAACTCTATTTATTATTTCAGAAGATTAGTGGTTTTGAGACTCTTTAACATATTTGTTGCTAAAAGTGGCATAAATCACTCTTCATTTAATGCAATTTTATTTGTAAAGAGGGTCAGTGTGACAGATGTTGGAAAGTCACAGCAAGGTAGTTGTCTGCAAAATCCATGTGGTGTGTTCCTTCCACCCTCCCCCCCCCTCTCTTATTTTTTTCACTTTTTTTTCTTTTTTTTTTTCCTTCCTTTTTAGAAACAGCTAAGAAGTGAAAGTATCCAGCCTGGCCTGACCTCAGAGCTAACCCAGCTTTGAGGCAGAGTTTGAATCTGAGGCCTTCTGAGAGCCCTTCCAACTTGAATTATCCTATGATGCTGTGAAACCAGGCTCAGAGCTGAAGGAGAAACACTAAGGGCTTTCTGTTCAAAACACAGAGACTTGAGAGGTTTTTTGCCTGGAGTGTTTCTCAGTGCCTTGATAATGTTCTCCTGTCCTTCCCGTGATCGTCACTGTGGGCACTCCAGGCTTACATTAAGAGCTCTGATCCAGGGAGAGGGAGAGGAGGGGTGAAGGGGTGAAGGAGAAAATCTGTGGCATTTATTTGATGTGGAAGTGCTTACATCCTATGACAACAGACAGGAGGTGAGAATCAGTGTGACTAATGAGTTGTTTACTTGGCTTTTGTATCTCCAGCCCCCCCAGGTACATGGGCTATGTTTGTTTTGATATGTATTGATTTCAGATTCCTGCAAATACCATTCCTTTGTCCTTCACCTTCTCAGCAGTTTGTGAGATACTACTAATGTATCTCGTAGTGCTGTGGAAAAGGTAGGGTAATTAGGATGCAGAATGCTACTTTTTTTTTTCTTTTCCCTACAACAGTACCATGTTTTTAGCCAGGAGCTGTCGTTTCTCAAAGTGTGGACCCAGACCCTGTTTGGAAAACTGAGATCCCCTTATAAACTCCCTTGAGAACTGATCCCACATACGACAGGCCTACCATCTGACATTGTTGTTATATTGAGGTGGTCTAAAAAAGTATGGAAAGAGTAGAGTGCCTCTCTGCAGTTTCTTGATGCTTGTCCTCATGGTACCAGACCTAAACTCAAGGAAAATGGGGAAAAAAATTGAATTTTAGTGTTGAATTTGACAGTGTCTGTGTGAATAAGACAATTTGTGATTGGATCCAGAATTTGTTAGAAACAGCCTCTAACTCCTTTTGCAAAAATTGTTGGGAAGACTGCAGGGAATGGCTGGGGTTTCTTTATTTAATGAAATGGTCTTAGCTGAGATAAAAAGGAGTAAAAGCTGTACTTGAGGGGTATTTTGTACTGAGGTGTGGCACTGCTGGGCTGAACAGGCTACATGTCCTCAAAAGGCTGAAGTGCTATGACAGATTACCTAATATTTGGTCACCAGCCTGAGGCATGCCTCTTTTTGCCTTGAGTGTTTGAGTAGCCCAGCATTGAAAGAGCGGATTTCTCTGGTCTGCTCTTTTGGCCTAGGGTGTCCATGATGCAGCTGCAGATCTGGCTTGCTCTTAAGGAAAAAGTTACCTGGAATATCGTAGGAGAAATATATTTTATGTAAGTGAGAAACAGCTAGAGGGGGTTTCGGTTTGCACATAAATTCTGGGGTCCAGGGTGCAGAGAGATGCCGACAGCTCTTGGCTGGTGCAGAAGCGGGAGGGAGCAGAAAGCTGTGTCAGAGTAGACTGTGGCAGGACCTGAGCTACAGCTCAGTTCTGTTAAAGCGTTGGAAATACTCAGGGATTACTTTCTGCACTTACCTAACTATGAAAGAAAAATAGTGTAAATGAGCAAGTGGATGGCTACGGCCAGGTACAGTCCTTTTGTTTGCCCTTTCTGTGCGAGGGTGTGGGAGCAAGGCAGCAGGGAGAGCCCAGCCCGGGCAGGAAGGGTGTGGTGTGGGCCGGGGCCATACCCAGCTTTTGCTGGGTGCTGGTGATGTGGGTGCTGGTCTGGTGGGCGCGCTGTTGAGCCAAACACAGCCTCCAGAGGGAGCATCCCTCGGTAGCTTGGACGGGAGCAGAAAAAAGGATAAGTAAATGCTGAATTTAAACAAAGGGAATAACACAGAACTCATTTTATGGCTGATGTCGACAGGTGAATTACAATCACATTGAAGGAAGTTTAAAAAAGGCCGATGGTCCATACTTACCTGATTCTTGATCCACAGTGGATTCTGACATTTGCCTCAGTGCAGCAGAGAATGGGTCTGGAGAGGGACTGCGGAGCTCCCGTGGGTGCCCCAGCTGCCAGGGGAGCATGGGAGAGCTTTTTGCATGTCACTTTCTGGCAGCAGCCCCTTTGCCTTGCTGTCTGCACAATTAATCAGTTTGTTTTCCTTTTTTATTTTTATTGAGCGTCCTCAGCTCTCAGAGTTCTTTAGTAGACAGCAGCTGATGTTTTCAAGTCTGGTTTCAGAAGCTTCCTCCCTGTTTTGGGAGAGCATTTCAAGTCCTCCCACCTTTCTCCTGCTTGGTGATGAGGGCAACTCCTTTCCCCATGCTGTACCAGAGAGTTCAGGGGATGTTTCTTGGCTGCTGTCACTGTTCTACATCACAAGAACCTAGGCTGACTGGCAGTTCAGTCCACATTTGCCACTCTCCCTTCACCTGAAACTGTTGTTACCATTTCTAGCACTTCTTCCACGCTTCACATGCATCTGCTCTCAGGGCACATCACGCTGCTGCCTGTGATAGCAGCTGGTCTCCTGGCTCAGCTGCTTCCAGCATGGCACCGGGCAGAGAGACAGCAGCCACCCTCCCCGATGGCAAGCTGAGTGTTTTGGCCTTGGGGACACATTGTGCTTTTATTAGGCAGAGTCCATGTTGAGTGCCACCTGAAGTGCATCCAAAACCCGCCCCTTCCCTCCTCAGTTGGATTAAGCACAACCTTTCCAGCCTGAAGCCACTTGACACCCCAGCAGCAGCTGAGCTCTCACCTCCAGGGTGCTCTCCCGCTGTTCAGGTTTTCCAGATGCAACATATTTAGGAAAAAAAAAAAAAAAGAATAAAAAAGCAGCTACACTAGTGATAAATAATTTATTTTGATAGTGACAGAATCTGATTTGTTTTTCCAGAATGCTGACGGTTTCCACTGCTCAGCTCTGCTGCTTATAGTTGTAACAGTTAATGAGAAATGGTTTGGAAACAGCTACTGTTTTAATTGGTGAAGCAATTACTGTTTAGTTTTGATGCTGGAAAATAACTGCATGTAAGGTGTTTCTCTTTCTTTTCTGTGTATTTTCAAATTTGTAATTAGGCTTCTCCAATTATGTACTTCATAAACTTTGGAAACAGATCTTTCAAATAAGTGTTTACTCCCTGGTATTCTTATGCACATAACTTTGGTTATGTGAATAGACTCACAGGACTTAAAAGGAATATTAATGTGGGTAAAATTTCCCCAAAATGTAAGTGTTTAGAAGCTGAGAAACTTCTGCTAGTAGGGCTCTTTTTAATGAATAAACAAACCAAATGTATCCAGTTTTCATAAAGACAGGCAGACATATTTTTGCTTTCTTCTGTGGGCAGCAAATTGTAATATTTTTCTAATATGACTATCAGAAATGAATGCATCATCTTTAAAAAATCAGGGCTGTTCAACTAAGTTAGGGAGTCAAGTCCTGCTGTGTTACATATCGCAAATAACTCACCTGCAATCAAGACTTACTCTGGCTTTTCAAGACTGAAGCTTAATCCCATATAAAACAGTAAAAGAAAGACAATTGGAGACTAACTTTTGTAACATTCTGTGTCATCCCACTATGACTAAGCTTGTTTATAAATACCTTGCCCATGCCATGGACCCTGCAGTCCTGGCAGCAAGAATAGTATGCATGTGGCTTATGCTGGAAGCTGCGGCCCCAAAGCCTGTTTGCTCCCCCCCGCTGTGTGAGTATCAAAGATGCTGAAGGCAGAGGCTGTGATATGATATGTTCCCACATGCCCGTTGCATAATCACCCCACACTGCTCCACACACCCCATGCCAGGGAGCAGCCAGACAGCCTAGGCTTCTCAGGGTGCCAGCAAGCTTGTTTTGCCCTGAACTCCTGCCTCAGTGAACAGGACTGGTGAAAGTCATGTGTCAGGGGAATGCCAAATGTGGGCAGGTGTCATTATGAATTGCCACCAGTTACGTGACATGGTGTGTAAAAACCCAAATAGCTCCTTTGTAATAGATTTTCATTGCACATACATGTGAGAAGTAGGGACCAGAGCAAGCATGAAATGTCTCTTCAGCTCTGCATGAATGATCAAGGCTCAAAGAACCCCGGTTCTCAGTTTGCGTGCTTCTGACATTACCATGCTGTGCAAGGGTTTCCAAGTTCCCTTTCTTTCTGCAGAGTCCTTTATGAAAATTTAACCCTCCTGATGTTACAGAAGAGTTGGTCAGGCTAAGATTACAGTGAAAAGTATTGCAGCATATCCATTACAGATCTTTCTCATCACTATGCATGAGGTAGACAATCTTTGTCATGCAGCTCATTTTTATGGTAAAATTGCTTTGAAGAAATACAGATGTAGAAAAGCCAACTACTGAGATGCAGTTCCTGAGGGCGAAAGTGCTACAGAATGCTGACTAGGGGTAAAATCCAACTGTAGTCATGTTTTGGTTTTTTAAGCTATACATGTATAATCACAAAAGTCTTCATTGTGCAATGCTGGAAAACAAGTACCTGATTCTCTGCATTTGTGGGAGAAAATTGGAAAGATAACAAATTAAGATCCTTGTGAAATAATCTTCTAGTGTTTGTGGGCAAGTGTTTCTCTCCACACCACACCAAAAGGATCAAGACAAGAACAGAGTAGGTAGTTTGTGCAAATAAGCACGGATAAACTTGGTAGAAAAAGCTGAATGCAAGTGCCAGCCATGTAGACTGGGTTTACTCAGTTGATTCTTTTTCATCTGTAAAAGGAAGGCTTACAAATAAAATTCTGTATAATGATGAAAACTGTATTAATGTTACAATTGTATTATTACTAACAAAGGTACTGATTATATGCTGTGTGTTTCCCTGTGGCTCAATTCTGACTTCATTTATGTCTTTCCATTATTGTGTGTGTGTTTAGTAAAGTATGGCTACACATTTATTATTATTATTATTATTACTTGAATAGATTTCACTAAATTTGGGTAAGGTGCCTCTCTATACAAGGCTGAAGTATAATTTGTTCTAGAGTAGTGTTTTCCTTTCTAGACAGGTGCAGCAAACTAGAAAATGGTGCTAATGAAAAAATCAGAATTAGCTCTTTTTAATGGCATGGGCATGGCAGAAAATGCATTGTCACATGTCCTTCTCTTGTGTGTTACAGATCTGAATGCATCACAGACCCAGGGTCCCCAAACAAGTGTTCCAAACCAGGGATCCATCCAGTCACCACAGGCAGACGAACTGCAGCTGAACCACGAGCCTGAGAGCCTGCAGGATGCAGAAGGTGGAGCCAGAGTAGAGGAGGAGATTGTTTACCTCTGATGACTTGTTTTCTAATCTCAGTAGCACTTTGGAAGATAACTGTGTTTGCTTTTCTAAATATCTGTAGTTGTTCTCTGTATAACCATCTGGCTTTAAGGGTAGTATTTAATATTAAATGCAAAATTTTCCACATGATAAATATAGCAAGTAAGTTATTTTGAAGCCTTTGTTGTATAATCTTTAATTTATGACATGATTTCAAATGCTTTTCAAGAAGCAATGAGTAGCAGGGGAGACATAACATTTTGAAATTGTAAAGATGCCACCAAGAACTGTGAAAGCTACTGTTGATTTTCTCTAGTCCTCTTTTTACAAGGATGAGCTAAGAGAGATGGGTCTGCTACTTAGATTTCAGAGTGTGCATCAGTAACCTTCTAACAGTTGTGATATAACATGAGAAGACAGCAATGTAAGAATGATGGCTATAGTCTTCCCTGAAATGTGCTATGTACCCTTAGCTCTTGGGTCGTTTTCCTTATCTTCTAGCTCAGGAACTGCTCAGAAGGGGATGTTTTTTATGGTCTGAGCATAATTGTGAAATTGTAAGTGTTTTTTCATGTCCCAAAGCCTATTATCATTTTGATACTACTGCCAGTTTCTGTGCAGAGATGCACTATATTAGTTATTGTGTTATAACTGTACGTCATTTCAGTAAGTGTCCTTATGCATTAAAATTTACCAGATGAAACCATCTCACTGGTCAAAAGAAAAGAAAGGGGATAAATAGTACGCTTCAGTTAACGGAACCCTTCTGAAACTCCACTGCTTTCCTATATAGAAGTCAGATAGCTTTCTGCTTTCAGGTTCATGGGATTCTCTGTGTGCTAGGCAGTAAGAAACCAGCACCTCTTTTGTGCCTTTTGTCTTTCTGAAAAATTTGTGCACTTCTGTCAAACTGAATAAATGTTCTGCGCATTTCTGCAAAACTGTAACTTTGATTCATTGTGAGATTCTCCAAAGAAATAAGAAAACAGGAGGGGAAAAAAAAATCTCCAGGCCTTGTTTGCACTGAGCTCAGCTGCAGATCTGTGTTCCTGGTCCAGCATAGCTAAAGCTGTGCTTTGTGTATCTCAGCTGGAAAAATGAAGGATGTGCCTATGGCTGCTTGGCGTGTCTGATGGGATTGGCAGAGGTGCAGCAGGAATGCAGCTGCACAGCTCCTGCATCAGGGCTGCCTCACATCTGCCCAGCTCATGGGGCAGAGGAGCATGGGATTGCTCCTGCCCATTTGTCTGGGTAAGCCCCAAGTGCCGACAGTTTCCATTTTACCCTAAGCCTTGAGTTGTGCAACATCTTTTGCAGGACACAGAGTTTTAGATGTGTATATTTGTCAGCAAGGGTTTCCTGAGGGAGAAGATTCTCTTCCAGGGCCTGGTGTGCTGTGGGGAATATTGTAAAGCAGAGCTTTCTGAGCTGCATCTTACTGGGCTCCAGAGTTGTTGCTCAGTTGGTATCTGGGGTAAACAACTGAGCACCTGACTTGATGATCAGGACGTGATCCTCAGCTATATTAGCTGGTGTGCAAATGTCATCAAGGAAAAACTGGGCCTGCAGATGTGGTTTCCAGTGTCTGTGTCCAGCCTTCAAGACTCCTGCTAACCTGACAGCACTTTTAAAATATGTCTCTCTATAAGAAAAAAAAAAAATCCCTTTTAAAATGTATAGAATTGTTTTACCTTCTTTGCTTTTCACAATTAGACTAAAATTAAAATGTGGATCCGACTCTCTTAAGGGACCTGCCTCTCTGTTTCACCAGTCAGCAATGAATTCAGGGTTGCTATCTGAACAACTTTTTGGCCAATTTCTAAGTAGCCAGACTAATTTCTTGGGATGCCATATGTCCCAGGATATGTGCCTTGCCCAGGGACCCACGGGAAATTGGGAAAAAACGAGCAGTTTCTCCACAGTTACTCTCTCTGCATTTTGTTATGCTTTGGCTGAAACATCTGCTACTGGTTACTGTCAAATCCAAGCTGCTGGATGGATAGCTGCTGTCCCGGTTTGGTGTGGGAATTCCCATGTAAGCATCTTGCCACTGGGAGAGGAAGAGCGGATACTGGTTCTCTCATCAGTTTTAATTGAGGGGCTGGGAGCTGAAGAGTGGCTGGCCCAGACTTCAGCTGTTGTGCAAATTCTTTAAGTCCCTTAAAATCAGGCAGCGTCTTATTTTGCTCACCTGTGTTTACAGTAAAACTTCTGGTATTTCAGAAAGGCAAAGGCAGGAAACAGGTGGCCTCTAGATTTAGGTATTTTAATTGTAGAAAATGTTTAAAGTATAGGCCAGTATGGTCTCGGCAGGTGCTCTTTATAACAAGATGTATTATGCATCCCTGAACTCTATCCATTATTTAGGCATTTCTTAATACTTAGCAGAATTTAAACAAGGCCCCAGTGAGACTCAGCTATTTTAGCAGTTTGTGTTTTCAGTTATCGTCAGGCATATATTAATGCTGTGTCTTCTTTTTTAATTAGAAAAATATATTCAGAAATTCTCTTCACCTTTTTTATGTTATTTTGAAGTGGGCTTATTTGCAAAGTCTGTTGTTTTTCCCTCATCCCGTATATTGTGTTTTCTTTTTGCTGTGCTTCTCAACGCATCTTGCCTCTGAAAGCTCAGAATCTAATTTAGTCATTAATTTCAGTGTCTAAATTAAAGGAGCAGTTGCTGTACTACAAATATCCATGGCACCAGGATGAGCTTTCTATTTGTTTTTTTCTTCTTTTAATTTTTTTTCTCCATTTTTTAACAAAGAAGGGATTTCTTTACTGTAATACCTAGACTTTTCCAGCATTTTCTCCTTAATGTTGTATGCTAGTAAATTTGTCATATCAAGCAAATTTAAAGACTTTTAGGGGAAACTTGCAACAAATCTTTTTTTTAGCAAGTCTGTAGTAAGGGTAGAGAAGAAATTAATGAAGAACTTAAGCTTACGGTGTGCTGGATCCAGACCCTTGGATTTGTGCGTTCAGTCATTTGTAGAATGAGGCCAGAATAGAGCAAATTCTTCACTTGGATGCTGTTTGAGTATTAAGGTAAACAACACACTTAGCTGCATTTCTGTGAGATTTTTCACAAAGGTCATCCATGTTATTTTCAAATTACTAAATTAAATACAGATTAGGCTATCAGCAAAACTTCCCTAAGCTTGTTTACTGAAATGATTGAAAAAAACATCTGTTAATGTTTTCCATGTAAGGAACACAAATCACTTCACTTAGAGAGCCCTGTTAGCTGCATTAATTTATATGCCACCCACTTGGTTCAAAAAAGTGAGTAAGATTTTTTGCTGCATCTTAATCAAGTAGGTGCCAATTTTGCAATGTGCCATATTGCTGCTAAAACCATTTTTATCGTGTGATGAAGTTCATTCAAAGAAAAAGAGATTGTGCTGTGGTAAGTAACATGTACAACTCGCTCAGGCCGAATTTTGAAAGCAATGGCAAGTTGCAGAAGAGGCAGTTTTCCTTATGCATTTGATGACAAAATGAGGAAATAGTGTGACTGTTTGGATAGCTTCCAATGAATATTCTGTTTGACAAGAATTCCAGCCCCAAATCCTTCCCATCCAAAACGTTCACTATGCCCAGTTTATATTACAGAAGTAGAAACAGCACAGGTTGTGGGGCATTAGCATACTGAAACAGGTTGGATGTTTGCTCTTTCTTACATAATTGTGGAATTGCAGTTGATTTCTGCCATTTTTCCAAGGCAAATGGATACATTTGTTGTTTTCTCATCCCTAGCAAAGATTTGTATGTAGGAGAGCTGCAGAAGTAGCTCTGAGTATTCTTGATAATCTTAGTCTTAAGGACAGCTACATGTTAACCTCCAAAAATGTTTTTCTGTCTTGCTGCAAAGTTCCGAGATAAGTCTGTGAGGATGGCCTGAATTCAGTGGCTTGAATTTTGCATAAAGGCTCCCTTTGGCAGGCTGATGTCAAAAAGCGTTTCATTTCTCCAATATAAAGGGAAACCCTCAAAGGATAACCTTGCTGGCATTATTCTTAAGTGTTGTCATCAATCCAGCCCTTTGCTCTGAAAAAGTGCATCAGACGATAATCTACTAGGCTTCTTCCATGAGGAGATCATCGAAGGCTACACAGATGTGGAAGAACTGGCAAGGGTTTTGTGGGCTGTGAAGGTGAAATGATCCAGGTGTCTCACCTGGGAATGTCAATGTTTTTCCCTGACATGCAGAGCAGTGTTGGAAGCAGCTCTGTTCAGGTCAGTAGCTGGCTCCCAAATTCCCAGAGAGCTATTATTCCATGGATCATCTGTGCTGAAGTTTCTTCCTCTTCTCCTCACTCAGTCTCAGGCTCAGATCAGGATGTTGCCACCTCTTACATGGAAAGGTTCTGCCGCAGGGAGGTCTGTAGCACCCACCAAATTCTGAGTTTGAGTCTTGAAATATCCTGGGTAGAGACCAGAAGAAGAGAAAAGAAACATGAAAAAGGTGCTCTGGGTGTAGAGAAGGCAGGAAGAGTGTCCAATCTAATTAGATAGTTCTAAGCTCCTTCATGGAACAAGCTTTTTTACTCAGAGAAAAAAAGTCTATTTATCACACTACTTATTGATTGACTGATAATTTGAGAACTGGTTAGGTGCCACATTTTTTAATTCCAGTGCCAGAGAGAGCAAGGACCAGGTATTTACAGAGGGGACAGTGAAGCATGCAAGTTCAAACAAAGAATTTCTCCTGTGGAGGCTTAACAGACCAAAGGGAAGTCTCTTATCAGATTTCTGTAAAATTGCCAAGCCATACTACAAGAGCTATGCAGTGGCATGAACCTTCCACTCACGCAGGTTACCACTGCTAAAAACAAAGACTGACGTGGATAAACAATTGCATGAACTGATGACAGCTTGTGAAGATCAGTGTGAGCCCTGGCCTTCCCACGCAAGTGAACAAACAGGATGTCTGCATTCCCTGTGTCCAGCTCATTGAAGATGCTCAGGCCAAGCTGTGAACCCACTCGTGCTCCTTTTTGAGTAGTGCAAGAAATGTGAAAAATTGGTGTAGCCCCTAGTTAAATTAAGTAATGTCTCATCTGAAATGAAAACCATCCCCATTTCCTACATGCACACAGTTGTCCTAGCATTGTTGAACGAATGCTAAAACAAGCCATTATAGGTCAATTCCAGATACAAAGCCAAGAGGACAAAAATAACTTTAACAGCGCTGACTGAGCATCTCCTGCTTTCAGTCAGTGGAGGGTAACTATCCTAATCCCCTGGGGCTTCTTTCCAGCTTTTAATTAAGGAGCAAGTTTTCAGAGTGACATACTCAACTTGTCAGTGAAAAGGAAAACATTAAGAGTGAAATTGCCTCTCTGCTGATGCTGCTTTCCTTCACAAAGTCCCACATGACCAGATTTTAAACCCATGTCTGGCCACCATGTAAACTGACAAGATGGCACAGACTTCATAAAATTATCTCCAAGTGCCTGATACTTGCTTAGTATCAAAACAGCTTGTATCTGAGTCAGGGCCAGACAATGACAATGCTGCAGGTAAAGGAAGGACTTGGAGTGTACAAAGCTAAGGTGTGATTTCCTTTGAAGCACACATCAAATTAATGATTTACTTTGAGATCTGGCAGTGCTCCTTTGATGTCCTATGAACAGAAAAAGCTGACACAGAGCTGTATCTGTGAGTAAGATTCCCTTCCTTCTTCCAGATGGTTTGAAAATGCTATCATGGAAATGATGTCCTTGCCTCAGATGACCTTCATTTGATATTTAGACTACAGCCGTGTAAAATGTCTGGGCTGTAAGTCATGAGCCTGTAGGAAATCCTATTGCTGCTGTTGAGTGCTGTGGAAGATGTCTTAGACACATCAGACTACATTCCAGTTGCTGCCAAGGTTTTCTGTAGGAACATTTATCACAATAATTTTCCTTAAAGTTCTCAGTAAACATCTACAGCTCCAGACTAGAGGGTGTGGTTGGTATTTTTCTGTGTCTGGCAGTGCAGAACTTGTTACGATGAAGTGAAAACTCAAGGGTATAGGAGGCAAAGCGTGCTTGTGGCTGATCTATGGACTGTGAGTGGATGATTCCCTCAGAAAGTACAGATGCCTGTTAATGTTTCAGGTAAGCTACAAGGCATATTCCTCTGGATGGCCCCTAAGAGGAATGATGGGTGCTGAGGGAAGGGTTCCAGCTCCAGGGCTTGTACATGGATATCAGTTCAAAGGTGCTGGCAACCTGGTAATCTGGAAAACCTGGCTGTGGGAGGACCAAGCCATTTGGTGTCACTGAAGCTGATGCCACAGGTCATGCTGGGAGCTGGCTGCATGTTCAACCCTGCTTTGCTACACAGCAGAGTGGTGGGGCCCTGGGGTAACCTGTGCATTGCTCAGGTCATGTCCCTGTCTGGCTCTCATCCCTTCAGTGCCTATCTTGAAGCTGAATGGTCATGTGCAGGCTGTGAGAGAAATGGCTTGCAGCCTTGGGAAACCTCTCTTGGCATATGAAATAAATGCTGAGCATTGAAGGGTATTTCACACAAAGTAATTATTGACAGAAGGTAGGGTGCATCAGCTGTTTTACTGGAAATCACAATTTGCACAGCAGAAGTTCAATTTCTAATCCTGACTCCAGCTGTTCTCATTTAATTTACAGCATAGTTCTTCAAAGGGATCAGAATAACAACTTTCAAGGACAAGATATGGAACCACTAAAAGGTGGGGAAGAAGTTTAGTTTGCTGGTAAATGGTTACTTCTGCTTGTCCTACAAGCAGGACTGTGGTGGAGTCTCATGAACTAAAAGCCCCATGAGCTGGCAGGGACTCCAACATACTTCTCAAGTACACTGATCGTGTGTAACAGCATGGTTTGCAGACAGCAAACTCAAAATATTCTTCCTTCTGGGAAATTTGAAGGTCAGAACACCTGGACAATTGAAATTTGCCAGAATGCAGTCCTTCCATCTATAATTTCAATTAAATGGAAGTCAACTATGCTCACCACTTAATTTCACAATTGCCTTCTGATAAGCAGAAACATTTCCCTAAACATTGGTCAGATGTTTCCAACCTATTATTTCTGCCACTTCCATCAGCATTTCTGGGGTAATTACAGAGACGAGCCTGAACATAAAAGAGATGTCAGATACTTGGAACATGCAGAGCTGGATCCAAGCTTGACAGACTCAGACAAAATGCTTCACTTCCACACAAAGTTAGATTATGAACTGTTAGAAAAAGTGATAGGGACTCAAAAACAAGTGATTGTGGAAATAAGCAGCGCAAGCAATAGTGGAAACCGCTTCTTTTGTACAGCATTCAGGTAGTCACTGACAAAAACACCTGTATAAGTATTCTGTGAAATTGCATTATTATAACAATAATGTGTTATTATTTGATTAGGGGTTTTGTTAATGTGGGTTTAGTGTATAATTAAACTGCTGGGTAGCTCTAGTGATGAAAGTGAAGCTGAATAAGATGGACAGGGATATAAAATTTTATGGACAGGTAACAGGAAGTACTTTCATGGATTGAGAACCCACAGTTGGCAGAGAAAGAGAACGAGATTACATTGTCTAATCTCCTGGGGAGAGTCTTGCCTCTGTCTACTGCTGTGTCATGATTGCCTCCTCAGCACAAAATCAGGATACTCTGGGCCCTTTGCAGCAGGCAGCTGGCCAGGCTTTGTCTCCCCAGGGGCAGAGATGTTAGGGTGTGAGGAGCCCACAGATGTGACCCATGCTGGTGAGGATGGCTCCCCCATGCTGCCAGAAGCCCCTCTATGCTAAAAGAGGGATTTTACTCTGTATTGCAGAGAAACTATGCACTACACATATCACACTATCAGCCTCTCGTATATTTGGTGCTCTCTTTTATGTCGCCATGTAATAAAAGGCAATTGACAAGGATATAAAGTACTGCCTTCTAAAATGCAACATCTCTGTGAAAATTCAAAATGTTCAAATTTTTGCAAAGTAACAAGGGTCAAGTATGGTTGTAATAATTAACAACATGTGTGTTGTTTAATCTTCAAAGCAAGCTTTACCTTTAGACATCCATAATTTACTCAGTAAATATTGTTCCTCTTACTTCAAAAGGAAGCAATAATTAGATTATGCCTGGACTCAGATTAACATTTAATTTGTGCATACTTTCAGACCAACATAGTTGTCTGCATACAATACCAAAATAATTCTTTTTAACTCTGAATGCTGTCAGTGTTTAAAGTTGTAATTTAATACCCAGGGGAAAGATACGGCAGTGTAAGAGATGCAAACACTCAGACGTTTTCCAAGCCAACATTCCCTCCATCCACTGGTCACCGTGCACAGTCACAGCCTAAAGCTGCCTGCTCCCGCCTCCTTCCCATCCACTGTTTCAACAAAATCCCTACTTGAGTCAATTGTCATGGGTTTTTTTGGAGGTCTTTGCTGTTTGGTTGGTTGGTTGTTGGTTTTGGTTGGGCTTTTTTAGTGGTTTTTTTTTAGGCTTTTTTTTTAATGCCCTGCTCTAGCCTCACCAAGGGAACCTGGCCTAGAGGCACAGGGGTCCTGTGCTGGCCCCTTCCCACAGCTGTCCCTGAGGAAAGAGCTAGTTGGGCATGTGTGAAGTGGAAAACAGCTGAGATAGCAGTGCTTCTTGCTTTGAGGCTGGCCTAAGAGGATGTACCTAAACAGCCTCCCAGTGCTGTGCTGGCTATGGGAAAAGCTGGTTTGAGGGCAATAGTTTGCACCTGACCTTTGGCCATCAGGACTACCTTCCCTGGGTGGGGCTGAGACAAGATTTTAATTCCTGGCAGGGGGTCCTGGCACTGTCATGGTAGAGAAATCCAATCCAGGGCCTCCTTCAGTGTAGCTAGGTACAAAAGAAAACAGAGAATGGGGGCCCCTTCCCACAGAATAACTGAAATAGGCAGCTCTTCTATTAGCTGAAACAATCTCTCTTACTCCAGCCCTATTAACATCTAAATGATGGGGATCACACCTTACCAAAATGTGTGTTTGGAGCCTAAGCTGACAAGATAAGAGGGATAGTGAGATAAGAAACACACCAAGGAAATTCTTTTTTTCTCTAATATTTTCATAATCACCTTTATGATATGAGTTGCAGGTGCAGCACTGCAAAATATTCCTATTCATTTTATAAAGTCTGATTTTTTTTTTAACATAAAAAAGTGGTAATTGACTTCTTCTAGGCTTTGAAAAAGAGTGTGTCTGCTTTAATGTGACTTAGCTTGAATGCTATGATACATTTTAATGAGGTAATGTATGAGGAGGGGTCAAGCAGAGCAAGGACTCATTCTGTTCACATCAGCACTGACACTACTGTGCCAACACAGGAGTAGTTCTGCAGCCATAATTTGAATAAAATATGTAATGTAAAATGCTCTATTGAATATTCCAAATCAGGGTAGTCTGTTGAGCGTTGTTGCCATGGGGACTGTGTGAAGGTTGGATTAATTAAGGCCTAAGCAGATGCTGTGGAGTATGTAGCGTCATTTGTGTGTTCTGCTTGTAATTAACGTGCACGTGCTCAGGATGAGAAACAAGGGAAGAGAGAGATACCCACCTTAATTTGTGTGTGACAGCTTTTCAGGTAAAATGAATTATTGGTATATGAAAAGCAATGCCTCTACACATGCTACAAATATGGATTAGAAAAGGAAGGAAAAAAGGGATAATCAAAATCAGCATCTAGCTGTGTCACTATGTTTAGTATGAGAATGCCAGAATCAATGATGCAAACTTCCCTCATTACTACAAGATTTGGGAATCCAAAAGAGCCACTTCATCTCTGATATTGATTAAGATTAAAGAGTATCTTTTAATTTTATCCTATAAAGCTAAAACATACCATAGCTTTGAGGGGTATTTGTATGCATACACAATTTTATGCAAGCAAAGAGAGAGGGGATAGCTTATTCTGTAAGTGTGTATGTAAAGTTAGGCCTCCTGTCTGGTTTACTGAAGTCTGTTGGGTGCTGCTGAGCTCAAACGAAGCAGTGAAATTAAAATTTCAAATCACTTTCCCTGTGCTCAATAAGCATTTGGTGTTGTTATAGCAGGGCTTGAAATCTTTAAGACAGTGTTAAATCTTTTCTGCTTTGCCTGATGGTGAGAGAGTAGTGCCCAACTCTCTGAGTGCTTCAGCAAGTGCCCTGAGCTTCACAGGGAAGGTTTTTTGGGTATAAGAGACCACACACAGGAGCAACACCCTCCAAAGAGGGGGATGAATGTGGTGGTGGGCATCTGCTCTTCCACTGCCACTCCTGTTCTCTCTCTACCTTTGCACGGGGATGTGGAGAGTCCCAATTTTTCAAAGCCTATTTCAAAAACAAGAGAGAGGAAAAGATTCATAACCTATCCCATGAAAAGGTATTATACAAACTTCTTCTTCTGTGCTTTTAGAAGTGGGAATACATTACCTCAGAGGAGCCACAGTTGTTTTGTGACTACTTGGTGGCACTGGAATCACAGCTGCTAGAAAAAGAAAGGCAAAAATTGCTCACAGTGTTTTCTGTGAGTATTCAATTGAAAAGAAATCAGCCTTTCAAAACTGCATACACTTCGTACAGTGGAAGAAAAGTCATCACAGTGCTCCCAAGTGAAATTTTGCAGAAGCCAAACAGCTCCTGTTTTAGGAGGACAATTTTCCAGCCTTTCATGATCAGAAGATGGGTTCCTATGATTCCTAGTAGTAAGACAAAATTAGGCATTTTCATCTAAATAGGTAGAGGGCAAAAGCAAAGATATTAACTTGCTGAGTGCTATTAAATGAAGTGTTTCTGTAGCACAGTTCTCATCCTGGCTCCTATTTTAAAAAGTCATTTTCTGGGCACTCTTGGCAAAATTTCATACCTGGGCCTGCTGCTTATACAGCAATCAGGGACTCGAAACACTTTTTTTTTTTTTTAATAGAGTTATTTGTAGTGTAAAACTCTCTGAATTGCCTGTGTGACTGTGGAATGAAAAGTGATGGATGTTTTTCTCCAGATTGTGAGAAAAAATAGTCAGTCTAATGAATACTGAAGCGTGTCTCTTTCCCAGGTGCTCAATCCTCTCTCTCTCTCTCTAATTTGCCTGCTAAATCTGCTGCATTTTCCACTTGTTTCTTAATGTTTAAGGATTATCTCATATGCTGTCTTGGGAAATGCAGCTTCCTTAGGGTTATGGAAGTAATTAGAAAAGATTGCAGCCTGCTTCTTGAATGAGTCTGGTTTTATTTCTGTTTATCTTTTTGCTAATGAGAGACTTGCTTGTTCTTGCTTTGATTTAGAAAACTGGGGTTTTTTTTCAGAAAGAAAAGTATGGTCTAATCCACAATGTGAAAAAATAAATGTTTGAGAAGTGAAAAATTCACAGAAATGGCTGGATGGTTTTGATCAAATGAACATGGTTAAATTAAACATAGACATCATTTTAAATAGAAAGGACGGGAATAGGCTGGAGGTACTAATTCAGTTACCGTGCCACTAGGAAAGCAAGAAGATAAACGAACCTTCTAGGAAGAATGTCCCCAGATTTTGATGAAATCCAAGTGAATTCAGTTTAAGTAAATTTACACTTGTCTCTGCCCCAGCTCTGAACCTTGAGGCAAATGAAATCTGTACCATCTCTGTAGTACATGTAGATATTTAGACACATAGAACAGTTTCATCCAGAGTATACTTTCCTACTCCAGGCTTTCCTTATATGAATAGTTTCTGAACACATGTATTTAGTTACCACCTACTTGATTTCAATGACAATTCAGATGTTTTTTCAGTTTTAGGTAAATGTCCACATAAAATTTTGCCCTGGTCCCTGCTCCTTGACTCTGGGGTTTTGTGTGTTGTTGGCTGATCTTACAGACACTTGCCATCTTTTCTGTAAAGAACTATTTTTCCCTTTCATTTGCAGGAAAGCCTTCCTAGAGTTCATTATTAGATCACCCTCACATACTATTCTTCCTTCCTGGCCTTCAAATTATTCTGTATTTTCCCTGAAGTCCTTATTTGTCTGTCTTCCTTAATGAAACCATAACTGAATGATAACTCTTGAAATTATCTGTATCTGAAGGTTCTTGGAATATAGCTACACCGACCAACACCTTCAAAAGGATTAGAGGCCTTCAGCCAGGTACAAATCAGATAGCTGAGAAACCGAACAAAATGTAGATGTGACAATCTCAAGAGCCCCATGTGCCTTGGCAGGGAAAATGACCTGTAGTGAGTGCCATACAGCTGTGTCTGCAGTGTTTGTGGTATCCAAACTAACTGGCTGAAATAGAGCTTGGATATTGGCAAGGCATTTTGCATTTTACATGTAAAAAAAGCCCAGGGATGTCTCAGGAATTGTTTGGTGCTAAAACTGTTAAATAGGGCAGGGGCAGGCATTCATGTTCTGTATTTATGCCCTAATTTCTTTCCCTGGCACTTACTACTGAATTCATGACTTGACTT
Source organism: Edolisoma coerulescens (assembly GCA_013397115.1). Taxonomy (NCBI): domain Eukaryota; kingdom Metazoa; phylum Chordata; class Aves; order Passeriformes; family Campephagidae; genus Edolisoma; species Edolisoma coerulescens. The sequence continues at coordinate 139,371 of VWZW01005626.1, forward strand.
ACTTATCAGGGCTTTTGATATGACTTCTCCTGTTACTCCTAAAATCAAAATGGACAGGGTATTTGTCAATAAAGAAAAATTCAAAGTCTTGCATCTGTGCTGGAGCAATGCTGAACAGCAGCAGAAATCAGAGAGATCCAGACCCAAGGAACCTGGAGACCCAGAAAAGGAGTGGTGGGCCCCAGTGGAGCAGCCAGTAGGTCGAGGGAAGCAATTATTTTGCTCCACTTGGTACGTGTGAGGCTATTTTAAGATACTATGTCAAGCTAGGGGACCCAGCACAAGATAGTTACTGGAAAATGGAGTTCAGGGGCCCACAGAAGGACTCAGTGGGCGCTGTACAAGAAGAGTCTAAGGTAACCCCAGCAGCTCAGTCCATGGATGGCAGAACTGAGCTGGGATCTTACTGCTGTCTTTGCCTGTCTAATGGGGAATATGGAGGAGGTGGAGCTAGACTTCCCTCAGAGTACCCCAGTGGAAAGACAGGAGGCAGCAGATGGGAACTGCAGCAAGGGGAATTCCTACTACATTTAAAAGAAAAACTTCACCAAGGTGGAGAAGATGCACTGAAACAGCTTGTACAGAGAGGTGGTGCTGTATCCATCCCTAGATATTTTCAAAATGTCTGTAGCCAAGATCCTGGGTAGCAGGACTTAACCCGTAGTTAGCCACACTTTGAGAAGGAGATTGGATCGACCACTTCTAGAGAACTCCTTCCACAAAGATTACTCTCTGTTCTTGTGGGAATTGCTATTAAATTTAATCTGTCCCATCCCATCTACCATCATATCAAAGCTTTATCGTCTGTATCGCTCCATTACAGCCTTAAGGTTCCATTTTGGGTTTTTACCACCTCCTTAATTCTGATTCTGACTTAGAAGGCATTTAACGTACATTTACTGCTGTGAACAGGTAAGTCTTTATTCTCATTTCAAAGTACATCCTCTGCAGTTACACAGAATTATTTTCTATCAATGCAATTTTAGTGGTCACCGTTATTTACCCTGGATTTTATTATGTACTCACAAGTCTCTGTAGGGGACAATATATAACTGTATTACCATAAGTATAACGCCAAAATGGAGATTTGCTTCTTTGGATGATTTGTTTTGTTTCACCTTCAATTTTGCTAATCTTCTGAGGGCAGTAGATTCAGGAGATGGGCTGGAATATTTTCTCTTAAGACATCCTTTTTGGACTGAAGAACACAAGCCTTGGCTTTGCATACTATCCAGAAATAATATCTGAGGCAACCAAAGATCTGTAACATCAGTCCATATTTTTTCACAGACTAAAATCTTAGCTAACATAGAATTTGTTGAAAACCTGTGGTCTTAACAGGTATTTTTGCACACTAGCTATGGTATATACTGAAATCAATTTGTGTCTCTTTTTTATCATTTAAATTGTACTAATTATTTTCAAAACAGAGTGTTGAATTTCAAGTTCTTTCACTTGCACCAATGTGTGGTTTGAGGTTATGTAGGGTTTTCTTTAAGCTTTTTAAGAAATCTATTGAAAAAGGGTTAGAGCCACTTTGGCTGTAATGGCCTCAGTACAAATACCCTTGAGAGCCTTTGGGGAAGTGTCAGCCAGATCCACAGTGGTCCCTTTATTTACCAGGGACAGAGGCACTAGTGGTGCAAAAGCCATTGCCAGATCACACATGCCACCCATAGGGGTGACAAAGACAGTAGGGGCACTTGGTCCTTCTATTGACCTCGATGGGGCTGCCTAGGACTGCTGGCTGCAGCCACAGCTCAGGGGTGAGTCTCTGCCTCCCAGGAGCCACACAGAGATCCTTAGCTCCCATATGGAGCTGCTGGAAGGGGATGAAGTCATGTTATTTAATGACCAGCTGGGCAGTGTGTGAGGAATTAGTTTCTCAAGGAGGTTAAAGAATTTGGCCACTTCTGCTGGGGCCAGTTCAGAAAGACGGATCTTGACAGCTGGATCTAGGACCAACAAAAGGAATGGCTGATCCTGCACACTGAGCATTAGGCAAGCTTCCGGGGAGAAAATTTTCAGACTCCTCCTGCCACAGTGTGCACCTTCTACACTGGGGTTTATCACGTAGCATTAGGAGATGCTGCTGAGTCTCAGGGCATGCGAGCAAAGACTCCAGCATTTGGGTACTGCACTGTTCTTAGCTGATGGCTTAGGGATAGGCTTTAGGAATGGATGCAACAAATTAGCAAATCATAGCAAAGAGGAGATTGATGAACTGTATGACAGACAGTGAGCAATTAGTAACTGTTTTTTGAAAATCAAAGCACCTCTACTATCCTTTGGTATGAAGAGTAGGATGTCAGGGCTGCACTGACCTGAGATGATGTATTATTTGGCATTTTCAATATGTTTTTTCTCATTAATCATGAAAGTCAGAGTTTTTTCAACCTTGCTAAAGGAAAGAGTAAAGCTAATGGGGGTATGTCTGGCATCTGCCACATCTGAGGATGATGTATGCATTTGTTCAGTTTCTTAAATGTCACCACTTCTTTTGATATTCTAGTATCAGTATCTGGGTGACTTCCCTTTTGACAGCCAGGAAAAATTATTTGGAAAACAAAAGCAGTTACAAACTTTAAAGATTCTTGGGTATCTGGCCAACATAACTGCATGCCTCTCCCCTTGAAGCCCAAGTGGGCTAAGATATGATAAAGAGAGAAAATGGTAACTGATTTAGTGGTGGTATATCATTCAACTGTCCAAGTGCTAGAGGGGAATATAGGACATCATCCTTCCTGTCTTTCTGTGGCTGTGGAGAGTCAGGAAGGGCAGGATCTGCCTCATTCCTGACTCATCCTGGCCATTCCTTGTGCGACCCTTCTCTCACCAGTGCTGGCTGTCTGTGGGAAATAGGGTGTATGATTAATCCCCCCTTGGGTTGCAGGGTTACCTGCATGGCTCCCTGCAAATCCAAACTGTGTGCAACTGCAGCAGCAAGGAAAACTCATTTCTACTTTATGCTTGAGAGCTGAGGAAGAACTGATTTACTAAAGCAAGTAGTGACAAGGTTTTCAGCAGCACCCATGACTGATCTCAGAGGTTGGGTCATAATCATCACAGAGCAGTGCAGCCAATACTTCCTAGCACAGAGCCACTGGGAGACAATGAATGCTGCAAAAGCAAGGGCTTGGGAAAGTTGTAATGAAGTTCTTGAGGCCATCGAAGGGCTAACAGACAGGAAATCTTCTACATATATTTCCCAAGACTCTCCTATCTGGCTGATCACAGCCTAGCTCTTTAGCATACCAGACTAGCAATTTTTCAGGAAGCACAGAGATAAGGTACACTCTGGGAAGCAATGAATTCAAAGTCCTGCAGCTGTGTCCTTTCACACAAACAGGTGCATTTTACTAATAGAGAAGGAATACATATAAACAAACAGACAAAAAAAAATCAGAAAAACTGCAGCCAACAGTGAACCTCCTGTACTTGCACTAGCTGCAAGGGTTTTAACCTGCTATTTGCATAAGAAAACTGATTCTTTTGACTGTAAGCATTCTCCCTTCTGCTGATTCAGGTCAGCACTGTACTGGTCAGCTGGACCTGCTGCCAGAAGAGGGTATGAAAATTCAGGTGTATTGCTTTTTCCCTCTCTCTCTCTGCCTCTCTCCATCTCCCGCTCTTTCCCTCTCCACATCTGTATTTGCTTGTCTGATCATATTTCACTGAGCAGATGTGGGACCAGTCTTGATTTATGCTGGTGTAAACCTGTAACTCTATCTTTGATGTCCATGAGTTCATGCCCATCTACATCTCTGGAGCTCAGAGTGAGGTATTTGTCCCAATAATCTTACACTTCTCAAGCTCCCTCCTGTCACCTCATGTCAGAGAGACAAAGTAGTAGACAAGTGTCTGTGCTGTAGTGCTTTCCCTCCATAGGATATCACTTGGTGAATTTATCTCAGGCTGCAGAAAAAAAAAGTAATGATAATTATTTCTGTTGCAGCAGTTTTTAGTTTTGTTGCCTTTGAACTCTCTCTGGAAACAAACACTTTTCTTCTTTATTTTCCTCTGGAGACCGTCAGGAGATCTGCTTTCAGGTGGTTTAATAAGAAACAAGCCTCTGTCGACAATGTTTAATGAATGTGATTAATTGCTTGATTTGAGAGCTGCAGCATGCCTCCATCTAATACCTAGAAAGGCAGGAGTCAGGGACAGGAGGGTGCCCTTTCAGCAGTATATCTGTTCCTTTGTGCAAAATAAGGCCACACATCCCCTCCTACGCAATCCCAAGCTCTAAAATGTGACACTGCAAACAGGCAATTACTGTCCTGTTTGGGTCCCATCCCCACATCTTTCTCTGCAGATTTGCCACCTGGACATTTCTGTGCCTTGAAGACTCCCAGCTGTGCCTGCATACTGAATGTCCAGGGGAGGGTGTGCCAGGTGCGTTGCAGCAGCCTTGCCACAGGGAAGTGAACAGCAGCTTAAAAATTCTGTCTTCATGGAGAACAGACGGGTCCTTGGCTCTTCCAGCTCTGCTGAAAAGCAGTAGGGCAGGCTCAGATCAAGGGCTGTAAATCTGCACGTGTTCAGGGATAAACTGAATAACTCATGGTCCTTGGCCATCACCAGGATGTGAGGCTGTCGTTCTGCTTAGGGCTGAGACCACCTGGCTGTGGGATCATTTCAGTTTCCTAAAGCAGACCTTGGCACACTCCTACAAACAAGAGCCATGGAAGGGAAAAAGACTAGCGCCAGCTTGCCCCCATCACCAGGCCTCTTTAGAGAATACAAAATCCTGGAAAATACTAACAGTAATTTGATGATCTTGTGACCTTCAGGGCATCTCTTCTTCTACTCTTGCTTTGCTGATACACGATATTCCTGGCACTCCTGAGATGGAGAAAACCCTTAGAAAGGGTCCTTGATATTTCAGAGGCCTGTTTCCTCCAGGAATCAACTCCCCTCAGTCCATACAAAGATCTTCCACACACAGAAGCTGAGTCAAAATTCTGGGGTTATTAGCAGGGTTTGAACATTTCCTGACCCATCTGCTTAGAGCAAGCACGCATGCCCTGCACCTTGGCATTTTCCTTCCACATGGGTGAGCACTTCTAAAATTCATTTATCAGTTTTCCCCCTCTTGTGACAACATGGCAAAAGGGCTTAATGTTTGTATTTGATTGATGGCCTAGAAAATGAAGGGCCAGTTATGATTCTTCTGGGCTAAAACAGATTGTCAGCAGAAACGTTGCCACTTATTTCCATGGGGACCAAGTCTTTGCCATTGCCTGAAAGGGAGTGATCAACTTTGAGCTGGGTCTTAGAGGTCCTGGTTTTGCAAGCCAGTTTCCAGCCCCTCAGACCACACCAGATTTGTTTCAGCCTGAGGAAGTGTTGCTCTCTGTGCTACATTGGAGCTGGGACTGAATCACAGCACTGCTTTCCAAACAAGAGGAACTCCCAAAGGACATGTATAGATTGAGAAAATGGTAATCCCTTCTTGAAAAATTTGAGATAGACACAGTTAGGGGAAAAAGTCTTTTATAGTTCTCTGCACAATTTTAAATAATCATAGGGGAGCAGGACATGAGTCCTTACCTCTAACGTAATTCTTTTTAGTTTTCTTAGGGACAGTCTGAAGTAATTTATTTCTTTTCACCACATGTATTATGCTTGAGGGAAAATAAAAAAGCAAGAAATAAGTCTGCAAATATTCACTGTTTTTCACATTTGATTACTGGATGCACAACATAAAATGGTTCCTAAAATGGTGACTGACCGATTTGGATTGTGGAAATGTGCTGGAAAAAGAGCTCCTGAAAGGGTAACATTTTCTCTCTTGCCACTGCTGGCACCTATTGACATGGGAAAGCAAGAACTGTTGTGAGGGAAATGCAAAGGCTGACATCTGGCATGAAGTAAGCAGGGTGAAAAAACTCCAAACACTGGATCTGAGGGAAAGGTGTGACTGTCTCTGTTGTGCTGGATTAATTTACCCTAGTGTCTTATTGCATGCTACTTTAAAATTAGAAATTATATTGCAAAAATGCTAGTGAAGCAGGCAGGAAGATTTTCAGAGCCAGGTGTAGAGTTTGCTTCATTCATGGAACATTCATTAAGACTTAGGCATGCAGTAATTCTTAGTTATTTACATGTGATTCATTCTTCTGGTTGTATCATACAGAATTATTTACACTTTCGGAAAGAGTAAGCTCTGGCTGTAAAACATGTCACATCAAATTGGAGAAGTTTTACATTCATTCTTTTCTTTCATTGCTTATGGACTGCAGAAAGCTCAGAAATCACATCCATGAATATATATATGTACATTCATGTATTAATTATATCCCTTGTAAATGCTATGGCATGCTTACAAATCTTTGATTACTCATCCCACCCCAAGCTGAGAAACTGCTGATCCCCACAGAAAAAAAGGAAGACTTTGAAGTATTCCAACGTTGGCTTGTCATGGAGTGAATGAACTTGAAAGAGAAATGTAAGCCCTTCTGATATAGTAGAGAGCTGGCAAGTTCCTACAGATTTTTACTCCCAGATGACATCAGCTTCTCTCTGGCAACTTGCAGCTTGCCTAGCACTGCAAGGTAAATATAGCCATGCCACATAGTGCTCATCACCTCAGAAACCGGCTTTGTGTCTTCCCATTCTTAATCCAGGATATCAGCAAACTGCAGAGCAGATGGTGTGTGAACCTGCAAGGGCAGATCTACAACCAGTGGGCATTGGCATGTCTCCCATGTAGTGGAGACAGAGGTTATGCTGATTTATACCCTTTGAGATTCTAGCCCACGGTGACAGCATCTTCATTTCTGACTTCAATAGGAGCAGGCACTGGTGTTGGGAGTGAGGCTTCCTTCCACTAGAGAAAAACACAGCTGGAACACAAAGTCGAAGGAAGAGTAGCATTTAAAAACTGCCTCAACAGCAGTGGTTAGATTTAAACACTGTGCACACCTTTAATGTTGCTATGAGCCAAGTTTCTGATGTGTAAGTGCATTTTTTGTGTGATGCCAAGAAAACAGATGTGAGAGTTATTTCCTAATAGCCACAGGCATTGTCACATGACTAATTCAGCATCTTCCAAAACTGGGTGCCTGCCTAGGCGTGTGATGGAAAGATGGGAGGAAATTGTCTGGCTCTATGGATTCCTTGAGGTAAGGCAAATTTAGCTCAGTGAAGCCCATGATTAACAAATACCAAGCACTCAACTTTTCAAATTATAAAATCAAAACACCCTGAAACCTGTTGATAAGCTTTTACAAAGCTTGGAATGTTTGGATGAAAGCAGAGAGTTATAGGACTCAGAAAGAGAATTTCATGGTGGCAAATAGGTGCGTGCCTTAGATGTTCTGTTTTGGGATTAAGCCACAGCAAAATCCAGTTGAGAGGTGAAGTATGTTCTGCTATTCTAACTGGTTTAGGTAGTAATGCTAAAAACCAGCCACTCTCTGCAGGTTATTCTCTATTTTGTAATTGCCCTGAAACTTATGTGAAAGAATCTGATGGTACCACCTTCTGGCATGGAGCTGTGGGAGTAGGTCACACTCAGAACAAACTACCTCATAGACCATTAAACTAAAGTTTTTTCATTTTAGGAAAATACCTCAACATTAATGATGAAACTAGAACATCCTCCTCTGATTCCCTTGCAATTTGTCATTCTCTAATTACCCAGTGAGGTACATCCTGCTGCTTCATCAGCTCTCTGCAGCACTCTATATGGCTCTGCTGTTGGCTGCCTTCTTGTTTCTCTCTACCTCTTATCTCTCAGCAGCCCTGGCCAGGAAGAAAAAATTTAACCCTGTCAGCTCTGCAATGTTTCCTGAGCTATGTCTGTGCTGCAGAACCACCTCCCTCAGTCCAAGCTAAAATTTTGACTAGACTTCCTTAAAACTGTACGTGATGCTGATCCACAGTGTACTCTTGTTTCTCTGCAGCCAGCACTTATTTCAAGGTCTTTTGTGTCTTGTTTTTATGTTTGGATTGCCAGGTCTTTGTTATAAAGCTTGTGTGTGCTAGCTGTGTCCACCACATGGGTCTAGTTTGAGGATTGCAACTTACAAGTGCTTCAATATACACAGATGACAAATAAGCATAGAGTAATATGAAGTTTGCAGTTGAAGTGTGTGTAACTTATCTGTGATAGTGAGATTCTGACCATAGTGAGAAAGTTTGTTGATCTACATTCAGGTAAAATGCAATGTACTTTTCAATGAACCTTTTCCCAAAAAGCCTAGCCTATAGAGAGGCTTATATTATGCCCACAGGCATATAGTTAAAAATATATCACCTTAATGCAAAGAAGAGTTAAAAGCTTTCCCTTTAATTCTTTTTATTCTACTTTTTAATTTTTATTCTTGCTTTTCCATGTCTTTTTACTCTCATTTAACAAAAATGAGATATATACTCACACATCAAAAATTCGCCTAATATGATCTGGCAAATCATACTTTTAAAATGTTCCTGGTTTCATAAAAAAATTCCATTAAAATAGCTGATAAAAACATTGCAGTGGCATCATATTTTTTAATAGATTACAAATTCAAGTCCCTGTAATAGCATCTTTTGGTCAGCTAGGTGTAGAACTGCCTGTGGTGTAGAGCTCTGGTATAATTTTCTTTATTTCTTTAGCGTTTATTTATATCAGATAGGCTGCTTAAGTCCCACACAGGAGGCAAAGGAAAAAGACAGGCCAAGAAATCCCACCCATGTCTTGATTCTATGGCCTTTTATGAAAAGATGAAGTTAATATGCCAACAGTGCTGTGGGCATTTGGGGGACCCCTTTTGTAAGGCTGGTGGATCCTGACAGGTGCAATGAGATTTTTACACCTAGAACTGCCGTATTTGTCACTTACTGAATAACCTGCACAGACACATGAGCTGGACCGGGGTCTTCACCAGGGCAAAGGTGGTGGTGTGAACTGTCACCTACAGGAGGTGGAGGGCTTGGGGATGGTGTTTTACCAAAACTGGGGTGAGGTGGCCTTCATGTTGTCTGAAGGAATGGAGAAAATAAAAAGTTATCAACCTCAAGACAAAGAGAGACAAACTGAAAATACCACAGTGAGGAACACAGGGTAAGCTAAGGAGATAGGGGAAGCTAAGGACATAGGCAGGTTTGGGCTTGGAGACCATACAACTTGGCTCTGGCTATCTTTCTAAGCTGGAGAAGACAGGCTCTTGTGGAGTCCCAGGGATCTTGGAGGAGAGGGTAGATGATCTGGGGGATTTTTCACTCAAGGGATATACTGGTTTTTTGTAATGATATCTGATCTCTGGTGTTTTATTTTATAAGGAAATGCAACAGTATATTTACACAGTCTCTGGAAAGGCTATGTATATCTGCATGTCTACTTCCTTCTCCCTGGCCAAGGCTTCACAAAGGTATTTTTTAGGACAGGAGATTCAGCCTTTTGTCAGAGGATGAGCCTATGCTCAAGACTGCATCTGAGGAACCCGGAATAGGAAGAGAGAACAGGAAACCGAGTGTTGGGCAGAGGTTGCACTGTGATTGTACATCAGAGGCCCCAGGATTAAAAGGAAGGTACCTAGGCATGGCTGGGCTCAGATGCTATCAGACACCCTGGGAAACAGGGACTGGATCTCCTAGTACCTAGGTGATGAGCAGTAAGGACATTTGGACAGATGCCATCACAGGTGCATCATTACTTGCAAAGCTGAGTTATTACCAGTCTCATTTATAAAAGTGGCTACTTCTGGAGCATGCACAGCTCCCCATTTAAAATTCCCCATTTAAATAAGCAAATTGGCACTTTAAAGAAATTGTAGCTGCTCATATTTTTGCCCTGCCACACCACTGTGTGCCTAATGTTTAATTATGCATGGGTCTAGTAGCCACTGGTGAGGAAACAGACTGTGCTGCCCCTGGAACTGCAGCAGCTGTCCTCAGTTAGTAATATGTTGCAAGAAAGGAGACCAAAACGCAAAGCTCATCAAAGGAGAGAAGCGAATGCAGTGCTAACATCCTCCATGATTCCCTTCCCTGCCTTCCTCTTGGGGCCATGTCCTCAGAGCTGCCACATCAGTGTGGATGCTCTGCAAAGGATTGTAAGGTGGTCTTGTGTGTCCCCCATGGCCCATAGCCCTCCATACTGTTCTCAGAGCCCTGACAAGGGAGACAGCTCTTCAGCAAAATAGCCAGACAGGTTGGTTTGTTTAGTTTCTTTCTCTTCAGCCTCTTTAAAAATATGGTGTTGGGTGGCAGAACAGTAACTTACACATTTGTTGTAACCCTGATGGTTTAAAGGTGTGAGCAGGGCTTAGGAGAGATAATGCCTTGAGGCTGTCTGTAGAAGACTTTCAAGTGAATAATAATTTTGATTAAACACAGTGTTCACATCCCACCAGTTTTACCACTGTTTTAATACTGAAAAATAATAGATCCATTAAGAAGGCTGTTAGTGTTACCAGCAGCATTTGTTGTATCTTGGTCCAAAAATATGTCATTCTTTTTAAAGGATATGCCTTTAATTTTGGATGAGAACTTTGAGGTTTCTTTTAAATGTACAGCAGTGCCCTTGTGTAGGTAGGAGATCTTTTTCATGCAGTGTATTTCATCATTTCTTCTCTCATGCATCATTTTTCAAATCTTCCCTCATCAAATTACCACAGCTTTAGAGGTCCTGAAGAAATGAGTGTAATCACTCACTGTAACTAAATGTTTCATATTTTATTAGACACTGCATGCAATATGCTGCACGGAGATCTCACACAAAGCCTGCCATATCTTTATGTATCTCTCACACACCTGATTGAATCAGTGAGCGCAGATTTATTTCCCTCACATCTCCTGTGTCGCAGAGATGACGTATTGTATTGTGTCAGGGAGGCTTTTTCATATGGATTGGCAGCTGCCAAGAATGGCCTCACCTGCATCAGAACATGAAGCAAAGGGAGATAACATGCAGTCATGTTGTGTTGACAATAGCCTGCTCTTAAGATGAAGAGATAAAAAAGGACTGAGCAGAGGCCCACAAAAGCACAGACCTTCGCTGTGCATCCTGATACGACCAGCAGCCCTCAGCTGAAGCTTTGACCATCTCTAAAAGGGAGTTTTCTGCCCTCATCCAGGACTTGGTCAACCAGGCTAAACAATTAAAATTGTCCATGTAAGCCTCAGAAAACTGTCAAGAAATTAGGAGTTTGGCATTAAATTATATTGCTGGGAGGATTTTGTGGTCTCAGCTTTCAAAAGCTGAGGTGTCATTAGTGAATTTATGGGGTACCGTGGAAGGCAATTTTCATTGTTACAACATAAATTACTGAGAAGCCTGAAAGAACTAGTTCAGAAATAAACTAAGAACCCACAACCATCAACTCATAAAATAAGGAGAGAGTGATGCTAGCTATAAATGCCTCATCTCCTGTGTTGGTCCTGAAGGACCTGCCCAGGAGTTGCTGGGAAGTGATGCTGTTGCTCCAGAGGGAATTAGGCCCTTTCCCATATTTAACTTATCACTTCAGATGTTTTCTTTGATTTCCAGGTCTAGTTTTCTTAATCTCCTGGGTATAAAATTTAAAAAAAGGAGAAACAATGTAAGAGCCACATGAAATGTAGCTCTTGAAACCATGATCTCCAGAGAGAGAGGAAACCATGCAAGCGGCCCTGTAAAAGAGAGGAAAAAAAAGAAAATTTAATAAGTTGCAACAGAGAAGGAAGTTCAATGACATCATCAACAAGAGAAAAAAAAGAAAAAAAAATAGAACCAGAACTGTAAAATTCAGAATGAAAGCAAAGAAACAAAATGAAATACTTTTTCCAGCACAGAAGGAGAAAAAATAATGGAAAGAACAACAATAAAGGAGACATATTACAAATTACCTTAAACATAATGTTGAATCTAAACCACCACATTAGTTTGCCCAGGTCCTTTATTTTGAGACATCAGCACATTAAGCTCAGGATATTGCCCTGGAAACCTGAGGTGGGGTTGTGTACTCTGGCAACTGTGTCCACATCATTGCTCCTGAAGTCCAGGCTGTGCAGCGAGAGGGCTAGTATCCTCCTCTTTGTGCACTGCCAAAGTTCTCAGCCCTTCTTTGCAGCAAACAGTCATCTTTTAATTACAGCATGCTGCTTGAGTTGCAGATTGCCCTTATTGTTAACAAGCTGTTTTCCCATGATACTAAAAAGTGTAGTTCTGAGGACAAGGCTGAACTACGAAGCAGGGAACCTGCCAGCTCTACCCAGGCATGCCCTTGGCCTGTTGTGTGATTATGGGTACATTTTGCTGTCTCCTTAGCAGGATATGTGCTGTGATTGTGTTATACATAAAATATAAGGACATCTATAAATATGTTTGTATATATATAAATATATAAATATGCATAAGTATAGATATAGACACACACACATATATGAATGCATGAAGTGTTACATTTTTTGCCTTCTTGACACTTAATGCAAGTTGCTTGTATAAATGGAAAACCAAATTGCATCATCCACTCTAGTTTTTTTTTAGATTTGGTAGCTCTCTTTAAATCAGTAATACTCAGGAGACACCAGATAGGCACAGGACATCTCCTAGACATTGTGAATCTTAGCAGCCATCAGATCATGCTGTCCTGCAGTTCTGATCCATCCTGCTGTCTGTGCTACTGCTGGCTGGAGGAGGTGTCACACCTCTGCTGATACCCATCCGTGCCTCCACACCTGGGCAAAGCAGGGAGCAGAGATCAATTGCTTCCATCACTCACTCCTTCACAGGGTTTTCACCCAGAGCAAGCAGTTGAAAATGTCTTTCCTAGATAAGAAATCCCATTTCCAATGTCAGTATCATAATCAGACAGGACAAAAAATGACTGGTCATTTCAAGCTGGTTACACACCTGCCGTTGTCACTGCCAGCAAATCCACTGTGGGCAAAGACAGGGCTGGTGTTGGGAAAGTTACTGGCTCAGCAGGTACTGATAAAATGCTAATTTTAACAGATTTTTTTTTTTGAGCATTTGAAAAATACATTGTGGTCAGATGTCTCATTGTTGTGAGAGGGTTTTAAGAAAACCTACAGCTTTACAGCTTTTCCTTATTTGCTGATCAAGCTGGGACCCAGTTTGTCACATGTCTCTTTATCTAGGACAAGCACCTAAACACTTATATAGCGTATTGGAAACCTGAGTTGCCTTATAGAACAACCCTGTATAAAGCTTTCCAGAAGAATAAAGGGCCAACAATGGTGAGGCTGTACAAATAATATGATAAATTCATGGGTACGTTTTTTCCTCTGTTTGTATCACAACATGTTTGTATCAAGCACAGACAAGCAACCATGCTAAAGCACATAATTAAGATTGCTCTATCAATTAACCCAAATGTAGGAAATGCCAGAATGAAGATTGCCTGTGTACTCTCATTTCTGTTGCTCTTTTACCTTATTCAGCATGCACAGTTTCGAGAATATCCTGTATTAATTTTCCCATATACCTATGCCTCATTAAGTGCACAGAGCAGATGAGTCCCCTTAGTGAGCCATTATTCAGTGTTTTATTTCAGCTTTGCTATTTAATATGGGGTTTTACACGTTATTTATTACTCATCCCTATAAATCCTGCTGCAAGAATGAAGTTATTAACCTCTTTATAAGCTTTCCTGTGGTACGTACCATTATGAAGCCTGAACATTTTGCAAACAATAATGAATATATTCTCCCACTAGCTCTGTAGGATAATGGTGAGAATTATCTCCATCTTAGGGTGGGCAAGCTGAAGTACAGAATTAGTAGAATCAGAACTACACCCTAAGTTTAGAGTCTTACTTTTGAGTATATGGGATATGAGACTTTCTACTACAGACTTTCTATGTTGTTATTGAAACAACATATGTTTCAGCCTTGAGGGTGAAATGCACAAATTAGATGCAGTTGGAAAAACCATATTGTTACTATGTACCTGAAGTTTGTACTGTGTTGTAGTTGCTGCCCAGATGACAAAATGGTATTCCTTACAGCCCACTGCTTTTTGCATTAGGTTTTTTAATTTGGTCCCCTTACACAAAAGTTGCATTTTTTATTTTTTCGTAGGCAGTAGAAAATGAACAGTGAACAATTCCAGCCTAGGGCTTAGATCATGAGCCACTCACCCCATCTCCACTTTTTCCCCTCACCGAAGTTCCAGTCTCTCTTTTTGAGGTCCTTGTGTTGGCTCTGTCTTTGATCAGTCTACCAATATCGCTGCAGCCTACAAACGTAGCCAAGAAATGTAGCTTCTTACCCAAGCAAGACAACCACTGTTAAAAGGCAGCATTGGTGTGATAACAAATATTTACCAACTTCCCACTAAAACATTTAGGCTATAATTTAAAGAAAGATGCTTAAGTATCAGAAAAATGTGCAGTATCCTTTTACCCATAGAATGGACAAAGAAAGGCTCTTTTAAGATACAGGTAGGTGAGATTGCAGATGAACAAGTGTGTACGTGGCGTCTCCAAGATCTGGGTTACCTTTTACTATTGTGGGCACTGGTCCTTTGCTCCTGCCTCAGCCAAAACAGGTTCCTTGGTCTCATCAGGTACATTCCATCCCAAGCAGGGTGAGGGCAGGTGCTAAAGTATGTGCATCTGGTTACAGATTGTCTTTTTTTGCTTGTATCTAGCGTTCAGGGTTCTGAGTCCCTGGTCACAGCAGGCAAAAGGAGAGCTTTGTTTCCCCACTCAGCCACTGAAGATGGATGGACAGGGGACCCAAGAGCTCGGCAAGTGTGAACACACCATGACGTGTGCAGGGCAATTTTTGCTTAATTTGTCTTCAGGATTTCACATTTGATAAAATGAAAGTCTCCATTTAGCAGGGGTGATTTTTGTCAGCTTACAAACTGGACAAATTTGGGAACAATTTCCCAAGAAGGTAGATGTGTAGGAAGAAAGCAATCTTATTCAACTTGTCAGATCTTTCCTAAAGGTTACAACACCTTGTTTCCTCAGGGCAAAGGGCTCAGAAAGACTTTTTTAACAAATGCAAAGCAAGATAAATTCCCTAGTATGGTGGTTTAACCCCAGCCAGCAACCAAGCCCCACAGAGCCACTCACTCACTCCCCCACCAGAGAGATCAGGGAGAGAATTGAAAGGGTAAAAGATGGGAAACTCATGGGTTGAGAAGACAGTTTAATAGGGAAAGCAAAGGCTGTGCACACAAGCAAAGCAAAACAAGGAATTAATTCAGTGCTTCCCATGGGCAGGAAGGTGTTCAGCCATCTCCAGGAGAGCAGGGCCCCATCAACCGTAATGGTGACTTGGGAAGACAAATGTCATCACTCTGAGCATCCCCCTCTTCCTTCTACTTCCTCTCACTTTATACACTGAGCAGGACATCACATGGTCTGGAACATCCCTTTGGTCAGCTAGGGTCACCTGTCCTGGCTGTGTCTCCTCCCAAGCTCCTAAGCACCCCCAGTCCCCTCCCCAGTGTGGCAGTACCAAAAGCAGAAAAGGCCTTGGCTCTGTGCAAGCCCTGCCCAGCAACAGCAAAAACATCTCTGTGTTATCAACCACGAGTTCAGCACAAATCCAAACCACAGCCCCACTCTAGCAACTGTGAAGAAAATTTTAACTCTGCCCCAGCTGAAATGAGCACACCTAGTCATGTAATTTTAAGTGCCCAAACTACAGCTTTCTGCAATTTATACAACTGCAGAAACCATTACTGCAGAAACCTGATGCAAACATCTGGCACACATAAATGTCAGTCCAGGCAGTCAATGTTTGGTGTACAGGGAATTGAAAAGAGGGTCTTACAATGTAAAGTGTCTGGTAATCTTAACAATGGGTGGAGTTACCAGCCATATCTGTAATATTAAATTTCACTGCTTCAAAGCAGGTTGCAAGTGCTCTGTGTCCTTGCTGTATGTGTTGTCATGTTGTTACACAGAAGTAAGATCCCTCATTTTCTATATGATCAAGACACTCATATAAAGATACACACTGTGTTTAATTTTTAGGGTGTAATTTGGCCAGTGGGGTTCACCAGCTGTGTACTGGATCATACCTCCATGTGTACAGAAGGAAACGCACGTGTGTGTATATGCAGATACATGTGAGCAGGTGTGCAAGGATGCTGGTGATACTTACCCCATGACTGATTTCATTCCAGAGTTATGACTGTGTCTTGGCATTTGACAATGAGTTTCAGAGCAGAGGGTTTCACCCTGCTATTCCACTCCTCAGTAAATACATGCCCCGTGCTGCTCAGGGCAGCTTCTTCACAGTGCCCCCTACAGCAAAGGTGGGGGCATGGCTTTGGGGTTCAGAAATTCCCCCCAGCCAAGGAGGTATTGTGGGGCCAAAGCAGCAGTGCACTGTATATGTCAGAGCCTGTCTTCACATTGGCTACAGCTCAGACAGTGCAGAGGGAATTTCCAAGGTAAAGCGGCAATTAGACCACATTTGGGCATCAAAGACCTTGTATCAGAGATGCAGAAATGTGGAAATCCCTTCTGTGAGCTGCAGCAAAGTAAGGCAGAACAGCAGCACCATTCAAAGTGGTGCAGTATCACTGCCAAGCTGATGACGGGCTGTGTACCTCAGTGGGTGATTGCTTGTCTGGTTGCATGTGCAGGACAAGCCCCAACACCTGCCTGCATGGCCTCGAACGCTCACCTGGGTCTGGGGGGCAGGAGCAGCTCTGCACAGGTCTGGGGCAGCAGCTGGGAGGTCTGCCAGTCACAGCCTGGGGAGGCTGAGCAGCGGCTGGGCAGACAGAGCATCACCATGAGCACAGGTCCCTGCAAGGTAGTGGGGCCCCAGGCTTTCAGGCATGTTGTAGAAACCATCCCAAAGTGTGATCCCACCCTTAAATGACAAGCTCACTGAGAGCCAAGAGGCAAGAATATTCTTGGAAGGGAGATGTTTAATACTTTCTTCGCAGAGGTATGAACCTTCATTTTCCACACCTCAGGAGACTGTCCCAGCTGGTGTTCTCACTCTAGGCTGTAGGAAAGCCAGTGACACTTTCCTCTCCCCTGTGCCTGGTGCAGCTGCAAGGAAAACCGAGCTTCTCCTGGTGAACAAGAGAAGGGCCACATGCTGAGGACTCAGGGAAGGAAAAATCCCAGCCTCTGTTGCCAGCATTGCTTCTATGTTTCATCAATGGCTGATCAATGTGAGATAAAGAAATAATGCAAATTTTACTTAATTTAATAGTACTTAGTACTTTACTTAGTACTTAATTAAACTAGAACCCTAAATTTGTGTCTGACTCATATTGAAGATTCTGACCAGGTAATGACTGAGAAAGGAGTCTTTGACAATACCCTCTAAATGCCTTTTTAAGATAAAAATAATTTTTTTCTACAAGCAGAGTAAATTATTGGACTTTGTTCCTGGCACAGTGACTATAAAAATAGCCTGACCCTCTCACTCTATAAACCTATAGCAAATGAGAAAAAGAATTGCTTTAAAGTAGATTTTTTAATAAAGCATCTACTTGGGATGGCCTGAAATGAAAAGGGATTGCTTTATCTAATCTTGCCAGGAAAAAGCATTTCAGCACAGAGGGGTATGAAAGTGAATACTTGACCCTCCTTGGAGGCCAGTTTCCATATGGGGTCAGGCAGAAAGACAGAACCTGATGATGGCTGATGATAAATCCAGGATAAAACATGGAGGCTGACTGAGAGTTCAGGCTTTGTGGTTTATTCTTGAGCCTTATCACTGCTGAAAGAAAATTGAAGTGATTATATAGTGCTTTGAACTTAATGGAAAGAAGAAAGATAGTGAATGGTTGATTACATCTCTTCTTGAAGTCATTCAAGTACAGGCCACTGCCCATTAAACTGTTGCCAGGGCAGCTTTAGCTGGCAGCTAGATAGCTCAGGGTTCTCTCTCTAGCCTTCCCTGGTAAAGATTAACTATATCATCTCACTTGCCTCCATCGTCAGAGCCAGTCAGAGCAAAAAGTGCTGCAGGAGATTTCTGCTCTTCTCTGTTGCCTTCAGCGAGGATACAAAGCAGGTTGCAATTAAAACAGTGGGACTCCAGGGCTCCTGTGAGGATAGGACAAACTGATTCACAGGAACATAAGAACAATGTTTCCTACATGTCTATAAAACAAGTTGCAAGCTGTAGCTCCCCAAAAGTTCCTCAAGGATCAAATTACCAAGAATTACTGATGTTTTTCAAGAGACTCTCACGCAGTGTTGAGGCCTGACTCATGACTGTGAATGTTCATGCTTGGCAGGATGCAGCATGTAAGGAACAGCCAGGGACGTGTGTGTTGGGTACCCTGAGGTGCTGCAGGAAGGTGTTGTCCTGGGACCTGATATGAAGACAGTGCTAGGAGCAAAGGTGGCAAAGTGTTAGCCACTACTAACAATAAAATAACTTGTTACACAAGTTGCACAGCTGCCACTTATTCGGACACTACAGATTATGAACTTGTTTGTGATGGGATTTTGAGAGTCATAAGACACTGTGGTAGAGTAGACAGACAGCAGAAATAGGAGAAGTGATGATAGTGACATCATGACTGGGATTAAATCACTGCACTTTCCTCCCCCAGGGTCACCCTGTAGGGTCAGCTCAATGCCTAATAATGGCACCTATTGTCAGCATTAAGGTTGTCACTGCAGAAGATGCTACAGCTGGTTTCCTGTAGCAGTGCGAAACTCTTAAAACCCACCTCCCAGTTATGGCGAGGTCCCACAGCCCCCTGCAGCCCCATTAGTTGTGTGTATTCCCCTCCTAGTTTTATGTATAAGCCTATGTTTATGCATTTCCCCTGTTCCATAGGCACTGTGTTCTAGAATGTTCCCCATTCCTTAGTATCCCATTGGTTGTCTGTATTAATCCCTCCTCTGTTCTATCCCCATTGACTGTGCCTCTGTCGACTCCTCCCATGTTCCCTTCCCATATTGGATTATACCCTTCACCCCACCTCCCTTTGTCCCAGTATAAAAATGCTTGTTCTTCCCTGGTTCCTCGTCTTGCTGCTTCTGCATCTTCAGAAGATTAAGCTCTCTGGAACCCAAGCAGCAGGCTGCCTCTCTCCTCCTTTGTTTCTGCTGGCGCGTCTTCCACCAGCCTGGGGGAAGTCCCCTCGGGTGAGGGAGCTGCGTCCTCGACCGCTTTTGTGTGTGTTCCTGCTGCGGCGAGGGCGCAGCAGGCAGGCCTCCGGGCTTCCTTCATCCGGGCTCGCGCGCCCCCCAAGCAGCCGACCTGGCAGAGCTGCTGAGGGCATCCCAGTGGCTGGCTGTGCAGCCACAGTTTCCAGGCTTCCTCAGTGGTTCTGCAGGAGGATTGTAGGTCTCCACAGAAAAATGCTGTCCTGGGGGAAAATAGAACTGAAGCTTGCACTGGAGTCCACATCACTAAGAGAAAAAGTGCTCAGGATCCAACTGAATAGAATAGCTTTGTGCTGTTGCAGGCAGAGTCCTAGTGCTAAAGCTGATGCACAGACAGGTATCAGAGCTTGTCATGAGTGGCAACAGCAAAGATTTGAGCCTGTCAATCAGAGACAGCAAGTGTTAATGCATCCACTTCCCCACAAGAAAATCAGAAGTACTGTTGATCTTGTTGGCATTGGTTATGCTGTTTGTGAAAGACGACCTGGAGTGGATCTACCAGTCAGAAATATCCTCTTGCCTCCTGTTTCAAAAGAAGGACAAAAAAGGTACTTGTACTACGTTTCGTTATAAAAAGACCTAAAGTCAAGAATCTAGTGAGAACTTTATTATATTCTTCCACTGCAGAAATATATCAAAAAGAGAGAGATTGCTGGCCTGCATGTAAATGAACTCCAAATTTAGCCACAGGAAGCAAGCACTTTTATGTAATTCAGCCAATCAAGAAGATATATATACAAAGCAAAATTCCTCTTCATTCAGAAATAGAAAAATCACTTCCAAGTGGTCCATTCTTGGTCTGTTCCCCACTAATAATGACATAAATGGGAGTTTGTTTGGTGGAATAAGAAGAGTGTCTGGGAACTGTTCAGGTACACTAACACTGTCTTTGAAGGGAGTGTGATACAATTTTCTGTGCGTGTTTTACACTGTGGCTAGGTTGTGGTATGTTTCTTAGTTTCAGCATATGAGAACAGCCTACCCTGCCCTCAGAGCAACACCACCAGTACCTCACAGTCATGGTCCCCCAAAAGACTCCAGCTTCTTCTTCTGCCCTCCACCCACTCACTCCCCAGTCCTCCCTTCTCAACTCCCTGCTACACCCTGCCAGCAGAAAGCTGGGGGGCTTGGTGTTCAGGAGAGATATGCTGGCTGATGGAGGAATTGGTACCCCCAAAACATGCCTTTCCTGAAGAAATTAATCTTCTCCTCTAAGTAGTTACTGATTTTACCAAAACTAGGAACTAAGACTTTCTGTCCCTTTGTCAGATGTGATTTCAATGGGCAGTGAGCTGAAAAGCTCAGAGGAAAGATGGTCCAAGAGAAACATAGTAAAATGAAGCTTGCTTAGGAGGTAGGGAAAATAAAGATAAAAATAACCAGTTTTCAAGCTCTTCAATTGTGACCTGTCGTATGCAGGCATACATCCTGATTTTTAGGTATTAAATGAAGGCAGTTCTTAAAAAAGGTTGAAAAGCAATGTATATGCATGTGTATACATAAGCACACATGAAAAAATGGTAGAATAACATCAAAAATGAGTTTAGACAGTGAAGCCAAAGAGCAAGTTTTCTTGAGGCAAACTCAAATCTAAGTCCTATTTAGAATATTTTCTCAACTTTATGGAAAAGATGATGCAGACCTAGATTCGTATTCAAATGCCCTAACAGTAGTGAACTCAACATGGCTCACAGAGCCTGACATGCCTGATGGGATTTTACTATTCCTCCTCACATTTTACTCCAGACAGAACTAAAAGTCACAGCACTAAGACCATGGCTCATTTCTCATGATGAGCTTCTTGGTTTTACAGTCACATTTGCACTTCCAGAGAATCTTCACCTATCTCGACTCCTGGAAAAAAAATCAGGTATTTGTGAAACTGCCATGGCCCTGGGCCCCATTAAGTTAAGCAATGTGTCATAAATACCAGAGGTGTTTCAGGGTGTTGCTCTTGTAGCAAGAGCTTCACCTTGGCACAAGCGTCAGAGGAGGCACAAGAACTCTGTTGCTTGAAACAACCCTTCTAAGGGTGAAAAGTTGGAGAAGGAAAGGTGAAAAGCACTTCTTCGTTTTCTGATGGCACCTTTGTTATGCTGGGTACTTCCGTGCCCACACAGAAAGGATTGTCACTAATCTCTTCCCATCCTGGTTGTTGGGTCAGACTCCCACAGTGTGAAACCTCTGAAGGTGGTACAAGAATTTCTACCCTAACTGCACCCGAGGCTTTGATATTGCTTTTCTCTGTGAAGTGTTCTGAGGTGAGTTTTTTCAATCAAACTCTGTACTCAAAAGCCTTCTACTGCCTTGGAAATTACTCTCTAGAGCATCCATGCTTCCCAGATATCCCAGCACATCCCACTGCCGCGGCAGCCTGCAGACACTGCCTGTGGGTGTCTTGCACCAGACGTGTGTGTAGGAAGTGGATGCATGTGCTGGGGATGTTTGGAGTGCAGGGGTCCCACGTGCTCAAGAGTTTTGGTTTTTGCTGCACTCATCCCCAGGACTGCTGCATCTGTGCTGTGTATGACACATACCAGCGCAGCCAGGGCTGTCCTCTGGATGCACAGTAGGTGCAACATCCCCATAATGTTCCCTCTTGAAATTTTCTTTGTTAATGTACTTCAGCTTCTTCTAAACCATGTGTGTACCCAATGAACTCAAATTATTTGGCTTTAAGGAGTTAGCTCTGCTTATCTGTTTCTTTCTTTATATTTGACTTATTCCTGGATCTGCAGGACTCCTCTTTGTTTATCTACACATGCTGAGCCCTGTTACACAAATGCAAACAGGAAAATGAGTAGGTGTGTGGTAAATGAACTCCTGCATCAAACTGGCATTTGTAATTACTTTGTCATTTCCTAATGGGAGGATAATGAAAAGTGAAGCATTAAAGTTAATGAAAAAATTCAGGATAAGAAATCAAGCCCTGAAACAGGAATGATATTTCTGAAGTGCATGTTTCCAGCTGTAAAATAATAACAATCTTTGCGGTCTTGCTACATGTTGATGATAAACCTATCCCACAGAGAGGAAGATAAATGGGACAAAATTATTTCTGCAGTGGGCTCTCTGATTATTGAGATTTCCTGGGATTTGAAAACTCTGTTTTTAACTCTTAATGGTAGTTGTTTACTTTTATTTTTTTTCTGTTTTAAAGGTTGAAGGATGGAAAGGAACATCTGAACTACTCGTCACTCATAACACATGTGTTCTATTGGCTTAATCTGATCACAAAGCTTACAAGCTCCACCAGCTATGCCAGGAGAGCTTGTAAATTTTTTAAGTTAAATGAAGAGATTAGGTTAGTTGAACATACAAAAATCTATCATCTTTGCCAATGGAGCTATTAAACTCTTTGATCCACAGCTACTTGGCCTGAAGTCTCTCACAAGCAAGCTGATCTTCATTCTCTCTCCTGCCTTTTGCCATGTACAATCCCCGAATGCATCTGAACCCTGGAGGAGCCCAAGTTCCTGGGACTGGGATCTCTATGTGGGAAGGTGCACATGGTGGGATTTGTCCCATCTGGTGTCAGCTCTCAGACACAGGGTCTGTCTACCTGTAACCAGCAGGGACACCTGCGAAGACAGCAGGCTGGTCTCAGTGTGGGACACTGAACCTGTTCTAGCCAGAACGCTGAACCACCCATCTCCTTTCAGTGGTCATGGGGGCACCTGGAGAACTAGGTTCCACTTGATGCTCCATGATGATCAGGTGTGATGAATTTCACCCAAAGGGCTAACCCAAATTATAGACAGATAAAATGGACAGATGGGCATCCATTTCAACACCCATGGGATTCACTACCTCTGTGTCTTTACTTTTAACTCCTTTGAAGATGTGATCCAAGCCTCACACCTTTATGTGGTTCTGTGCACAAGGACATGTGTATTTCCATGCCAGGTCTTCTGAGGGATTATCATCCTTTTATAACACAGGTCACATGATAGTTGCATTCCTGTCTCCAGGAAAGGGCTAGCATTGATTTTAATTAACTATTTCAGTTTCTTAAGGGAACAAGGCTCATGCTCTTTGCTCTGCCTGCCTATCTTCTCAGACAACCCCTTTTAATAAGCTCATTTCCTCTGGCTTTCTTCCTCCACAGCCTCACAAAGATTCAGTTTTCAGATGCTAAGTGGCATGACTTGAATACAAAAGGTAAACTATCTCCATGCCCTAGGTTCACCTACAGCTTATGGGTTAGAACTCCCTGTTATGAAATGTAGACTAATAGAGGTCTGAGCTTTCCAGGCTGAGGAGTGTACTCCGCCCTCCTCACCTTTTGCTTGGATGATTACTTTAGAAATTAATCTATTATATCAAAAACTCACTAGGGTCTCCCTCCTCATGTTCTTTGAATAAGAAACCACAACCTTGGCTCTAGCCTTCAATGTGGGATTCATATCTCCTACCTTTATCCCTCTGTAAGACAGACCTGTGGTTACCTGTACCCGGTGCGTGGTTTTAGGTTCCTAAATCCAGATATGATGACAGATTTGGTTTCAAACCAACCTCTCCGATTACTGCTTCATTTTATCTTAATGGTGTCTCTTCATATCTTTCCAGGTGTGATAGGTGAGGAAGTCCAAACTTTGTGAGGTGCCTTACCAGAGACAGAGATAGGCACCATCCTGTGTACACTTTCCCTGGGGTCACTATCACCCCAGAGATTTCTGAGGAAACGAGGACTAGAAGATAAGGGCTGATCCATAGGAAGACATAAAAGCAAGGATAGCTGTTTTATGAACACTGTGCTGTACACTCAACCAAGTCATCAGTATTTCAATCACATTAGAGCCCTTGGTTTGCTGAATAAATTGAACTCTCTGAGTCTCTTTGCACAGAGTAAAATTTTTCATCTTACCTCTACCATATGAATTTCTTTCTTCAGGATGTGAGTTGTTGGCCTTGTTCTTGATATTGCAATTAATGTGCTGTGCAAGACTGTGAATGCTTCCCTATGTCTACTGGAAGTACTTACCCTAATGAAGTCTATGAAGATATTTGCATTTTGTACAGCCCTATCAACCTGGCCTCTCGTAGTTACTCCTGTAAGTGAATGAAATTAGCTTTTCTTTCTCCTTCTCTTTCACTTACCCAGATTCTTGCAGAGATGTAGTAGTGAATTCCCGGACTGCTACAGAAATCCTCCTGTTAGATGTTAAAGACAAGGTCTTGAAATCAGTGTTAAACTTCACACTACTACTACTTTTTTTCCAGATCTGTAGGTTATCTGTTTCTACCTGTACCATGTTCGGATGCCTTTCTGTGCCGTGCTGTCTCCTGCAAATGTCTAAAGAGCAAATTTCATTAACATACACCTACTCTTTCAACCAAAGTCCTTTATACAAACAGCTGTGAAAAGATTCTGGTTCCCAGAAAAAGCTGCAAGTTGTCCTTTAATACAACCCCTTGCCATCTCCTTTTAAAGGCATTTCGTACTCTCTTGCTGCAGTTTTGTGTGTTTCTCCTTTTTGTCTTTTCCATTTTACCTAGTGATTTCCCATATCACAAGTGCTTCTCAGATGTTTGGACAGCTTCACTTGGCTGCAATTACCTTCCTTAAAGCAATCAATCAGCACTCTTGCAAGCAGAAGCTTTAGGCTGGCCTGGTACACTCCAGCTGGCAGGCACAGGCTGTTGTCCTTTCTTTTATTTTTCATTAATCATCTTATCATTAATTATTCCTTTCATTTAAAATTCTTCATGTACTCTTGCATACTATTACAATCAAGCTAACCTAAGGCCTTTAGATGCAAGTTCACTTTCTTAATTATGGTTACTATATTTACTGTTCTCAAGTCATGTGGATCCCTCTCCTTCACAGCTTGACAAAATTATGTAGACTGGCTGCCAGGTCTTCAAGTGTCCTGCAGTGAGGGATCTGCTCCCTGCTGGCTGAGCACATCCAGCTCTCCGAGTTTTGTATCTCCCCTGAGGAAGTATTTTCAATTTCCTGACACTCATCCCATATCTGTCCTCCTTTTCTCCAGAGTTCAATGTTCTTACAGAAAACCAAAGCTGAGCTTCATTTTATTTTGTCACACACCTATGCCAGCATTAATCCTCTCAGTATAAAAACATCACTTATTTTCTCCTCTAAAATCTTTTTATTGCAATAGCTAAGTAACTTTTTATGACTTCCTTTTATTATTACTATTTAATTTCCTCTGCAAACTTCTAACTTGGTTTGACTTTTGGCAATGTTTACCCCAGCCCTGTACTTCCTGGCCTCCAAAACTAAGTTCTCTTTGTTGATTAGCTGTGCTGGACTTTCTAAGGATCCATTTTGGTCTGTAGCCCCTTCCTGTAAGTTTTCCTCCTTTTCTTCTGAAGTGAATTCCAGAGAGTTGATTGCAGCTTTTATTGAATGTAAATTATAGGTCTCCTTCATCTGAATTACCTTACAACTCTTTGGACTCACTGGACTCACTAATCAGTTCACTTTCTGAAGACTGTTCTTTCAGAACTGGAAATCTGACTTGTTTTCATATATGCCTCCATTTCATCTAAAAGCTTGGCTAATGGCTCAGTTTAGCTCTGAAATTATTGTTAGTCTTTCCACTGGCTATAGAAACTTGGATCCATCCTGTTTAAATGTTCTCCCGGGCTGAGGGTGTAAACACAATGTTATGGGCCATGGTTTCAGCTGGTTTAAATTGCCAAAGCTCTGCTGGACTCTGGCCAGTCAAGAGGAGTCTCTCTTGTCTAAGGAGCTGAAGTTTTCATCAAAGTCTTTTGGAAGCAACTGCAGTCTCTTAAATTACTAGAAAAGAGATATTTTTGCCATCTTTCCACAGAAGAAACTGCAATAAAATCTGTGTTCTCACACTGTTTATAGTAGTCCCCAAATTAATTTACTATACCTGTCACAATGTATTATTAATGCCTTCCATGTGCATTACCTCATTTGAGAGTCTCTTCTTGTTGCATGCAGCAAATGGCAGGAATAAAACAATGTGGTACAAATTGGTACAATGTGTGCAAATGTACAAACTTTTGGATTGATTCAACCTTGCATGCCTATACTCTCCCAGTCCTCCTACTTGCAGTGATTGCACCTACAGTTCAGACAGCTGCAGCAGTAATGAGAGGCTGGGAGAAAAGTGCCAATCTTCAAAATCTCCAGTGAACTGAACAGAGCAGCCTACAAAGGGGCCGGAAGCTAGTTATCATACCAAAGTTTGACTAAGTGGCAGCATACTGAATTGGACAGCAAGATTACACAGTCTGGGAGTGTTAGACCCTCACTGCGTCTTCCCCTCCATTACACTCCTCCACATCTCTGTCACCAGGCATGTCTAAAGGTATGCTGGAGGAGAGGAGGAAGAGAAGTCAAAAGCACCATAGCACAAGTGAAGCATGCCAGTTACCTCTGAGGACACCTTGTATCTTAGGGCAAAACAATACACTTCTGTAAGGTTAAAGGTGAAGTTTTTCCACACGAGGTCATAATAATAACAAAACCTGTAATGGCTTTCTGCCACCCGCTACCCAACGTTAGTAATTTCCTGATAGTGTGCTGTTACTCATTCAGTAAAAACACACCATTAGCTGACGCTAAATAGTTGCTTACACTTGACATACTTTGAAGTATTTGCGTGTGTGGCTCCTCTGTATTGGGATTTAAACCAAGGGAGGTATGAACGTCAGAATTCAGCTTGTCCTTTCCTTCCTGCATCTCCCAATTTATATCTACTCTGAAACCTGTACCAGTCTTACCACGGGCTGCTTGATTCGTTGTAGAAGGCTAGCTAAGAAAGCAAACATGGTCTCAGGGATTACCTGCCTGGCACAGGAGCACAAGCCAGCCACAAGAACCAGCCACTTCATTTTTGGCAGGTACTGAGGAAATAAAAAAAAACCCCAGTCGTATTTCTGTTTTTAACCCTCTGATTGACACTGTGCTCACTTCAGACTGATTGCAAGCCTGACTGCTGAGCGCTCTGCCGATGGAGAAGAGAGTGCTGCGGGACAGGAGGAGGAAGCTGGAGGCAGCAATGCAGAGAGGAAAACAGAGGCAAAGATGAATCCCAAAAAGGCAGGGGCATTCCTTTTAGGGATGGATGCCTGCTCTGTATGCTTCACTGTAGTCAGAAAGGACCAGAGAGCTGAAGAGAAATAATTGAACCTAAAAATGTGTCCATTTCCAAATTGTTCTTCTCTTGAGGAATACTGTTCAATGTTAAGCTAGTGCCACTCAAACCACTTGCACCACTCCAACACCAAGCTCAACTCTCAGTGGTCTTGTCCACCTCTTAGCATATGCTGTCTCCCTAGGGCACTGGTCACACACAGTTTTCTAGACATTGAAAATCCTCAAATTAGAGAAGAGTCATCAAAACTCAAACACTTCTTGATCCACTATAGTTTATACTGAACTAATTTCTGACACTGGTTGCGGATTGTTATTAACCTTAAAGAGTGCACAAACAGAAAACCTCACCATCTCTTTCTGTCTAACATGCAAAACATTGTTTCCTCTTTGGAGATAAAATCCCAGGTACCTGCACACTAAGGCAAAACAGGTCTTGTAGTTTATATTTAGGCTATAGCAGTTGTTAGGGTTGTTCGCTTTGGGGTCTTTTTTGGGAGGGTGTTTGTTTGTGGGTTTTTTAAAATTTTGTTTTGCTTGGTTTTAGTGATTGAATACATAGTATGCATATATAGTAAATTTTAGCCTGCTGACATGGTCTTACTTTCCTTAGTTGCCTTCTGCAGGCTCTGTAGAGGTAATCCACACAATCCTTGGTGTTTCTGAGGTCCTCAGTTTAAAGAAAGTACTCACTGTTTGCAGCAACACAGAGATGAGGCTTTGGTACACTGTGGTTCTGGATGCAATGCAGCAGCAGCAGCAATGTAGAAATCTGAATTCATCCCATCTCCATGGGTAAAACACTATGGAAAAATGGAGAAAATTATATCATTAGGATTTATCAAATCCTAGATAATTTGGAAGACTAGGAAAATCTGGAAAAATGTATTGCTTAATGAGTTTGTTTTAGGAGCTTAGCATGAGGTATGTAGGGGACTGTTAGTGTGTAAAAAGTGAAAGTGGGAATTTAAAATTCTAGTAGGTATTTCTACACTTCTGTTGATCTGCTGCATCTTCACTGCTATGCCTTGTAATCTACATTTATCTTAATGCATGTAATATTTATGCATATACTGTAGTATGCATGGAGTTCAGGCTGACGTTTTCTGCCGGGCAGCTTAATCCAGTTTGGAAAAACCAGCAGAAGACACTGCAGTTAGTCCTGTGCTGGCTGTCCCCCATCAACTATCATGCATTTTCTTCCTGCTTTTCAGCCAGAACAAATATATCAAGTCTTCATTTTCCCACACTGGTGCCAGCTGCAGTGCCAGAGAAACATGAAGCTCTCAAGTAGAGCAAATGAGCAAATGTGTCTCTCAGGCTGAAGGCTTACCAAGTGATGATGGCTGGGCAGTACTGCCCTCAAAGCCAACAGCTTTGAGAAGCAGTGAGACTGTGGAGCCCTGAGCACTCTTGGCAGAGGCTGGGTGGAGAATGCAGCAAATCCTGGCGAGAGCACTCCTGTCATCTTTTGTCCATAAGGAACTTTACAACTATCCTTTCTCCTCAAACAATTGCTTATGGTTTACAAAGACATGAAAATGTTGGTATGCTCTCATGTGGTCAGCAAACAGCCTTCCTTATTTTACTGTTCACACTCAGAAGTAGCTCTTGGAGGGGGGAACAAGTCACTGCAGTGTAAGGCAGGGTGTGAGCTGGCGGTGCATCAGCTGTGCTGTGGAAACAGTGTGCTCCTGTCTGATGGGTGTCTGCAATGACACGAGGTAGATCCTCACCCTAAGGATCAGGGTGATTTTCTGTCTTTGTGTTGTACTCTGGGGTCTGGAGAGCTGCCTGCAAGCTCATCTGGCCATGATGGCAGTTTGAAGCCTCAGTCCATCCCTGATGTCCTTTATTGTCCTGTTCCAATAGCTTGCTGTGATGCTGTCTTGCTGCTGCTTTTTACATGGATGATATTGGTGCAAATTTTATGGTGGAAACTTCCAGCTATCAGGCTTGATCTTGATTGTTGTCTGAAATTGATATTCCAATGCCTCATTTTATTCAGCATCTATTTCTAGAGGGTTTTTTTAAAGAAAAAAAGAGATATTTTGGTGCAGGAATTCACTAACTTGTAGAGTAATTTGTCTCATAAAGATTTGGTTTGTTATTTTACTTCCTTCTTCCTCATCAGGAAAGGTATTATGACTCTGTAAAACTTCCCAAGTGCCTACTCTCAGTCTAGAACACAGCATCTGAAGGCAGTAACAAATGAACTTTCCTATCCATCTCCTGCATGGCCTTGTGTTTGTTCACAGGTCTGAGATCAAGAGATAGAAGCTTTTCCTTGGAAAATATTGGCTCTTTCAGACGTTCAGTTTCTTTCAACATGGTGAACAATGTACCCGGAAAGAAAATTGTGCGCACTTTCTATTCTGCTTCTATTTTATTCTGCTCCTGAAGGAGCCCTGTGGAACCCCACTAGTGACAGGTCACCACTCTTATGTCACCCCATTCACTGTAACCCTTTGTGTGCAACCCATCAGCCAGCTGTTCACCCATGGCATGACATATCCAGAAGGATCCTGTGAGAGACAGTATCGAAATCTTTACTGAAATCCAAAAATATTACATCAACTGAGTTCCCTTGATCAGCTAGGTAGATTATCCTATCATAAGAGGAAATCAGATTCAACAAGCAGGACTTTTCCCTCATGAAGCTGTGCTGGCTGTGGCTGGTGACTTGTTCTTCAGGTGTTTTTCGATACCTCCCAGAATCTTCTCCATGCTTTTACCAGTCACTGCAGTGAGACTGATAGGCCTGTAATTTCAGGGTCACGCCTCTTGAAAATTGGTACAACATTAACCAGCTTCCAGTCAACTTAGATCTCTCCATATTCTCAAGAACGTTCAAAAATTTTTGAGAGAGACCTCTCTCAATAGCCTGTTTTTTGTGTATTCTAAGATTAATTGCGTCTATATTAGTGATTATTAACCCCTCCTTAGACTGTTATGTTTTTATCCCTCCAGGTGACCACTAGAAATGAGCACTGAGCTCACTGCATCGAGGCAAGGTCTAAAATCTGACATCATGGTCAGATGTGATTGGGCCTTACTGGTTAATCCCAGTTATGCTGATGGGAGATCCGACACTGGAAAATGAAGGATTCACATGCACTCACTGCTGTTAACAAGTCTTCAGTGGGATGTCAGCTATGAAAGGAGGAGAAGAACTCTGTACTGGAGTGATTATTATTCTCCTGGACCAGTATGTAAAACTGCCTGAGAGCAGTTTAAACTCACGGGGCCGAACAAGGATCTCATTCCCGTGTAAATTGTGTCTGCTTTGAAGTCAAGGAAATTCCATTAGCAGTGAACAAGTGTGAGATCAGAATCAAACACCAAAGAGTTATGATCTCCCTACTGCTAAGAGGCAAGCGTAGAGACTTCGTTTTTCAGAGCTTGCTGCTGTGTGAGCTGACGTTTGCTTTGCATAATTATAATTGACTACAGCCATAGCCAGGGAAGGGAGTGGAGATGTTCAATGCAGGCACACACATACAATAGCCAAGGGCAGACGCCTGCAGAATATTGATAACAATAATACTGGTTGGCAGAAGAGTGGATGTGTAGCAGCAAATCTCTGAATCTGATTCACATGCACTTTGAAGGCCATTGGCACAGCTGGTTAGAGAAGTGAAAAGAATTATAACTCCATGGTTCCTGTCTCCTTCCTTCTGGATTTTCTTTCAGACCAAACACTGCACACGTGCCAAAGTACCTACATCAAGAAAAGAAGTGCAGCATGAAGATGGGGTCACCTTTTCATAATTTTTCATATGTGGATTGTGAGAGAAAACATGTTGTTGCATGACAGCACACGAGGAGGATCAAAGCCACGGCAGCAAAGCCCAAGATTTAGCATGGAAAGGTCAGGTGCAGTGCTGTCTGAACAGCCTGCTCAGAACCCACCAGCTCTAGGATTGTCAGAAGCCATACAAATCACTGAGTAGGTAAGTTTGCATTCTCCGCCACCCCCTGTTCCTGCACAGACAGATCCTGGCTGGTCTCCTGCCTTTATGCCCAATGTGGGAGGTGGGAGCACTTCAAGCCAGGACAACATATTTTCTGGGCATTTTATAATTCCTCTCCAGGGATTCTTGGTTCCTGATTGCTCTTCTCTTGCATTAGCCATCCTGGCAAATGTCACAGTTGGGAGATTTGAGGGAGAGTTTAGTTCTGTCTGCCCATATTTTTTTCTCATTTCTTCTCCCCAGAAACGTAAGAAAACAAAATGCTGATCTCTTCTCCCTTTTCAGATGACCCGAGCCAATACAAACACCAGATAATGGCTTCCTC
Source organism: Edolisoma coerulescens (assembly GCA_013397115.1). Lineage (NCBI taxonomy): Eukaryota > Metazoa > Chordata > Aves > Passeriformes > Campephagidae > Edolisoma > Edolisoma coerulescens. The sequence goes on from VWZW01005626.1 coordinate 170,814, forward strand.
AGCTGGAGCTCCTCCATCTTGGCAGAGCTGTGGCTGCTTGCTGATGTTCCCCTGCAGGGAGGGACCTCTCCGTTTGTGGGATGCTGGTAATGCTGTTAGAAGCACCATGTACACCTCATTTTAACTCACAAGAAATCGTTTTTCTGTTGACATGGGCAGTGAGTATATGTTAGATTATCCTCTAGATTGTTCTAGTAGTCTCTGGGGCTTGTGCTACAACAGCCTGTTTTGAGAATCATTTGAACATAAAGAGCTTTCAACATATCCCTTATATTCCTCAGCTTTATTGGGGAACAGAGACTGTCTTTTAGGCTGATGTATCTGCGTTAGGACTTATGAGTGGAGATCTTTATATTACCCCAGTAATAGGATGCAAAATTGAGATTATCCAGCTAAAATCAGCTCTTTCCCCCCCCAAATTGTGCTCTAGAGATCCTTATGTTTTCTTACTGCTAGACAAAACAGTCATTCTGACACCCAAACCTAGCATCCCACTGATGTGTCTCTGTGCCACTTCCACTCCTGGTCCAACCCTGGAGAAGCTGAGGAAGTCATAGAATTATAGAATCATAGAGTGGTTTGTGTTGGAAGAGACCTTAAAGATCATCTCCTTCTAACTCCCTCCCGTGGGCAGGCATACCTTCCACTAGACCAGGCTGCNTCCTATCCCTCTGATCATCATGACTGTCCTCTTGACTCACTCCAATAAATCCATGCCCTTCTTATGTTGAAGACCCCAGAGCTGGATGCAGCACTGCAGATGGGGTCTCAGCAGAGCACACGGGCAGAATCCCCTCCCTGGCCCTGCTGGCCACAGTGCTTTGGATGCAGCCCAGGACACGATTGGCTCTCTGGGCTGTGAGTGCCCATGGCTGGGTCATGGTGAGCTTCTTGTCAACCAGCACCCCCAAGGCCTTCTCCTCAGGGCTGCTCTCAATCCCTTCTCCATTCAACATATATTTGGTTTTGGGATTGTCCCTACCCATGTGAGGGACCTTTCACTTGGTTCTTAGCACCTGCAAAGGCTGGGTGCCCATGAAAGGCAGCCAACATCCAATGCCCTGCAGCTGTGAACAGTCATGAGGCTTCTGCCTTCACCATTTTGAATTTTTTATAGCCAATGAGAGATGGTAGGTTTCCTTGCTAGGAGTAGAAATACTGAAGGGGCTGTAGGATGGAAACAACAGCGTATGGTGTGAAAAACAAGACTGTTAAACACTCTTGTCATTGTGCCTGTCACCATGGCTTTGAAATGGGTGATGTTACAGAGTGGGGCATGTGACCCAAGACCTGTAGTGGTCATCGAAGGACAGGCACTGGCAGCTCTGCTGCTGCCCTGTCACCCACCAGAAGGGAGGACAGGCATGGGGATGAGTCTTAGGGAAAGAGCTGATGGTACAGTGCTAAGGATCTGCCTTTTACTCTCTGGTCAAGGGCTTCATTTCAGAGAGAAAATATTGAGAGCCCATATTGAGAGAGAAATTGAACCAAAATGATGAGTTGTATTAAATTTGGCACTGACTTGCGGAGTTTATCAAGAGAGGGGATCACAGGGACTGGCTGTCATTTGCCACATTTTCTGAAGCATGGCACTGTGTAAATTATTGAAGGAAGAAATATTGAATTATTCCTGCTGTCACCATCCTAAAATATTAGGCCAGTGAGAGTGCTCTCATTGTAATTTATGATCCCTCAAATGAAGATCAAAATGTGATTAAAAAAAAAATTCCAACAACAAATCAGAGGAAAGTGAAATCTAGCTGCCTGAGAGGCAGATAGAGTCTCTTTGTGCCTGTGTCCCCACCTGAAGTCAGACAAATACCACAATCTGGCTGTGGCTCCTAGACAGGACAGTATGCCCATCTGCAGAACTCAGCTTTCCTTATGCAGGATTTTTCTATTTTTTTCAATCCAGAAATTTTGCTTGTTATTAGTCTAGTGACCTGACAGACTTGTGAGAGCTCTTGCCTTTAGCAAGTTTCTTTACACAGAACTGAAATTTGTCTGTCTCAGCCCAATCCCACACAGCATTGCCACCCTCCTACAGGCAGCCTCAATTGCAAGAGGAGAGTTTCAGAGTGTCCCGCTTCTTCCAGTCCATCCATTTACATGGAAGTTCATGGAGTATCTCACACTACTTTTTTTTTGACTGTGAGGAGACTTTCTAGCTAGTAGGAGCAACAATGACAACAGCGCTGGCACTTTCACAAATTGAATGACATTGAAAAAGTAAAATTCATTACCCAGACTACTTTCAGTGAAATTGATTTCTTACTAGAATTAAAACACAGATGCTCAGGTGCTCTGCTGGAATGCAGATAAAGATGGGATTTTAATGACATCCTCTGTGGTTTGCTGTAGGGATTATAATGATCTCCTGTTCCCACTCAGAAACAATGAAGGCTGGGGGCAGCCTTGACAATAGTGACCATAAGATTGTAGACTGCAGTATTGAAGGAAGAGGTAGCAGGACAGTGAGCAAGATTACAACCATGGACTTCGGGAGAGCTAACTTTAGGTTCTTTAGAGGTCTTTTTGGAAGAATCCCATGGAAATAGATCCTGCAGGGAAGCAGGGTCCAAGAGCGTCAGTCAATATTTCAGGATCGCTGCCTCCAGGCTGAAGACCAATGCATCCCAATGAGAAAGAAATCAAGCCAAGAGGGCAAGAAACCTTTGTGGGTGAATAAAGACCTCCTCTCACTACTCAAGTATAAGTAAGAAATACACAGGAGGTGGAAGCATGGTCAGGCCACTTGGGGTGAATATAGACAGGTGATCAGAATAAGTAGAAATGAAATTAGAAGGGCCAAGGCCTATCTGGAATAGAAACTGGTCAAGGATGTCAAGGATAAAAAAAGGGCTTTTTCAAATACATCAATAACAAAAGGAAAACTAAGGATAATGTGGGCCCATTAGTAAAAGAAGAGGGGATCCTAGTAACAGAGAATACAGAGGAGACACGAGTTATTGAATGCCTTCTTTGCATCAGTCTTTACTGATAAGACCAGCCCTCAGGAATCTCTGACCCAGGAGATCAGGGTAAAGGAAGGCTGGAAGAAAGACTTTTCCTTGGTCAAGGAGGATTGAGATAGAGAATCTAGGCAAACTTGCCATCCACAAGTCCATAGACCCTGAGGGGATGCATCTCTGAGTGCTGAAAGAGCTGATGGACACCACTGTGAGGCCACGTACGATCATCTTTAAAAGGTCAGGGAGAGCAGGAGAGGTGCTGAGGACTGGAAGAAAGCACACATCACCCTGGTCCTGAACTGTTTAACTTGTTCATCCGTAACTTGTAAGAAGGGAAAGATGTCTCCTCAGCAAATTCACTGAGGACAAAAAGCTGAGAGGGGTGGCCAATACCCTGGAGTCTTCAGAAAGACCTCAGCGGGCTGGAGAGATGGGCAGAGAAGAACCATCTGAAATTCAGCAAAGGCAAATGCAGGGTCCTGCACCTGAGGAGGAACAACCCCAGTCACCAGCACAGGCTGGGGCTGACCTGCTGGGGGCAGCTCTGCAGAGAAGGACCTGGGGGTCCTGGTGGACAACGAGCTGTCCATGAGCCAGCAGTGTGTCCTGGTGGCCAAGGAGGCCAATGGTATCCTGGGGGGCATTGGGAAGAGCACTTCCAGCAGGTCATGGAAGGTGATCCTGCCCCTCTGCTCAGTCCTGGTGAGGCCTCACCTGGAATGCTGTGTCCAGTTCTGGGCTCCTCAGGACAAAAGAGACATGGAGCTCCTGGAGTGAGTCCAGGAAGGTAGCAAAGATGATTGAGGAACTAGAGCATCTCTCTTAAGAAGAAAGGCTGTGAGAACTGGGCCTGTTCAGCCTCAAGAATAGATGATTGAGAGGGGACACCATCAATGTCTGTAAGTATCTGAAGGAAGGGTGCCAAGAGGATGGACCAGGCTCTTCTCAGTGGTGCCAAGCTGTAGGATTGGTACTTTGGTATCCCCAAGATCTAAGCCCTGCTGACTTTTGGCATCCTCTTAACACAAAAATCTATGCCATAACCTGGAATTTTTAGCATTGGCTACAGGATGTATTTATAATGGAAAAGACAACATATAAAAGACAGTTCAGAAAATCATTTGATTCTGTATTAATAATGTCATTCCTCAATTCTGTGAGAGTTCTATTTTTATAAAGGGGCATGCCTGAAAGGGACAACACCAGTTTTTCACAAAAGATATCCATATTTGGGTACAAGTATCTGCTGAAGCCTGTACAAATAAGGTTCCAAACATTAAGTAATATTACTAACATACCTGGAAGTTTTCACTTTAAATTGCCATCCTAAACTCTTATATCCGTGCCTGTGTGACCAGCCTGGGAAAGTGCAGGGCAACCAGCAACTCACATGGGATAATGGCAGATCATGTGAGTTGTGATCCATGCTGTGATTTCAATTGCAGCCCCGAAGCAGCACTAACATCTGGAAAACACACAAGGTTAAACTCTTAGCAGCTTTGCCATTTTGGGACTGTGTTTGGAGTAATTCAGTGAGGTCGTCATCCTTGTGGTACTAGAAGTGACAATATTTCCATCTGGGGTGAGGGGAGATAGGGCCATGAGAAGCAATGGCTCCTAAATTACAGTGACATTTCCCTACCCCCAAAATCAGGTGATTATTACTATTTAAAAGCCAATTTACAGGTCAGCATTCCATAGCAATGCTTTAGGTACATGAAGAAGTGAGACATGGGTGTGTTTTCCTTTGTTCTATTAATAAACACTGAATAGCTTTGAATTATACATTTCCTCATACTGTGAACAACACCGTGAAGAAGCTATGCTGCTGGCCAACCCTATACATCAAAGTGAAGGTGTCTAACCTTAATTAGCAGGTAAAACAGACAGCAGGTGACGAGATGCTGCCTGCTTTGAAGATAATGATTGAAAATCATAGCTCTTCGTGTCAAGCCAACACCCTTCACTTTACCTCCTCATGACTCTGGTTGAGATGACAAAAGGGAAGGGTAGGAGCATTCTGCTCTGACATCTAATGCAAAGAACGTCCCATCCTTCTGCCTCGGGAAGATGAGGAGGATGCTCTGTGGTTAGAATAGAAACTACACTGAGGCAAGTTCACCTGTCCTGCCTTGGGCTTTGGATTGCTCTAAAGGCATAAGATGTTTGTTTACCCAAGGAGGAGAAACACTGAGTACTTTTATGTTTCGTGACAGGAGGTTATTCTGTACTTTCTTATGAATACAGAGCTTAACTGAGAGGCACCTTTGATCAATTATACCCACAGGGAGAGATTTTAAAAACAGGTGAACAAAGTAGACCCTCTATATGCAATTTTCAAAAAAGTTAGCTATGATGATGAGTCACGAACATCATTGTCAGAGTTAGCCATTGATTGCAAAAGAAATAATTATTGATACAAAGTGAGTTAACCCTGGAAATCCTATGCCCCTGTTAATTTTGGATTTAATTTATTTCACAGCCAAAAAATGCAATAAAAATTCTTCCTACTCTTTGTAGCTTTCTGTAAGACTTTTATGACTAGCAGGTGGAAACTGCACCTTTCAAGTAAGCTCACATATGGCTGAACTATCATAATTTCTAGGGTGAACACAGTTTGATAATTAGTAGAAGTTATCTTCAGAGAGTAAACAAGGAAAAGGATTGTCTTGTGGCATTGAAAAACGTTTTCATTGTAGTTGGGCTTGACTGCTCAAAATTTCTTGAAAAACAACCCTTTATAGTTTTTTAGATTCTAGCTATACTTTGCAGAATAAATAAAAATGAAGGGCTTAAGATTTGTGTTTTCAGGCATAGTTTGTTCCATATGATGCACTTGTGCTGCAGTGTTATTAGAACAAGTTATTGTGCAGAAATTTTGTCTGGGCATGGTAACCCTTTCCAGTTGCACACAAGGCCTGTTAAGGATCTGAATCAGTTGTGAGGACAGGATAAACCCTTGCATTAACACCAGCTCAAGTGAACTGTCTTATACTCGGTTCTTATATTGTCACTCTAAGAACTAGGTAAACATGAGAAAATATTTTTCATTTTTATAGAGAGTTTAACAGAAGAGAGGTACCTATGTCTCTTTTGAAAACGGGTCCTACAGACAACATATGGTGAACTCCTGAAAGTATTTTCTGATCTTCACCTGCCCAGATCCTCAGATCACACATGCAGGCTTCTCATGGTAATGTTTCCATGAGTGGTGGTGTAGATGTCAGGTTTCAAATGCATACTGTTAATTCCTCAGTCTCTGCAGTACAGCTAAATCTGCATCAGGGCCTGAAATGAGGGATGTAAGTGATCACAATGTATCAAATTCTGTTGGGAAATTTAAACAAACATTTTCTAAGATGAAAAATGTATATTTATTTTGCTTTTTACTTTCCATTACAAATTTGTAATGATTTGTTAATGCTGTTTATTTTAACTGCTGACTGAGTCTGTGAGACTGAAATATTCTTTGCAAGCCTGGAATAGTGAGAGCAGCAGTACAAACGTAAATACTGACAGTGTGCAATAGTTTATTTGATTTATACAAGCTGTATGACATTTGCAGCGTAGGTGCAAAGGCAAATCTTGCTCGGTGGTAACCTAAAGATGCTTTTGGCTTATAGTGGATCTGTATGATCAGGCTAGAGGTGGTTGAATAAAAGGTTATTGTGTAACTCATAATGAAACAAACCAGAGATTAACGTTTCAAATGCACGAGGAAAAGTCAGAGATGATTAAGAAATTTAATGTCCATGTAATTACAGTTCTTACCAGACTGAGATGTCCTAAAAGACAATCTCCACTGATACTTTGCTACTCACTTGATGGATTATTATAAATAAAAAGAAAAAAAGAAAAGGAGAATAATAATAAAACAGAATTAGTGATTATTTTAATAAATCAGGTCTACACAAGAACTTGCTCTGCCTACTGCCACCAACCTGCCTGAAAGTGAGAATGTGTGCTTTTCACCTTCGTACAGCAGGTTTGGTTTCAGTTTCAGTGAAATATTTCTTAAGGTTTCTTCTACAAAGCCAGCCCAGGAGAATTACATATGACTGCTGTACCTGATGGCAGTCTTCCAAGGACCCTTTTACAATTAGATGCATTTTCAAATTAACCCAAACAAAGAAATAAGGCAATTTGCTGCTACTCTGCAAGGCCTTTTTGAAATAAATGGAACAGATGCCACCTTAGGGTCTGAGTTTTATTAATTGCTTTATAAAACATGCTTTTCTTTTAAAAATACACTCTGAGTTGGCCTGCTGACCCTGGGAATTCAAACCTTATTACTCCAGTTTAAACACTTGCCAGTGTACAGACAGTTAACAAAGCTAAAGCCTCTCCCAGCTGAACACCAGATTCCCTGGGGAATTCAATCAGGCTACTTTATTCTGGTCTTTTAAAAAGTCAGGTCAAATAGCTGTTTGAATTGTAATGATCTCCATGTGAATTCTGGTTTTGATAGCAAATGCTGATACTTCTTCACTTCCGGAAAGGTTTATTAATTGCACATCTTCTGCCATATGCAGTGCAATGCTGCTGGTGCTGTGCTGATGGTTTTTTACTCACATCCAAACTTCTAATTGTATAAATAGGATAATAAGAAAGCCATGAGCCCTGCTATCTTGAGATGCCAACTGATACCGAGTCTTCCACTACACTTAATAGATATATTAAGAGTTATGACAGGATAAATTGTTAAAAGGTACTATCTATGTCTACATCCATGTCCTGGTTCTGGACCAGAACAGTGGGAGTGGGCAGGACCAAGACGTTGTGTTATTCGATACCATCTTACATCACTGCCAGGAGCAGGGAAAGGGACTCTTTCTCTCCCTTACAAGAAGAAAGAGTGTTCCTTTACGGTCAGGGGAAAAGGGGGCAGAGGGTCTGTCCACTATTGTTTCATTGTCCTGGGCTTGGTGAGCATTTTGCATGTAAATTACCCTCTCTCCGTACCTTCTTGTTATTTCGTATTGTTGCTGTTACTCTTTCTTATCTCATTGCTGCTTCTGCTAAATTGTCGTTATCTCAACACATGATCTTTGCCTTTTGTTCTTCCATCTAGAGAGAGAGGAGAAGTGAATGCCAGCACAGTTTCACTGGGAGCACTAAATTGAGGAATACCATTCCTAAACCACAACAATCCAGAAAACTGCAGTTTGGAAAGATTCAGAAGGACTTCTTGAATAATTTCATCTGCATTTCCCCTAGGCATGGTGTTAAGAATGATGTTACAGAAGGATCCCAATATGGCTATAGCAATCCTTAAGAGCTTCTCAGCAGACTGAATGTGTGAGAAAGCATTTAATTATTCTTTTTTTTTTGTTTTAATTATTTGATTTTTTTATACCACTTTCATCCACCCAGCAAATGATAGAGGATAAGCAGCAAGCAGACATTCAGAGGCTGACAGTTTTCACTCACTAGGTCAACCTTACAGCCTTGAAAACAGCAGTAATCTATTTAAGTCACTATAGCTATTCCCACTCCCAGCAAGGTTAAATTTTGTTCACTTTTTAAAAATTATCTAGCTGTCTGTCACAATATTTCCTTTAGCAGTTGTCACCATAGTAATGTTCTTTTAGACTGGAGTCTAATCTTCCTCAATCAAGGACAATAGCTGCCTTTTTTTACTCAAAAACTCTGGAAATTAACTACACTTCAGACATACAATATTATAATTTCTTTTTGAATGGTAGAAATAGATATACTTTTCTTTTTGATTTTTCATTGAACTTTGCCTGATTTTTTCTTGAATAAGCATTCTGATGCTTCTTCAAAGGAGTCCTTTCACTAGGTCTATTTTGCCTGAGTTTTACCCCAAATCTTTAAAAACAATGGAAGTACATCTTTGTTTTAATTAAGTGGTTGCTTATACACTTTGTTTAACCGGATTCTAAATGAGATTGATCATGGTTAAAGTCCTACTGAAGGAAAAGACTGGGTCTGAACTTTCCCTCAGGTAGATTTTGTAGCAGTACAGCACAGTAAGACAGCTGTGTATCTCAAAGGGACCAGTCCTCGTCAGAAACTGGCACCTAAAGATTTACGTATTGGTCCTTACTGTGCAGGAGACATTTATGCTGATGGGGTTTCTGCTGCATTTCCCTGCTTGTTAGGAAGGATCCAGAGCATTCAATGGTTACCTAAGACAGCTGTGCCCAGTTGCATACCAAGGTTAGAAAAGCATTAACTTTACTCATAATGAAATGCCTCATTTGAGGAACAGTGTTACCATTTTCCTTGATGTTCCAGAGAAAACCTCTAGACAATGACAAAAAGATTTACACTGAGACCATTGAGAATGTTGATAATAAATTTATCTAGGATTGCATACTCTGAGTGTTTTCCTAACTCACTGTGCTGCTATACCTTACTTGGAGTGAATTCAGTGTAAATCAAGAAATGCGGAGACAGAGGGCAAAATGTATTGTAATGCTCTGTTGTTTCATTTACAGTGATCTCATACGTGTTTAATCTGCTGAAAGGCCAGAAAAACAAAAGTCCCATACAGAAGCATATCTTGAAGGCTTTCTAAGCCTGAGCCAGTGTCTGTTAAATGTTATTTCTGCCATCAGTTTGCATCAGCCCTGGCACTGAAAGGGCTCAAGTGCTAGAGTCCCACCTCCTGGGGCAGTGTGGTCATACTCTGCATTTCCTGTAGTGGTCAGCAGGTACTGGTTGATGCCTGACCGTTCCTTCAGCTGACACATATACACCTCCCCTTTCAGCCCTGGTACTGGCAGACCATCGTATTCAAAAAACTCAGAGGTCCCTGATTCCCTGTAATAAGTGACCTAAATAGAGAGAGGTTCATAACCTCAGCTTTTCGGCTGTGTCCATTGCATACTCTGCACGCCCTTGTTTACACCTACCAAAGACCTGTGGCTCAGGATTCAGGGGTAAGAAGAGTGTGATGCATCCTGCCAGCCATCTGTGATACAATCTGTGCTTTGTCTCTTCTAGGGTTTTGCACAAGTGTTTTACTTGTGCTACCGTGAAAAAGAGCAAGGAAGAGAGAAACGAAAAGAGGAAGAGAAAGAGAAAGAGAAAGAGGGAAAGAAAAAAAGAAAACGAAAAAGGGAAAAGAAAAAGAAAAAGGAAAAAGGAACAGCAAAAGAAAAAAAGAAAAAGAAAAAGAAAAAGAAAGAGAAAAAGAAAAAGAAAAAGAAAAAGAAAAAGAAAAAGAAAAAGAAAAAGAAAAAGAAAAAGAAAAAGAAAAAGATCAGGGAGAATCAAATAGTTCTCTGTCTTATTACCAGTGTATAAATGAATTTTTGGCTTTCAAGTCCTCCAGTTTGGGAGCAATAGGATAGTCTGAACAGTAATTTTAGCAGTCATGGCTTTCTGCCCTGAAGATTTTGTTCAAAGTAAAGCGACTCACTTCTCACCCAACCGTCTGTGCTAAATAATAGTGGCAGATGGAGAGAGGAAAATCTGGATTTTTTTGCTTTCAAGGAACCACAAAAGTTAATGAGGTAATGTTAATTGTTCTGCGGCTGTAACTGAAGGAGGTCAGTGCACAGCACGTACATTGCTTCCTCTTTCTCTTGTGAGTGAATAGAACAGTGTATGAAAGAAATGCAGTCGAGTCATTATGTTAGGGTGTGATAAATCAGATGTGAAAAATTATATAGTCGGGTAGGAGGTAAGGAGAAATTTTACTTTTATTTGTTCCTATTGGAATAGGAGTAGCATTGTAAGTGTTTCTTGAGTTCCAAAAAATGGCTCTAGTTCCAAGAAAAAAGCGACTTTTTAGATGACATGAGTACATTTTAGGTATTTTAAAAGTATTTAAGACACCATCTCATAGTATCATAAAATCCAGTTCTCTGCTCACTTATCATTCAGAGCAATTTATCTGTGCAGTATTCTAGCCAAACGCAGCAGTAAATGTTCTTTTTTGACAAAAATCCTCACATAAATAGCTATTTTGCTGTCACTGCTTTTTACCATGGGTCTGTGAGCTGCAAGTGTTAACCGTCTCCAAAGATCCGACAAAGTTTGTGCTATGGTAAATAATTAAGACTGATGATTATGGTCAAAGTGACATTTCCTTATACATTTCGTCATTTTCTGGTCTCTTTGGAGGCATGGTGTTTTCAAACGGATGAAGCGTTCACCATTAATGAGCATTTTCTCTGTTGTTTCCTGAAGAACCATTCACCAGAGTAACAAAACAACAGTTAGGAGCTAATAAAGGTCCTCTCAGCTCGACTTGAGAGGAGGACGTGTTAATGCCCCCAGGCAAAATGCCATTGAAACCATAATGTCAGGACTGGTCACAAAGACTTTGACCTGTAATTGCGTCCAGAGAATTCAAAGGCGTGACAGTTTCCAGGGGAGAAGGGAGCAGTTTTGCCAGACCATTCACTGCCTGCAATTAGGGATGGACTTTTAACAGAGCGAGCAGGCCCCCACCAGATCCTGACTACTCTCCGTGGGAGCTTCTGAAAAGCCTCCCTCCAAACGCTTTGGTGAGGAGAGACTGAAGGCAAATTTTGGAGACCTGAGGCGAGAGTGCCATTCTCACGTGTGTCTGCAGTGCCCCCCTCCCAGCTCCCCGGGGGATACCGGCAAACCAAATTAAGGATGAGAATAGAGTAGCTCTTTCCCCTGTGTGCAGCCGCAAAGAATAATGGCCCAATGTGTTTTGGTTTCCTCAGTGCTAAAGGTTGTACGGCATTTCTTATCACCTGGGGATTTAAACCCTGAGGGTTAAGAGCAACGGTTCCCACGGAATAAGCACTGACTGGGATTTGCATCCAGAATTCAAACCAAATTGAACATTAGTAACATTTTAGCACACACTAGGCTATTGATCCTGCAGTTCTTTTCTATATAAAATACTTTAATCATGAAAGTACAGCCAATTCCAGCATAAAATATGGCACTACAGCAATATCCCAGCTGATGTTAAAAAAAAAAAGAACAGTTGAGAGAGAAACTGGTGTCCAGTTACAGTTTAGCCTGAATACTTCTACTTGCACTGCAGGTGCCCTTCAAAATGAGTACAAGTAAACAGAACCTTTTTGCTACTTTTTGTGAAAGCTGACATATCCAAAAGCTGTCTTCACTAGCCCCATGCAGAGATAATGGTCCAATATAAACCTCAAGAAGAGACACCTCTTAAAGTACTTCCTGCAACAGGAAACTTAATCCAACCAGGTCTGTACTTGCCACTGTTCCTTTCAAGTGCTATTTAATTTTCTAAGGCTCTGTGTCCTTTATCCCTCTTTACAATTGGTACAGTCACATTAAACTTCATTTCTCCTAATTGTCTTTTCTTTACCTTTCTACCTGGACTTGTGGTACTTTTGTTGAAGGAGAATTGAGTTGTTAAAACTCCAGATATTCTTCTTGTGTATTTTGCAGCACTGAAAAAATATCTTGTGGATGGTGTCTTTAATTTTGCTGCTTGCTGTCATCGAGCTTGTCGTGGTTTAATCTAGCCTCCCAGCAGCCAGACCAGGTTGGGATACATTTTTGTCCCATTTCTGTGGTTTTTTTATCGTATGCAAGGCTGGAGCAATTGCAGTTCATCCCAACAGCAGATTAGTAGAGGAAGAGACATTACAAATACAAGTCATCGTTTGTGGGATTCCCCGCCTCATGTAATCGTTCCAAGACACGCCCTGGAGAATGTTGTTGTCTCGTGGACTGACAGATATGGCAGTCAAGCACAGGCAACCACTTTCTCATTGGTTTTCAAGACTTTGGACAGTGTAGTGCCTATTCTTCATTCACAGACTTGTTGATTAGAGTAAGTTGTGTCTCAGTAGCTACAGCTGGGTGTTTAGAATTACAGTCTACATCTTCACAGTCTGCTAGAAAGAGTGATAGAAATGAACGATCTGTGTATAAATACAAGAAAGTTACAGACATTCCTGAGTGCAGGATATTACAAAATTGCATCAGAGACTTTTCAAGGATTTGCATTTAATCAAACACACCCTAGTTTGTAACAAAATTCATTATGTGGCTGTGAATTCAGAGGAAATAAAATGTTGAATCTTGGTGATGATACGCATTGAAAAGCGAAGCCATAAATAAGAAGTAGTCTTGTATTTTCCAGTTCTGGCTTGGGAAGTGGTAAAACCTGGTCATGCTCCAGCATGCTGCAGCAAAGTCCATATGCAGAAGTCCCAACAATGAAAATGTTTGCATAAAGCTTCATATTCCTAAATATTCTCAGTACTAACCCAAACTTGGATGCAGGTTTTATTTCCCCTTCAGATTCTTTCCAATCTGAAATGCTTTGGAAATTTTTAACCCCATCTTAGCCCCCTCCAGTCCCTGCCTCCAACACACACAAATGACTTGCCTAGGATTTGCCAATAACAGAAACGGAGCATATTTTCTGCAGCATGCCAGATGGTGCTGGTGAACACCAGACACGCAGGAGGTTCCTAATTAAAGCTTTAAACCTAGGGATGAGAAATGGCAGGTGCAGTCTGGTGGGTGCTCGGATAGTGGACACACAGGCGAGCTGCCTAACAACCTTTTTAAGAACACCCTCACACCCATCCTCAGGGAACTCATAATGACAAGAGGCAGTTAATTTAAAGCTAATTGAGAAATCTCTATCCAGTCTTCTCACAATAAAACAAGGTGCCAGACCTCAGCTGGCATTTTCACCCAGACAAGAAGAAAATGGCCATTATGGGGCTGCAAAAGCTGCCACCTCATTCTCACCCAAGGCACACAAAGCAACCGAACCCTTGAATCTTTATAGTTTCAGCAGCACTTCAGCCCGTAAATGAGAACTGCTGAGAGAGAGCAGACATGTCTAGGAATAGAAATGAAGCCTGTAGCTTCATAAGGGCTGTTTCTTCAGCAGTAAGAGCTCACAGAGTTGAGGAGTAAATGCAGTGCTCTGCATGGGTGCCCACCAAGATAGGCTATTGCCAGCCCTGCCATAGACAGGAGGGACCTCTGGAGCCATTCTCTAGGGTACTACAATTCCCTCATCTGCTGAAAGTGTTGGGTTTTATCCAGGCCCTTCTGCCCTCTGACACCTCTCCTAGCTTTTCTATGGCATAGAGTGATGTATCAAGTATTTCTGCTTCCACTGTTTGATGTCTGAGGGCAGTAGACACGGAGGAAAACTTGCAGTATCTTCTAATACACAACTACCCTTTAATCCCACAAACCCACTGCCAACCTCTCTGGTGTAAAGCCAGTTCCTACACTGGATGTAACTACAAGTGGCTGTCTGGCAGGAGTTGCCAGCAGAAAACACAGTGTCTGTATAGCCATAAGCACTTGGCTGGTTTCAGCTGCCCTGACATTCTTCACATCTGCTGATTTGCCTGGATGCAGAGTAGGTAGACAGCTGTTGACAACAGGTCTTGACCTGCGTCAATGACAGCTGAGGCAACTCTTAAAACAATGAGTAAGCTGGTCTTACTCTTCTACAGCACTGCACTCTCAAGGCAGCACTTCCACCCTCAATCTCCCACTAGGGTCCAGTTTACCTCTTCAGTTTGTACCAGTTGAACCGCTGGAAGCCCAGCTGGGACAAGTGGCAGTAATCAAAGGGAAAACAGCTCAGGGACTGGTGCCAAACCCTTACCAAAATAAAGTGAGATATCGTGCTCCAGCATAACTCATTGAGAAGGCTGTTTAAAGGCATCACAGTGCTGGTATCCCAGTGTAGCTGAGGATCCCATATGAACACAGTATATCCTTTCCATGTCTCTGGTCTGCCAGTGAGTTTCTTTCCTTGTTGGCCTCACCTCAATTCTGCCCAAAGACACATATTCCTTGCCACTGTTTTGAACAAACTTTCAGATTTGCTTGAATAAAGTGTTCTTAACAGATAGTATGCATACTAAAAGAATTTCTGTATTGCAATGAATCACTAGTTTCTCAGTCACATATCCAAATACCGATTTGCCTCAATGCAACTTTCAAAGACATTTTGCCCATTGATTCCCAAACACATGGGTAAAATGTGAGGGGATTTCTGTCACAATTTTGGAAGGGATGGCACATTCTGAGCTATATCTGTGCCTCATGTTGTGGATCAGTCACAGCAGCTGGACCATGGGTGTGGTTGAACGAAATCATCAGCACTTACTGTAACAGAAAAGTGTCTCTCTATAAGTGTTTCGAGAGATTCCCACCTTTTCCTGCCTCTGGCAGCTCGTTCTGACCCCAAATAGCATTTAATCTCATGCCCTGCTGGGCCAATCATACAGTGATATGTGGGACTACAATCAATGCCAGCTCAGGGATCCAGGCTGAACCCCACAGCCCTCTTTTTGTTTGTTTGTTTTGGAAAACACAATACTGAGCAACACTTTTTCTCTTTCTGCCTCATAAGCTGGTCCCAGCTACTGCACACAGATAAAAGAACTGGAATTGGCTGGTGCTCCATATGCTTTTATTGGCTTCAGAACTGACCCTCTGCTCCCACTGAAGTTATGGTCTGGACACCAAGTGTTTTATGAACTGTGAGGAGTAATCCAAGAAGTAGGTGAATGTACTCCCATCCTCATTTTCCCCACACCAATCCTTTGGCTAATGCTTGTAGAATTATGGGTGTCCTATAAATACTTATTACTCCTGCATAAACGCACCATAAACTATGCTAGAGCAAATGGTAACATTTATGAAATTGAGTGAGAGAAAGGAACTTCATTCCTTTCTAAGAGTTTCATTTCTTAGAAGTTTGGAAATCCTTAAGAACATGATGGAGAGGATTTGCAATGTGAGTAGATTCATAAAATTCCTATTCTAACAGAGTAAATTAGCCATGAAAGCAATATCACAGAACTGAAAAAGCCTTTCTCATCAGAGGGCTGAAGAAATGAACAGCAAACTAATCTGCAGGGTGCAGAAAGTGTGAGATTAGTTTGGCAGAACAGGAAGATTTAATTAAAGACATATACAAACGAAATTGTCAAGCATGTATTATTCTGCTTTTGAAGAGCTTGGGAAAGACAGCCATTAGCAAACGATGGGAAAGAACGCATGAGAGCTGCAGAATAGCAAGGATTGTCAGCCACTGGCAATGCTGAGGGCTGATTGCTCCTTCAGGGAACACTGAGACAGGGTAGAGTCAATTTAGGGTAGAAAAGGGCAGCTGGGGTAAAGGAGCCTGAAAGAAGCTTGTCAAATTCTTACCTGAATTTGACGCTTATCACTGTCCCTATGGGGACAGCCCAGCCCCCTCAAGGCTGGAGAAAAGAACCCACAGGGGCAAGTAGCAGAAGGAAGCAGAATAGCACTTGGCTCCAAGCAGAAAAAAAGGTCAAGCGTTGTATTCCTTAGTTATAGAAATGCAAGCTCATTGGTTTCAACCCAGTCAAGAGCAGTGTTTTCACTCTATGATCAAAGGAACTGATTTGGGCATTCTGATAACACAAAAATGAGCTGTTAATTTATCCTGGTCTAGTAGATCTGATTGTACAGTGGTTTGCAATCATAATTTTCTGGACACTAATATTATGACTGCTGTGACAGCATTTCTGTGTCATCCATAGATGGAATATGCAGAAGGATCAGTGCTTCATTTTGTGTAGTTTTACTAGTAGTAATTTAAATGCTAAATTCAGCAGATCTTCTTCAGTATTACAAGCTCAGCTGTTTCCTAAAAGGGAACAACCATTCCAGCTGTAAGATCCTGCCATTGAATGTTCCTTCAAATTTCCGATGGCTAAAGGTGCAAGCATGTGCCAGCTGAGCTGCATTTCTGTGCGCAGCCCTTTTTGCCCCTGACAGCTTCACTGGTTGTTTAGGAGAAGGAATGGCACATAGGTCATCACAACTGTGTCCCTTCTGGAGAGCTGATGGGACCTTGGTGCAGAACACTGCTTTCAGTTCTTGCATAGTAAGCAGCATGAGAATGAGCATGTGGGGAGCTTGCTTGTGCAAAGTTTTCCTCACTTTGCAGTGAGTCACTAGCTAAGACTACTAATTCAGCTCAAATAGTCCTCCTGATGTCATTCTCTGTCAGGAAGAAAAGAACTATGTCGTTTCTTTATTAGTGAAGAAGGAAAACCTTGGTGTTTGCCAAGAAATCTTTATGAAGTAAAAAGAGATTTGTCATTTTAGAAACAAAAACTTACAGCTGTTTTTTTGAGCTGTGAAGAGCAACCCACCCAGAACAGAAAGCAGAGCATGTAAATGCAATATCAAGAAAACAATGGCTATAGAAAATCAAATAGACTCAGAAAATACCTGAGTCAAATTCCTCAGTGTGAGCAAAGAACTGAGGAGCATACTGATGGGGAAGTTAGCTGTTTGTGTGGTGTGTTGGTGGTTGGTTTTCGGGTTTGTTTTTTTTCTCCCCTTCTGCTCAGGAAGGCAAATTTGATTTCTGTACCTTTTCATTTTCTGAGTGTGTTGATCCCAAGTAATCTTAGCTTATCCAAAGTGTAAAAGGTTTTGTTTCCATACTGTTATGTTACCCTGCAGTTACTGCTTTCAGTTGAATAGATCCTACTCATTTAAATCTGGCAGATCAAAATGGGCTATGTTCTGTCTGTCTGATAGAGTTCGCTTTAAGCTGATGTTAATAGTGGTTGTAAAACTGATGAGCCTGTGTGTATGTCCATGAATGCAAATGAGATCAGGAATAATAAATATACAACTGGGTAAAAAAACGCAGGCTTTTTAAAAAATGTCTCAGAGAATTTGTACAGCTGATTTAAAATTTGAGGAGATAGTGCATCATGTGTCAAGCAGAGGAAACGTGGAAAGGGAATAAAATGACAGTGTCAGTCTCTGTAAAAAGCTGGCACATATTGAAAAGAAGAATTCAAGCCAGCCTTGTGAGCATGGTCTGCCCCAGAGGGCATCAGGAAATGCTGATTTCCTGCGGGGCAAGTCCCAGCTACTCTGTTTAGGATTGGCATCATGCCCAAGGGCAAACGGCTTCTGCAAGGCTGCAGGCGGAGTAGTGAGTCTTCAGGCTGGGCATGGAAATACCCACCATACACTCACAGAAAAACACGTGTTTTGGTGCTCTATTCATCCTCACCCTCCTCCTCCTGCTCCTTCTCTTTCATTCATTTGACACAGTCACCTGCAGCCTCAGGCTCATCTCACACTCATCAAAACAAACTCTTGCTCCGATTGAGTTCAGTTTCAGCAGCTTGTTGGCTTATGTGCTTGAAGACATTTGAATTTCCTGTCAGTGTGGGTGCTGCCAGAAATTTTCTTAGGCTTTTTTCTAGACTTGTAATTAAGACGGCACAGTGGTTCTTTGTAAAAAGGCTGCTTTCAAGATTCTTATCAGGCGAACAATAGAAATGGTACAGATGGTGCCCTCCAGATTTCGCTTCTTGCAGTACTCTAGGAATTCAAGACTATGTGCTGTCTATATTTGGATAATTTCTATTTCTTGTTAAAAGTTACACACAAGCAACAAGTTATAATCCTTAAAAGTACAGATATAGCATTTAAAATTTTTTTTTCTAACAGTGCAAAATGCTTTTTCAATTCTGTTGTTTCCTTTTTTTTGTCCCCTCATGTATGTTGCAGGTCAGAACAGAGTCTTTTCTGGTAAGAAAACCTCAACTGAGATATCATACCCTGTGCTACTTCTTTTTCTACCATCAGGTAAGGAGATTATTAAGAAGGCCAGCATGACACAAAAACATCATTAAAAAATCAGTGACTTTCCATCATCAATAACATAAAAGGAAAAAAATCCATGGTGCTATTATTACAATGAGGAAAGAAAACCTGCCTGAGGTTTCACAGCAAAACAGGTTCAGACAGTATTCTGAAATTCCTGAAATAGATGGTTAAAGAGAAAAATGAGAGCAGTGATGAATATCACAGTAGTATCCAATCTATGAGATTGGATGGAGTAATGTGCTAAAATAGGACTGAAAAAGATCAGACTGTGTAAAGCTGGTGTAGTTTAGAGCTCACATCTGAACTGAGACCAGGGCCTAATCCTGCCAAAATTTCAAAATCCGTATTGTTAAGTTTCATCCCAAAATAAAAACACAATGGAAATTGTCAAGTTTGTGAGACTCCTGCCATCTTGAGAAGCAGAAAACCCCTTACACCTCTTTCTGCTTTGGTCTATATCTGAAAGAGAGACATACAAAAAGATTAAACTGAAGCTATAAGTTCAGGAATTTCTGACCCTGACCCAGGCATATTGTTGTGTATGTAAAGAGCATACACATAAAGAGCATAAAACCTGGTATTTTGGCTTTGCTTGCTGAAGGAAACAGTGACAGCTGTGAAGTCCAGAACCACATCTGGATTTTATCCAAATAAAACTTTTCCTGGCTGGTGTAGATCAAAACATTCTTTGAGGTTAAAAGAGTTGTTTATTTCACAAAATACTATATGGGTACAAAAATGTGTATGTTTATTCCTAATTAAGCATGTAAAGAAATAATAACAGACATGCAGACATCAATGGCATTTTGTACAGAATATTAATCTCAGCCATAATTATTAGAAAAATCAAGCCTATTTTTTTACACTTATAAAATATCACCCTTCCTTATGGGGCAGTTTAAAAAAATGTTAACTCCTAGCTCAGGATAGACTTGTAACACGAGTCACTAGGGAAGAAGGTCTCAAAAAATTGAAACCAGGCTTCACATGGCTACACATATATCAAGCATTGAGCTGTGATGCACACAGCCTATATTGCTCTTATAAAGACACTCTGTTGTTTTTACTTTTTATTTCCCTCAACTTTTGATGCAGGCAGAACAATAACCTCCACACAGCGAGATAATTGCTTTCACCAAAATCTCTGAGCAGAATGTCATCCCTTAATGCCACTCCACTACAAGTTCATAGATGCTATCATAAAATTAATTATGTTACCTAGGAGAGCCCTTAATGTTGATTTTGATGTCTGTCTTATTGATTGGCTATTGAACTCCTCATTGTGCTGTTTCAACAAGGTCCCGGCCTGACTGATCAGAGAGCTTTTGCCCTGGGCTAGCTGTCAATCTCCACAACAAGGCACCTTGAAAAGGTCAGGGCTACTGAAGGCTGGCCAAGGGTGTACTGCCTTTAACTCAACTGAAAGAGGACTTAATTAGGACAGAAATAATACATTTGTTGAATTTCTTTTCATGAGGCAGCTATCTAGCTGATGATAAGTCAATTCAGGAGATAGGCTGTCTGTTCTTATCCCTCATAGGGATTAACTCTGAAATGTCATGGCTCGACAAAAAAGCCCCACAACCCACACCGGCAAGCAAGGGAAGGAGAGGAGTGCTGGCAGAGGAGGTGAAGGCAGAAAGCATGCTTCCAGCCACTGGGAAGTCTATAACAAGACTTCTCCAAGGAGCAGCTCCCTTTTTCTTCAATATCAAGTGGCTCTGAAATAGAAAGGAAAGCACAGGAATGTGATTTTCAGTGTCAGGCACAGAGTACAACTACACGGTGAAACAGAGAGTGGTAGGACCCGTGCTGGGAAGACAGAGGCATCAGGGAAAGCCCAGAGTGAGCACAGAGCAGCATGGCATGTTGCAGACTTGGCTGTGCTGAGCTGGTGCTCACTTGCTCTATCAGTCCGGAGTTCATAAGATAAGCCCTAATTTTTGGAAGGCTTTATTGATTTGGGACACTGTTGGCCTAACAGCCTCCTCACCTGAGCTGGTGTTGATGCAAGAGCTCCATTTTGTCTGATGCAGGTATCCATCCATGCTCCCAGGCACAGCCTGGCCTCAGTCTCCCAAAGCCTGGCCTCTGCCTCCATGCTGGAAAGGACTGGCTTTCAGTGCCTCAGCAGGCAGGGTCTTGGGGTCACCTCTGTGTGGGGGTACTTCTACCTCAACTACATTGAATATTGATAGTCAATGACAAATAGCAGAGCATAATGCCCAAATGTTTTTGGCTTCAGGACACCGCATTAACAAGACTAAGTTGTCAGTTAAAAGCTATTCTATGCTTTGTATCTCGGCTTTGTATAGTACCTGGGATGTTTTCCACATCATAATTCCAACAATTGGCACAAAATTCTCATTCTAGACGTATCTTACCATGAGTTTGTTTCACAGAAAACTCCTTACGACCCTTTGACTGTTAAAAGCAGGGAAAATTACTTTATCTAGGCCCTCAACACTATTATTTTCCATTAGCCCTATGGGTTGGCTTTCACGGACTACTGGAAGTTCTTGAACAAGCAGAAGACCACAATCAGCCTGAAAGTCAACTTGATTATACATGCTGATGATCGTCAGCAGCCACTTTTCCACGGATTTAGTTATTTAGCAGGGCTGTTTGGGCCAGAAGAGTAGGTGCTGAAGGCACCTCAGTAGAGGCTGCAGGAGAGGTGCTGTGGCCTGCCCTAGCAGGGGAGGGTGGATCACTCCAGGCAGAGGGGATGTGGCAGATTTGCTCTGTGCCAGGAAGGAAACAAGGACTGTTGTGTGGGTGGGTGGGTNCTTTTCCTGGAGCAGCAAAATTCAATTTTTGTGCGTGGTACAGAGGCATTTGAGCCCTCTCTGCTAGAGTAGTATAATTGAGTGACAGGAGGCTGAGAGTGAGGTCTAGCTATCAGAGTAGGACAGCCAGCCAAGTGTCAACGTTGCTTTGCTGGTGCTACCAGCATGTAGAAGAAATCCGTGATAGCCATTGGTCTCATTTGTAGGAATGTGAGATGAGAGACAGTTAGAAAGTTATTTTTGTAGCAACCTAAGGAAAAGGGAAAAGGACATCTCCTATTTGGTTGCTCTTCCCTCGTGTACACTGGTCATAATGAGCAGCATGGGGGTTTTATTGCATCCCTGCATTTCTGAACTTTGACCTTCATTTCGTTCTGTATGGAGAGATTTGTAGCTCATTTCTGTCTTTGTTATTGTGCCTTTTTTCCCCCCACTAAAATGATAATATTAATCGAAATCTGAAATTAATGTCTGATTGCAATCTAAATTGAATAGAGAGCCACAATTTTCCAGTTTCTGCAATCATAAAATGACATGGCTGAGAGAGCTAAATCTAATTGTATGGGGATTTTTTAAAAATCTCTTCCTGCTTCTGCATTTGCTTTTGTATTCTAATAAACCCAAACATAGAAGGCATTTCTAATCAAATAGCTAGAATTTCATGTCTGACTATGGATGCATATTTGTAGGAAGAAATAACCTGGGAAACAAGTGGGATTGGAGAAGCATTTCTAAATGATATGTATCTGGTTTCTTGCAGCTGATAACATTTTCAGTATTTCTTGGGTCTGTTAGTTTTTAATTCAGTGCAAAGCTTCGAACTCTAGTGGCACAAGAGAATGCATTGCTAATTTTGCAGTAGAGCAGTAAAAATGTCAGCAGCAGGTTTGATATTCAGCACTACAAACGGTGCTCCATGTAGAAGCTCCAGTGAACTGGGACTGGGTCTGCTCCAGACAGCAATTTGGTAAATCCTGCCTGTTTTTAAACACATGTGTATTCCTATTAATTTTATGGAAAAAGTGTTCTGGAGAAAATCCGTAGGAAGGTCCTCAGTAGTGTGGGCACGAGGACTCCTTTTAAAGCAGCTGCTGCATTTTGTAAGGTGTGAAAGTAATTTTACAATGGCTCCCTTATGTGTGTTCTCAGTTTCGTAACCTGAACTGGACAGCATGGTGCTAGTGACAAAGCTCCTCTTGATTTCATTGGTAGTAGATGGGTGTAGGTCCTCATCTGAAGTTCTCAGAAGAAGCATTTGTTGACTTCAGTGGGTAGAATAAGACTGATCCCTCTTTGCTTCAGTCACTTAACAGAGGGGCCTATTTTGGGAGTCTGGTGACTTGATTCTCTCTCTGAGCACTATCAGTTGTGGTATGGGCACCTCTGGAGGCTGCCTGAACGTGCAGCTGAGATAAATCATCCAGCAATGCCTGCTTCTTTTGTTTGGGACGGCTGGGCCAGCTGTGTGCCTCATTCAGGAGCCTTGGTTTATGGGTAGGGCTTGAGGCTGACTGTGGATCTCGTGAGAATCACTTCCTTCAGTTGGTATGGGGTCAGTGAGAGCCCAGAGACTCTGGCACTTCCAGAGGGATGTACAGAGTCCTCCTGGAAGAAGCTATGCTTGATTTCTGAAGGGGATATAATGAGGACTACTAAAACAGGTTCTTCATTAATTTTTCAGCTATAAGGTTGGGAAAAAAATATCATTGCTTAGTGGACACACATAATTCTAGTATCAAAGAAAATTATAAGTTTCTCATCATCTGTATGCAGAATTGCTGTACTCTTATTTTGCAACATTATGAACTAATTATTAAGTTAGATTTGAATAAATATTCTTGGGATGCTGTCTGCATCAGATTAGAGTCTCATTTCATGCAGATTACAAAGACACAGAACTGCATGCCAGTGGAGGTGGAAAGCAAGAGGAATTTCTTTGCTGAGCAAGTGTGCTGGTGGTCACAGACTTTGTCCTGCCCTAGTTGTGGTTCCATAGAACTCTAAATTGGCTCTTTTAGGCAAAGGTCACATTGTGGTATCAATTACTGGCTACTACCTGGAAAATTTAATTTCATGCCCTGCAATTGTTCTGCTTTCTTCTCTACTATGATTGGCAACTGTTTCCCTGCTGGTAACTAGAATAGCTCATTTACTTTAAGTGATTAAAATCCAGAAGCTAACTGATTTGGAAGGGCAGCTTTGGGTTGCTAGCATAACCCAGAGAACTCTTGCACAAATGCATTTGGATGAACAGAACAAAAGCTACTTCTTGCCCTTTACAAGGCCTCTGAAGAAATTGTATTTTTTTGTGCTTTGTGTCATGTCAATCTGTTCCTTGTCCAGTTGGTATTTAGTAGGTGCACTTACTAAAACCAGAGGAAATTAGTGAGCTAAGAAGTGCCTAATTTTAGAAAATAAAATATTGTTAATATTACTTATTGTCTGGTCAATATTACTTATTTTTTAACCTAAAAAATTTTTCTTGGAAATCAATTGTCAAATCTTTTCTGTCTTTTAGAAGCTTCTGAGGAGCTTCTTAAATGCCTAGTTTGCATTTTAACAGATCTTAGTGCTGTTTCTATGATACAGAAAACTGGGTCTTCATTTATTCTCAAAAATTGTTCGAGATATATGTAAAGGATATATTATATCATTTACTTTGAGGTGGAACTAGTAATCAAAATAAAGGGAAATTTCTGCTTTAAAATTTCTTACGTAGTGTAGGAAGTGACAGGTTGAATGGAGCCCGGGGCAACCTGGTCTAGTAGAAGGTGCCCATGGCAGAGGGTTTGAAATGAGGTGATCTTTACGGTCCCTTCCAACGCAAACCTTTCTATGATTTTATGAATCTGATCCTTCTCATGTGTCTTGAAGAACATGGTTTATCTTTTTACTTACGTGTTTAGTCAGCATAAGAGGACTGCTTCAGCTTCGTGAAGAACAAGGATTCGAAAGAAGATATCGGTGAGGAATACAAGGAATTCTTAACTATTATTTAGGTGAAGAAAGGCTTGTTGTTTTTGTTACTGTGACAATAGTTTTACTAGACCAACTACTCCAGGACTTTCACAGTTCAGATTAAAAATAACTCAAAACAACTATCGCTTGGTGACTAGAATGACAGCTGTCAGCCTGCAAGTGCAGTGCAGGCCTTTCTCAATGGACATTTTGGCATAATATGAAACAACTCAACATTATTTGAAAATTATTTATACCAGGTTCAAACACACATGTGGTGGAGCAGGATCAGAAGATTTGATAAGGCAGCAAGTTGGAATTTGGCTAGCTAAAGGACACAGGGCACCGAGTTCTAGGACCCAGTGTTTCTTTACTAGCAGCCCAGAGGTTCTTCTTTTATTTGAATTCAGATTAAATTGTCTATTCACTTCCCATGCATTTTTTAGCCTTTTTTGCCTATAGTACTGTTGGAGTTCTCAGTGTTCCACTACAGGTAAAGTTTACTAAGTAAGGGGTATATCCCTAGCCCAGGAACTGGACAATACAGAGGTCTGCTCATCACTAAAACTCTTTGAGAAGGCTTAGGACACACAAATTTAAATTTCTTTTAAAATCATTTTCAATACAAAGTACTACAGAATAGCGATATCTCTATATATTATTTCTTTTCTTAGAAGTGTGTTGCTCCCATGGGTAATCCAGTTGCTGGCACCAGATCCTAAAGTTATCCACTGGCGTGTTGGAGGCTAGTGATGACAACCTTCCTTTTCATAAGACGGTGTGCTTGACCACAGTCAGTCTCCAGAGGAAGCAGTGACACCTAGGTCTGCACAGTCCTTTGGATATTTGTTTTGATGCCTATCCATATGGGGCTTAGCTTGGGACTTTAAGTTTTGTAAGCCTGGCCCAGAATCACCACACTCAGGAGGAGGCATGAAGCAGCTCCAAGGCAAGGAGTGGACTGAACTGATCAAGTTTTCAATTTCCTTCTCTGCCCAGGTACATTGACCAGATAGACTCCACACTGGCCATTTCCCAGCAAGGCTAGGCTCTGCCTGTGTCCCTTGGCAGCCTTGCTCCCAGAGGCAGGGGATCCAGGCATTCATGCCGTCAGTCTTCACACAGCAAAAGTTATGGAGTTTACTGTCCAGGATCTCTCCAAGGCAGAAGATTTTAGGGCAGATGGTCAAGCATTTTTACAATACTTGAGACAAAACCCAACAACTGTAAGTCAAGTGGTACTCTAAATGCTAATACAAAGAACATAGGTTTTTCCTTTGAAAGCGATGAGATTTTCTCATTTGAAAGGACGCGTGCATGTATGTGCTTTGTCAGAAGACAGACAAAATCCACTTTTTGCCTTATTTTGCTTTTTAACTTCTGAATGAAATTCCAAATATGTCAGGCACACACCTGTTACAAATAATTTTACTTAGGATAAAAAGTTAGTATCAGCTACTAAAGCACTGAGTTGCCAGACCCAGGCTTTGCTGGTAGGAATGTAACAAGTTGCTAGTGGTTTGGCATTGCATTGTCATAGACAGACTGGAAGAAATTTGCAGGTCACAGAGAAATACCGTAGCTCTGGCCTCTAGAAGGTGAGGCAATTAACTCTCCTCATTCCTTTTAGAGAGGCCCACACTGCTGTGACTTCCAGGAGTTATTCAGTAATGCTTGCCATTTATTGTTACTTTCCAGTCAGCATACAGATAGAAAGTATCTGCTCTGGCAAAACCAGAGCACTAACAAAGCGATTTGACAATTTCACTACTGATGATGGCTCACTTCCAAACTGCACAGCATCCCTAGAACTACCTAAATTGCACACTGCCTGTGTGCAGTGCCTGAGATACACTCACTGCCTCAAAAAATAACGGAGTGAATATTGGTATAATTTAAGTACAATGCATTAAACTGCGTTTATTTGGTATAGATGGTAAAAAAGCACAAATACAAAGCTGTTCTCAAAGCGCATTTAGCTTTTAAATCCTTGGTGCAGCATGTGCCACATCTCATTACAGATGTAAAGAAACAGATACTTTTTGTTTTGTCTGTAGGATGAAGTGACGTTGACTTCCTGCAATGTGTGAACAGATACTTTAGGAATACTCCGTTTCTCTAGTATTTTCTATATATCTCCAAATCAAATGCCAGCAAACATGTGGGCACCTACCAATAAATCCTTGATTTTTTTCCCATATTAACTTTTGTGCCGATTGATAAAGAAACCTCCAACCAAGTTCTTGCAAGTGAGGCTTTTTGAAAGAATCCAAATGTGAACTTTAAATTCAATACTTTGCCTTTGTTGAGAATTTCTAGTATCATAAATCCAACTTCACATTCTTCAGAGTTCTTTGGTTATTTGTCTAAGGAGGGATCTCCACTGGCACAGAGGGGATTTAAGCACTGGGTAGGAAATAAGTACCTAATTCCCTTTTGTGTTTTTGTAAAGGTTTCTCACTGATGCCTATGATGAAAAGAACTGAAATAGCAGGCCATACTGCATGCAGCCTGTAAGGATACTCTAGGCACTCCCCATATTTTTTAACATCCTAACAAGTTTTTCATGTGGAAAAGGAATTATTGAACTGTGAATCCTAAATATTAGGAGGAGATCAAGGATAGTACTCATTTCCAGGGGGAGGAAATACAATACTCAAAAAATTTCTTTCAATTCTATTATCTTATTCTTTCCCAGTTCTACTTTCACCCTGTCTTTCTGCCCCCTCTTTCCAGCTGAAAGTCAAGACCCACAGCTGGAGGAAATAAAATGGCTATATTGCAGTGCTTTAAAATTAGCATGGTTCAATTTCAGCTCAGAACTAATAGAGCTCTCTGCAGAAGGCATTGAACCTCTTCCTTTGTGCATCCGTGCCTTGTATAATGAAAAGAACATAAGCAGCTGCCCTATTGAAAAAAAACCCAGGAAAATCCACCTCTTGCCTTTTCCCTGCACTCAGGAGCTAGTGGTCATTCTAACTTGGTAATGAAAGGCAATTCCATCCCCTCAGCATGCATTATCAAGTAGCTTCAGTTTGTCTTTAATCTTACTACTTTTCTCTTTCAAAGTTTAGGCTAAATGATTTAACAATGCCCATGTGATTTCCCCATAAAGACTGTGGAATTGGTAGCCATGTGCTGTAGGTTAGGACACACCAGAACAGGAAAGCTGAACATACTTGTTCCACTGCAGCAATAACAGCAACCTTCCTTCCCTCCCTGCTTTCCCCTGCCTTTCGCCAAACCTTCTTCTCCCAGACCACATAACCATATGGTCAAGGTTATAAAACATCAAGGCCTCTGTCACTATAGCAGTCCCAATAAAAAACCCAAGGTAGAAGCCTTCACAAGGCTTAACCTTCATTTATGTCTGATCCCTGGAGTGTTTAGCTCTGCAGTTTTTAAACACTGCTCATATCCCCCATAAAAAATGTTTCCTATTTAAATAGTAAAAGATTTGCTGCATGAACATCCTTCTCCCACTCTGCTGGATTACACCTCTCCAGGGACAAAACACCAACCAGGCAGGATGAAACACCTGCCTTATTAATACCGTTAATCAAGGAACAATGATGAGGAGCCTGACATGCAGGTCAGAAAACCTTGCCCCTCTTTGAAGTCGAAAGAGTCTCTGCTGGGCCAAACAGACTTCAGCTAGGAGTAACAGGTGCCTCTCCCCACAAATGATGCTGTTCTGCCTTAGGATAGCACAAGAATCCAGAGCGCTGCACTGCTCAGAGAGCTGGCGTCCCTTCCCATGCCATCGCCAGCTCTGAGGAGGTCCCAAGGGCTCCTTCTGATGGAGCAATATGGGCTCATCCTCCCAGCCCATGCAGCCTGAATTAAGGAGACTCCTTAGCATCCCCCAAGCCCCCATCCTCTTCTCAGGCAAGGCAGCAGCCTTCCTTGGGCAGGCCAGAGTGGCACTGCTGGCTTGCTCTGTTAAGGCCAGACCATATGTCTGGTCTGCACTAAACCCGTCTGAGCACGTGCTGTGTCTGCGTTAGGGAGTATTTGGGGCCAGCCAACGTTTTCCTCTGCCGCAGGCTCTCCCTGTTTCCGGTACATGATGGTGTTAAATATTAGAGTGCCTAGGATGCCCAGATGGCTTATATGGCACAAACCTTTGCCCCAGGATGTCTGCAGAGAAAGGCAGATAATTATATTTTCAAGGTGGGCTGACTTGGGCAAGAATATCCTTAGCACTACTGGAACTAAAAATAAGACCCTTGTGTATCTGAAGGAGCTAGGGTGCTGTGGAGAGCATTTGCAGCACCTTTGCTTTAATCCAGATGTAAGCACAAAGAGGAGTCTCCAAAACTATCAGGGGGACTGTAGAAAATCTATGGTTTCAGAGATTGGCATGAAATTTTGTCCCTACTGAGGCTTATTCACTACTGCTTTAAAAGACTAGTTGTACACTAAAAATAGATTTTAATGATCCAGCACATTTTTACTTTGTATCGACACTTATATTGTTTAGTCTTTAAAGTCCTCTGGGTCTCTGACATGATTCAGTAAAAATCTAGCTGTATTTGCAGACCTATTTTGAAAACTCTCAGCATTGAAGCTCACCAGTACATCTATAATCTTCCCCCTCATTCTCATTCCCCCTCTTCCTGTAGTCAGCTTCTGCTATTTCTGTACTGCAGTAGCATTTGCTGACATTTCCATGGGGATGTCATATATTAGGTAGCACTCCAGGCTTTGGTTAGCAATACAGGGTACATCTTGAAGCAGTTAAATTCCTCATGCCATTTTGCAGTTAAAATCCTCTTTCATTTAAAAGGTGGACTCCTGGCTGGTAACTTGTCTGGAATAGTGGGTGGCAGGTCAGTGCAATTTGAAATGGCTAGGACAGAGAAGGAAACCATGAAAAATGGAGCAATTACACTGCAGGTCAAGGTTTGTTATGGGGTGGCATGGTTTCAATTTGGCACTGAAGCATGGCAACAAGTCTACTAGGCATATTCATGCATTTTTGTTATCNGGAAACCATTGTTAACCTAAAGTTTAGAATAAAAGCATCCACATGAAACTGAAAACTGTGAGCTGTTTGCCAAGTTCTAGATCAAAGGTGCTTGAAAAGATTGATACAACTTTTTTTAATAAAATGTGCACATCTGGCCTGAGAATTGGTCTGCCAAGTTTCAGCCTAATGAACTTTGAAATCGGCCTCCTACCAGCAATTCTCTAGACCCAGGTTTCTAGTAGAGTAGATGGACAGTTTTTATAGCCAGAAGGTACTCATATAATGACTATGTTCTCTGCTGGCAACTAATTGACAGACTGCTGATACGGTGTTGTTTCGAGCGAACAAAATTGGTTTCAATTTGTCCCCCATCATTTGTCAGCTGGCATATGAAGCCTGGATGTTAAACTTTTGTTGCATCAGAACAAGTTAAAATAGCTCTAAGTCCAGCAGTGGAACGCACATCAACAACAAACTATTTACACAGCACAGCTCTTCACGTTTTGTACCATTCCTTTTGCTTTATTATGCAGACCCAAAGTTGGTTGGAAACTTAAAAGCTTTTGCTGAGGCTGGTGTTTGTTGGAGACACCCTTTTGTTCTGCACTTTCCTGAGTGCCAGATGGGAGGAACTCTTGACAGTTTAAAATTAACAAAAGATCCTTGCTTATGCTCAGGCCAGAGAGTCGTAGCCCCCAGAGCCAGAAGCTCATGCAGAAAGAAGTGTTTCCTGCCATTACTAAGGTGAAAAGCATCTTTTCCCCAAACAAACCCATTTTAAAAAATCCTTAACCATTTGAATCTCCTCTTGAAACTAGATTTCACTGTAATGACAAAAGGTTTGAAAAACTGAAGGCACTAGCTTTGCAAGCTGACCCTTGCAAAAGCCCAACCAGAAAGGGAGCATTTAGGTGCACAAAATTTCTTTGTCCCCAGGCAGGTGAATATGTATATCTCAAATAATCCTTATGGCAAATGCCCCTTATGTGGACCGGCAAAGCTCTTTTGTAAATGCTTTCATCTCAAATCCATTTATCTGAACTCTGGCAAATTTCAAGTGAGAAATCAATTAAGCCTCAGCACAATTTATTTGGGCCCAGAAGAGTGATAGCATGCAGAGAATCTCTATTATTAAATGATTTTTCTTATTGCTTCTCCACCATTATTAAGGCTAGAAATGTCTTCCTCATGGCTCATTTGATACTAAAACTCCATATACTCCTAGCAAGTAATATTTCTGAATTTAGAGACGTTAAAATGATCCTAATTCAGTTTAGAGACACTGCTCAAGACAGGACGACGAGCACTTATGACTCCACTGATTGTACTTTCCGGATTTCCACTGATTCTAAAGACAAGCACCCCTCGGTCAGACCCCCTAATGGTCCCAGGTGCAAATTTCTGTACCTGGAGACATCAGTACAAACAAAGAGGACCAACAGGTTCCTGCCCAATGTCACTGGTACATTCCCACAGTACACGGTCCTTGTGTTGATGGGCAGGATCCACCTCAGACTGATTCCTTGAGTATATCCACCCTTCTCAGAGCTACAACACTGTGGTAGCTCTCTGAGCTCCCTGAGTAGCTCTCTGAGATTTCCACCTTATGCTCTATTGGTAGACCTTATGTCTTTGACAGAAGGATTGGGGAATGAGATATTCCTGTGTTCTCTTAGAAGCATGGTGCATTGAGTACATGCACTTTGTTTCTGCAAACTATTAAGAGCTTTTTGATGCTGAGTATATGCAAGAAAGAAGCTGGGAAGAAGTATTGTACAGGAAAATAAAGTATTGCATCTTGGTATGTGAAAGGCAAGTACACCATCCACATTTTACAGCCACAGCCTTTCCAAAGAGCTGAGTATCTAAATGGGTAACAGACTCTTACTCTGGCACTGCAGAATATTCTGGCTAGAAGCATCCCTCTTTTGCAGTGTAGACACTGAAAAAAATGATTCAGTGATAATGTTTCTGCCTTTTTTTTTTTTTNAGGAGGGCTAGGAAAGGTTTCCAAAACCTATTTGGGCTATACTGTCCTGACTACAGTAAAGAATTTATGATAGTGATTTCCAGACTTCAAAAGGTTTCAACAGAACTGGTTCAATTAAACAGATACCGTAACTTAACATTCTTGTACAAATAACTTTTGTTGATAGATCTTTTCTTTTCTGAAATTCTGTTGTCCTGATTGAGGATT
This sequence comes from Edolisoma coerulescens, assembly GCA_013397115.1. Classification (NCBI taxonomy): domain Eukaryota; kingdom Metazoa; phylum Chordata; class Aves; order Passeriformes; family Campephagidae; genus Edolisoma; species Edolisoma coerulescens. The sequence continues at coordinate 202,299 of VWZW01005626.1, forward strand.
TGAACACCCCAGTGCTAACATCCTCATTTTAAAATTTTGTTCTCACACAGCAATGCAACAGCAGGCTATGGTCAGAGTAATTCAAGCCCTTTACTTCCCTCTCCAGACAATTATTAAAAATAAAAAAATTTTGCTCCTTTTCTTGAAGTTATAAAGTTGTGTGGGCACCAGATGAGCAGACACATATGAAAAGGAAAAAAAAAGTAAGTTCTTTGAAAGAGGGAAAGAATATAGTGTTGCTGCAGACAAGTCCAGCTGAGAAGAGCTAACCTATTAGTGTCAGACAGTAGCATTTCCTCCTTTGTATACTGGTGCTCACTGTGCTGAATGGTAAACTCTGTACTTTGCTGTCACTTTGAGTATTGCAAACTGCAAGACATTTCTGGGCTCACATCGGGTGTAAAATCTTCCTTGTTCTAACAGACATGCAAGAACGTCCTTCCAGCATCACTCACTCAATAGATTTTACATTTACATTACAGAGATATACCTATAGATATTGCAATAAAAATCACAGGAATCTAAATGACCATATCTTTCTATGTATTGAAGAATATAACCTTCAGTGCCAGTTGAGTCTGCATCCCATTATGCACCCAGGTGTACCAAATATCTATGGAATTTCCTCAAAGAACTTACTGTTGCTCAACAGTTAAGAGAGGCACATTCTCTGTGGGTGCACACTACAGAGAAATAGAGCAATGATAATCTGAAAATCTGCCTACACGATTTTTCTCAGCATTATGGAAGAGAATGATAGCAAAATGAGGGCTGGCAAGAGTGGTTATCATTTTTGGAAACACTTATGAACAGCTGTAGCAAGCAGCAATAACATATTCATCAAGGGAAAACTGATCCTATCTTTCAACAAATGTTATATCTGAATGCACTGAAATCCAGCATCTGCAACAACTGTGATAATCATTTTCCAGCTAGTGCTGAACTAGATCATGTCCACAGAGCACTGTCCTGCTTAAAATCTCTTCATTTAAACATCTAGTCAAAATGACTCCTGAGAATGGAAACAACCAGTGTATGCAAAAAGAGTCTTGAGTGATCTCTCACTCTTCTAGTGCTCCCTTCCCTGCCCTCACTCACAACTGGGCTATTACCGTACCTTGCTGTGTTATGTCCGATCCACACTGGAAGGCACAGGCCTGAACTTCTAAAAAATTATTTGTAAAGCAACACACATGGCTTCTGGCTTTTTATTAAGAACAACTAGATAATTACATAAACTGACCTTTTGGCCCTTTCAAGAATAGCAAAAGGTTTACAGTTCCAAGCAGACCATTTGCATGCAGGCTGTCTCTTACCTGCACTGCCTGCCAATATAGACCTTAATATTTACAGTGACACTGTCTGACAGCAGAGGACAATTATCAATGCTTTCCAGGTCTTTCTAAGGAATTGTAAGGTTTGTGGAGACACAAACCTCCCTTATCCAAAGTGTTGAGGCTCTGGACTTCCCTGCCTCTGGGTTAGCTCTACAGAGGTGTTGTCCACCCCCTGCTAGCAAGAACCTCCACAGTTTCCTGGTATGGAGAGGAAGGAAATAGATTTTCACTACCTTCTTGCATCACTTTGGGAACCTGGGACAAACAGCACATCTCAGCTTTCTCTTCTCTAACCTACAGAGCACAGTGTCAGTCTTCCATGTTTCAGATGTCTTTGAAAAAGCTGGTGCGACAGAAGTGTTTTGCTACTCTGCAGGGATGAACAAGGCACTGACCATACCTACTTCAGAAAATTCCACCTTGTGTCTATAAAATGAGCATCTCCCAAGATGAACTCCCAATAAATATCTGGAAAATGTCACCATCAACTTACAGTTAAGTCAAGACATGAACCTTGGCTGACCTATTTGTGTAGCTCCCTCTAATCCCTCACTTCCTCACAAAACTGGGTGAATGGTCTGAGAAACCCATGGACCTCTCGGTAAATCATAAATCCACAAGGTTTTTAGTTTGGAGGATTTGAGGAATGGATTTCAGGAAGTAGTGAGGAATAATGATGCTCTGGGGTGTTTTATCATTTTCCATTCCAAGAGTTTATACATATTGTCTGTGACTTCCCCAGTGGATTTGAAGGAAGGAACTGAGCTACCTCAATATTTAATTTTTGAGGGATACTAATCAAAATTGTATTTTAAATGATAGCGCTCCAGAACGTGAGAATTGGCATATGTCCAGTAAAGAAATAAGCTATCAATGTAAATAAAGTGAGTCCTGATTCAGATATAGTCCAGTAGAAATATATTCTTGACTGCAGCATTATTATACTATTTCATTTTGTCTTCTGGTGTATTATTTTCTATACTTTCAAGATACAAATGGCTGGCCTGATCCAGAGTGTGTGGGAAATTCAGAAAGGTATACAAGGGTGGACATGCTGTGACATTGTCAGAAATGTTCACATATTTAGGTCATGGTTCTCTGCTGTTTGCTCCTGTCCCCAGGGCTCCAGGGACTCTGGCTGCTAAAGTACTCAGCTAAAGAGCTTTGAAGGTTTGTTAATGTGCTGTGGCACTTTTGGGCATGTATTTGATGAAAACAGATCAAACAAAGAGAGTGTGAGGCCATGTCTTTTGAAAAGTTATTTAGACAAGAAGAGAGGGACAGTGCAGTGAGTCTGAGGTACCTTCAGATTAACTGGTTTGAAGTTGCTAATGGCCTTGTCATGGCAGCTCAGAGCTCAGTGCACATTCATGTACTCTGCTAAAGAAAGATGCACATTAGTAATCTGAAACTGTATTCCCTTTCCAAAAGTATCTCTGAATTATTTGCATCTGATTCAGTATGATTTTTTCATCTGATACCTTCTAGAGAGCAGGGTCCTTCAGTGCAATGGCAACACAGTGGAAGGACTTCTTCCTTCAGAATTCACAGCTAATCAGAAAGGATCTGCTGCAACATTTCATCTCTGCACCAGGGCAGGATTATTTCTGAGGAACAGTGACTGAGATGTCCTGCCAAAATCGCACATCTGTGGAGCTGGAATTGTCTGGGACCTCCTCTAGAGCTCAAGAGAGGGTTACACATACAATAAATGATGTGGAGAATAACAGATAGATGACAACTGACTACAGAAACACAAAGGTATGTGCTAAAGGACTACCTACCATGCTTGTCATTTTATGAGGTTATAACAAGGAGTGATAGATTTAGGATTCAGTTGGGAAAATCTGTCATTATTATTGGCCAGCATCTACAAATCTCAATGGCTAGTGCTAAGCCCCTAAATCTACTTTCAGGTATTTAAAGAAAAATTGTTCAGGTTTTCAGAGGTGGTGAAAAGTTGCCTTTCCAGTCCTCCTTTCCTACTGCAAAAAGCATGAATCCCCCTAATGAGAAAACTTTCAAACTCATGAAGATTTTAATCTCCTACAGACATTTCTCCCCTTTACACTGGAAATGTGCTTCTTGTTCTGTCAACGTTGTCTCATTAAAAGAATTGGAGTCCTTTTTAAACACACTGGCTAAATCTTTTCTTGGATGGCTCTCACTTGTTTCTGCAGTGCTCTCTGAAGCAGGAGCATCAGCACACGGTGACACAGCCATCTCTGCTCTGCTGCTAAATTGCAGTGTGAGACACACTAAAACCGAGGGCTGTAAAACCTGCTTTAAAAAGTCATATACTACAACCATGTGTATACAATTAGTGTGTGCTGCCAGATTGCTAGGAACACTAAGCAAATGCAGAAGAAAGTTGGATCCTGGACCCAGCTAGGAGGTGAGTAAAATCTACGGGTGTATTAATTAAAAGGAAATGATGAGATTAAAAACACCCCACGAAAGTACATCCAGAGTTATTGTCTGATGTAAACACTGCTGGATGGCCTTGGCCCAGATTATATTGAGCTGAGAGACCTGTGAATAAAGAGATGCCCTTTTTTTGGAAAAAGTGAATAAATCTTCTCCTCAGGCTACATCCTGCAGAGGTGACATGGCAACCTGTTGGGTATGTCCTTGGACATGAGGTAAAACCCCTTCTTTATTGAAAGACCCCTCTTGTTCCATCAATACACAGCCTGAATCTAGATTATGTGTGAAGAAGTTTGCACCACCATCTGGCAAAAGTGATGAGGTTTATTTGTAGCAGAGGCTACAAGGGAGAGTTATTCACAGAGCTGGTGAGCGAGAGGGCACATCTTTCTTCTACTGGGATGGACAGTCCTACTCCAACAAATAACACTTCTGCCCGTTCAGCCTCTGCTAACCCTCAGAAAGGCACCCACTTCTACCTGATGGCCTTTGGGTGCAGGTGCCAGGGATTCTTGTGCTGCTTCCTTTCCTTTGCTTGTGTTTGTCTGCCTGTACCTGAGAGGTCACAATCCTCACTCAAGTCCCTGGTGATACTTAGGAAATGGCAAAGACAATTTGCCTTTCCCACCCTGAGACTGAACTCCAAACCCTGTGGCTCACCTCTGCCTGGGATGCAGGCTGCCCTGGGGTTGGGGGGAGCAGCTCTTGGGAAGGCTTCCTGGCATGGGGGATGGCCACTGTTGGGGTCTCAGGCGAAACTCAAGATGGGACCCAGCTTGCACAGTCACGGTGCTTGCTGGAAAACCAGCCTAAAGAAAACCCTGACAAACAACTCTCTTCTCCAGTGTAAATCCAGTTGCTTTCAACTTTTCCAGATGCCTGCACTGGTGCCTGTCCTTCCTTCATGCTATTTTAATTGTTGCTCTCCACAGCCACTGGACTGCTGGGGTCAGAGGTGAAGCACCACTGCCCAAATGCAGTAGGAGCTGGGCGTCCTGCGGAAGTGACATTTCCTCTCCTCCCTGGATCCCTCATTTGTGCTTCTTCTCAACAGCATGTGCATCACCTTGCTGCCTCTGCTCTTCCTTTTGGAGAGGACCTGGAAGGGAGTGCACCGTGTGCCCTGAGCCATACCTTGCTGGCGGTGTGTGTATGTGGAGAAAATGCTTGGTATTGGGAACTCGTGAAATTGGGGTTAAATTCCTTGTTCTTCTTCCCACAGGACTCTGGATAGCAACAGTCTGAAGGGTTTATGAGCTTGAAGATACTCATCTATGGTGAGAAAACACCTGGCTAAAGACTTCTGGATCACAAGGAAACTCTCAGCCGCTTTAGGGCCTGAAATGCCTTTTTAAATGCCAGTCTGCAAGTCTGTGCTTTAGCTCCTTTTACCAGGACAATTGCAGCAATGGCTGTAAAATGCTCAAGTGCTCTGTAATGACAGCCACATAAATGGAGAAGCCCAGGCTATTTCAGGAAGCTTTCTTCAAAAAATTTCAACAAGCTGAGTTTCCTTGCTTTTAAAGGGCCAGTTTGCATGAAGAGTTATACCAAACAGAGCTGGAGCAAGGCCCCAGATCCCAAACTTGCCATGCTTCTGCAGATCCCTTGCCCCAAACAAGTGAACCAAACACTTGTCAAGGTGTGCTGTCTCCAGCCATCCAACCATCCATCACCTCTGCCAGAACCAGACACAGAAGTGAGGCGCTACTGTGCCAAGGGATTTCCTACCTCACCTGCTGGGATTTACTCCATTATCGGCTGGCAAAACCCCCTCTGTCCATGCAGAGTGCAATAGCCTGCTTCTGTTGGCAGCTGCTGCCAGAAGCCAAGGATGATGATCAAAGCAGTCAGTGTGACCTCAAACACTACATACCTGTCCATAAAAAAGCTGCATGTACTGGCTGGGTACTTTGAGTGATTCCTGACTTTTAGGGAATTTTCTCTGTGTACCTGATGTTTACCTCTTAGTAGAGCGGTACAAGCAAAATCTTTTTGATAAATGTGGAGTGTTGCAATGAATTTATGTAACAAAACAACTGTAGAAGCAATTTTGCTCATAGAGTCAAACCATACTTTTTTATTTATAATCACATTTTTATTAAAGGAACAGTTATCGAGTTTTAGAATTCTGTTCAGTTTAGCTGTTCACTTTACTAGTAACTGATTTTAATAAGGGTGCTATAAAAGAAAATTCTGATTTGAGAGATGAATATAGACACAGGAAAAAAAAGTTAGGAAAACTACTTTGGTCTCGAAGTATGAAATGTACTATCTTAAGCAACATATTTACTACAAGCAGAAGGACAAGAAAATGTTTATTGCTTCTATCAGCACTAATGCAGAGTCCCTTTGGTTATTTCTTTAATCCAAACAGCTTCCTGGTAGATCCAAGATGTGAGGCCTTTCTGTAATGACTTGGCAAGAGAAAGGGTCCAGAACTTCTCTGCAAACACAATTAAGTTGTCAAAGACAAGTCCTGTATTTGAATTAAAACTATAAATCTTTCATCTGCACCTACTCTACATCAAATAGCAGGAAAAGAGGCCCTCCCATCTAACAGTCTTAATTACCAGAGCACTGCAGCCTTTGAGCATGACAGAGCCAATGATAGCTGACCTTGTGCTCCAGCCCCAGAGTGGGATCAGTGTGATGAATGGGAAATCCTGCCTGAAATATCACAGCAAAGGGAACAGCCTCAGATGGCAAATTAAGTGCCTAGCACACTGTTGGGGCTACACAAATATATAATAATACCCTTCGCTTTGATCTGTTTATACTGGAATGAGCACTATGTTGAAGGCTTCAGTGTAAACACATCAAACTTTGTCTGGTAATGACCGGCCCTTGACACCTCTTTTCCCACACAAATGTGTGGTGGGATAGTTGCTTTTTCCCTCTCAAATGCTGCCTCTGGAACTGTTGTGCTTGGAGTAGGAGAGATGGGCACTGCAGGTTTGTTATGGTTGTCTCTAATACTCCCACGTAACTCCCCATGGCCCATAGCAGGTAAAATAACTGTGGGTCTCCAGGGAGAACAGGACTTATGAGGCTTCGTTTTCCTCTTCACGGTATTCAGGTAGCAGGTGAATCAAATACTGTGGCAGCTGGGTGTTTGGTTGCCTTAGAGCAGCTGTTCTCACACTGAGTAGTGTGGGTGTTGAGCAGCCCCCAAGATCCTCAATAGTGTTTTCTCTTCAATTCTGAATGTGTTTTAGCTCGAGTGTTGTAACAAAGAGGCACGGTGATCCATGAACAATACTTACAGTATTTTATTGGCCCAAAACTTGGCAAATGAATGTCTGAAGGCAGAGCCACATTTTCTGGTGTCATCTGTGAATCAACTGCTTCTTAGAATGGGGTCGCCACACCTTCTAGTGTACTGGTGTTTCTGAGACATTTCTCAAACTCTTTCTAATTACTCTATTGACCGCTAAACATTTCCTTGCTGATCTTACTTTTACTTCATATCTTAAGGTTTCCTTCCACTAAGGGGTCTTGATAGCTCAGTTATCAATTCTGTCCTGCAGAAGATACCTTGCTGTTTGACTGGCAATATCAGTTATGAAGGAGCAGAACCCATATCACGTATAGTATTTCAAATAGAGAGTATAAAATGTTTTAATTGCAAAGGTATAGAATACCCCTTCCATTTTCCTTTTGTTTTCTGGGAAATAAACCCTTAAAGAGAAGGTATCATTAATTTGCGTGTTTAACATCATAAAGCTACAAAAATCTTCTTGTGAAAAAGTTTTGTAGCAGATGTTTTACCCTGGTAGGGAATTCTTCAAACAATATTTTCCAGAGGAGAGGCCAGAGCGTGAAAGCAAAAATTTCTTAGCACATAGTATGTTTATGCGCATGAATAATCTACACTTACAATCTTATTGTATTAGGTTTCTAGGATAAATAGGATATGCTGTCTTGCACCATATAAATATGGGTCTGTGTATATATGTGTACGTGTGCTTTTCTTTCTACATTTGTGTTTGTTACATTTCACAAAGAAATCAGTCTGCATTTAGTCTTATGCGTGGTATTTACTGTGCTTGCTACAAAAGCATGTGAAATTCGCAACAAAAGCACATTAAACCAATCAGGGAAACAAAGAATATGAACCTCCTAGAAAATTTATTGGAGGCATATTTTGAATCTGCAAGCCTGTCAGATTATACCCACAGGCATTACACCCATGTCAAAAGGGAACTATCCAGCACAAGAGCAGACAGGAACAACCGAAAAAAAGGTGATAGTGAAGTTTATGCTGTCAGATCTGCATCCTTCACATATTCCACAGGAGGTATTCTCTTCACCTGCTAGGAGCTTAGGCAGTGGTAGGTAGGGGGTTGTTGGCTGCTCTAGGGATGTCCTGGAGGAGGCATCTCCTGATGGATGCTGCCTGACTACAGCCAGAGGTTAAAAGTGCGGGAAAGACTGTGAGATTCAAAGGATATAGCCAGGCCTATTTGCTTTGAGGAAAAACGATGTGACTGTTTTAGGGTTTCCCTTCCAGTGCAATTAGTGGAGCTGCTTCATTAGCAGAAGGGTGTGGTGGGAATGCAACAACCCTGGTGGGAACACAGCCTTCCTGAATGCCTGGGAGGCCTGCCACTAGCTTTATCACAAGCTACATTTCACCCCATGAGCTTGTAGTCTCTTGATACAGAACATGAATAATAAGGATGGGAACGGAGTATACATAACCACATATTGCGAAAAAGGGACAGAATCCTATTAAAAGCAATCCACTTTTGGCAGGAGAGTAGTTACCATGGAATTTAAAACAGGAAGTTGTGTAATTAACTGCACATTTCAGGGCAATATTATGCTAAATACAATAAAATACAGCATGAAATAAGTGGCCCAGATTTTCAGGATATAAATGAGTAGAAACCAAATTTTCTCTGTACCCCCAATGAAAAAAAGGTACCTTTATATTATTCTCAAATGACTGCTGTATGCCCTGTCCATGCAGCATTTGCAGAACATAAAACTTGCCCAGCTAGGCACAACTTAACTTTCATCTGCATTGTGAAGGGCATATTTTATTTTGTCTTTTTGTAGGCTTTACCAAGTATTTTAGATTTAAGGACTGAAACAGAAGAGTAACTCTAAAAACAATTGCCAAAGACATCCTCAGAGAGAATGACCATGACTCTGACTCTGTATAAACAGGATCTAGCATGCCTCGAACTCTGTGCATGGACATGTCTCTGCTTGCACTTCCTGTCCACACTGCTTCTGTACAGGGTTAGCAGGGTCTACACGTTGTGCGTGAACACAATCAACATTCAGTTTGTACGTGTTAAATAACATCTCTTGTGTGCACAAAGAGTTACTATGTTGAAATGGAGCTGTCTGGGGAGAACATCCCCAAAACTGTGTGCCCTCAGTTATGAAGAGAGTTGAGATACCACAGTTGGCCCCCGCAGAACTTTTGTGCATTTTATTTACCCAGGACTGCTTTGATGGCAGGTGCACTAGGAATATTTCTAGGGATATGAATATGCATGTGTCTGTATTTGCAAATATTTGGATCTACCACGGATATAAATCATCTTGCATTATGTACATTTTGTGAGGATGAAAGTGTTCTCCAACATAAAGGAAATTTCTCTCCCAACTGTAACACTAAACTTACTAATGTGTTTTGCACAGTTTACAGAATTCTTTCACACAGATTGCTGGTGAGCTGCCATCTTTGCTTTCTGTTTGCCTTAGGGAAAAAATACTCCCAGAGCTGTAATTATTACAGGTTATAATTACTCCGTAGGGTATGAAAAATTGTAGTGGTGAGGCTGGGCACTGAAAAGTTACAGAGAGGACGTAGATAAGGAAATCTGAGAGGACTGCACAGGGAGGGATTGGCACTCATGAAAGGGCAGGCTTTGCTGCTATTTAACTGCAATCTGCAGACCTCTTTAGTTTCCATGTGAAAGGATATTAATAAAAATGAAACTGGAGAAGGCATAATTTTTTTGTTATTTAGCCCTCCCCTGCACAAGCCCACATATGCTAGGTGTCTGAACAGAGGCTAAGATTCAAAGTGAGGCACCCCTCCCTGGACAGCGTGGGAGGAGCAGGAGGCTGTGCTTAAGGGGCAGCAGACCCTGGATCCCCCTTGTCCTCCCCTTCTCAGAGCAGCTTGCCAGGTTGCGGGATCAGCTCTGCCCACAGGAATGCCAATGTGCGTGGCACTTGGCACAAGGCTTGTGCCAATCCAGCTTGCATGGCCTGAAAGGTTGAGGGTTTATTTAATGGTATCAGCTTGTTGGATGGGCATGAAAAGAGGGGCCAGTAGCTTCCAGTTGCTGCAGGGAGTGGTAGCCAGAAGGCAGAAATGGGAACAGGAGTCAGGCTGTAAAAAGAAGATGTGTGACTACAGATGAGATGTACAGCCCCGAGGAATTTAAAGCCCTTGAAAAACATTTGCTAAAATAACATATCATAAGGCTCAGATGTCACAAGGCTAATGTTCACGGTGCCTGAAAAGCCTTCAAAAGGCAGGAAGAGAGTACTCTGACTTCTGTGAACAGCCAGTATACAGCATGTAGACCCAGTCATTGGCAGTTGTGGCAGACAGAGCATGACCTCCAGCAAAAATGGGGTCTGGCCTATGATAAAGTGTTCTATTCCCTAGGCATGAATGACTAGAACAAACGTAAAAGCATAATGATTTTCACAAAGCTCCAAGCAAATTCTTTTAGGGGTAGGTAGTGGGAGAGAGGAGTTAAAAAATAAATCGATCGTACTTATCTTTTTCTTAAAAGTGGCTATGACTGAAATTGGAAACCCAGACACACAAAGATATTACTGTGATGTTTCCATTTGCAACAGAAGGTAGAAGCCTTATAGAGGTAGGATTGTGTGCATGCAATTTCCAGCCTATTCTCTATGCTCAAGAGATACTTACAATTGGGCTGCACAATAGAAAAGCAGTCAAGCTGCACAAGAAAACCTTTTAAGTTTCACTCAGCACTGTGTACTGTTGCTTCTAGTGTCCTGGTAGAGTTTTTATTAGAGCTACATACTTAGTGAAGCAAAGTTTGTTTCATCTCTTGTCTTTCACTCTGATTGTAGTGGAAAAGGCAGTGGACAGCCAGCAGCTTTGCCCTCCTGTTCTCCTGGGGTCATGCTCTTCTCCTGGCTCCTGAAATCACAGCTGGTAAGGACTGAGACTGAGCAGGAAATTGTGAATTTGTGCAAGCTCTTCCACTGCAAGCATTTCTTGGGCTTCTCTTTGACTCCTGCTGGAGTTCATGTGCTCAAAGGGATATTGTCTGCAAATTAGAAAATGGATAAGGCTCACTCAGTTACTTCTAGTCACTCCACTGCCTACAGACACACCAAGCAACTGCAGAAACCATGCTGGCTGACAGAAAACTTGGTGAGTGAAGGGAAAATGAAAAGTCACCTGGATTTGTATTAAAAAAAGATTACTTACACCAGCAGCCTGCTTTGGCTCTGTTCTTAGTGAGACCCATCTGTTCTGAGGAAGCTGAGAACATTTCAAATAAAAGCATTTGTAATTTCAAAAACTCCTTTACACTTTTAGGGCAAAATGTCAGATCTTACTTCAACGGATCTCTTTCCCCAGAGTCAGAACTTGAGTCTACCTAAAGGACATTAGTCATCTCATACCAAATGCCCATAAATCAGCAATTTCCACACAAAACAACTGATTAGATAAAATTGGGTCCAGGTGGAATGGGCAGATCACTTGTGATTTCCCTTTTCCATTACTTTTTGGTCATTGAATCTCTTCTAGAAGATAAAACATTGTTTGGTACCTAAGCAAACTTTCAGCAACAGCTGGTAGTTAGATTTGGAAATAGACGATATGTGATATGGTCCATATTTCAGGTGACAGTGCCTGAAAACTAATCAAGAAGACATGGGTTTGTGTTCTGATGTTATGTTAACATCATTTACAGTGTTACATTTCTAACAGCAACTGGATCTTGAATGTCATTTAAGCAGTTATATGCTATCTAATCATAGCATGGTAGTCTCAACACTCATGACAGTATGCCAGGAAATAGTTTAGTTCACTTTGCAAGAGTGAGTTCAATAGAAGGTTGCTCCAAGGTTTTCCATCAGGACATAAAGTGCAAGGATTGTTCATTTTCTTCATTAGGAAAAGGAGGAAGGAATCACTAGAAAAAGGTTGTAAAAAAGGTAAAGAGAGTATTTTATAAAAAGGGAAAGGTGAGAGAATTAAAAATTACTAAATATACTTACATGCCATTCCCCCCAGGGTCCCAGAATGGCATCGCTGGAGCCAACTCCACGCTGACACTGCTGAGAGCTGCAACAGTGAATCTCCACAGCAGCTGAACCTTTAACATGGGAAACAGCCTTTAACACTAGCAGAAACTGAAACAGATGAGCTAAAGCAAGCTGAAGGGCTTTTGGTAAAAACACTGGGTGTAGGCACGTGAATGAGTCATTCAGCATGAATTAGAAGGTGAATTTTCAACACATGTAATGACCATCTGTGATTGCTTGTGTTACTAGCTTTTATGCTTCATACACTAGGGAGGCATGCTGCTCTTCTACTGAAAGATAAGCAGCCTGCAATTATCTGTCTTTCACTGTGGATAAAAACCCACACACTGGCAGTTAGTGGGGGTTGCTCTGATGCTCTCTTCATGCAGTCTCTTTTTACGCCACAACTTGTTTGAATGTCTGTACCCACAAACTAGCCATATCCCATGTGCTGATATTCTAGATATTTTAGTCTTGTATACTGCAATGTTACAGTTCACAGCCTCTTCTGCCTGCTCAACTTGTTCTGAATGGACTAATCCATTAACTGTGTATTAACAGAACCTGATTAACTCTGGATTCCTGGGGGTGCTCATTATAGCAGCCACTTCATGAATCGTGTCCCACTAGGCACCGGAAGGCACTGACCATTGCCCACAAATTTATTCCATCTACCCCAGAGGACAGAAGCTAGAGTCATTTGAACAGGAAAACATTCTTTCTCAACAGGTCAGGAGGTTCCATGGCCTGTGAGAGAGGATGAGGCAGGAGCTTTTTACATCAGCACAGAAGACTTGAAATGGACTGATGTGAAATCCAAAATCTGGTAGTGAGGAACTTTGATCCAGAAATATGTCATGTACTAGTCTCCATCCTCAACGTACACTAAAAAAGCCCAGCAGGTCCTAGAAAAAACGTCAGTCATGAGACAGTGAATTTCTTTTTCTTTAAAGAACAATGATTAAAGTGACCAAGCAGATTGCTAAAAGATGAAACATTGTTCTTCCCCAACGACTTGTTCCTCTATGCACTGTGAGCCTAATCATGAGATCTTTACCTGGAACCCTGCCCAAGTCACTCCTGAAAACCCATCTCAGGACTGTACAATTATTTGTACATTAATACTATGAAATCCCAAAGAAAATTACTATGAACTTTCCAAAATGCAGCCACTCTGCTTTTCAGAGAGTGACAGGGTCTCTGTTCCATTCAAGAGACTCTCTTTCCCAAGAAGTCAGGATCTGGCAGTTTTGGAGAGTACAGGGTGTGAACTCCTCACTGTAGTCCTGAACTTGCACACTGTTGCAGGTGCATAAACCTGTCTGAAGCATCAAACTAGTCTGAGTTTCTTCGTGGCCTGGCCCCATCGTAACCCAGCTACCTCAGTCGAGACAGATAGTGTATCTACACTGACTCCTTGTTGGCTTAGAAAAGGTTTCCTTTTCCTTCTGAACAAAAGTCAATTCTCATTTTACAGTGTTGCATTGCTGAAAAAATGAACGTTCTGGGAAGTGTTTTCTATTTCTAGTGAAGATGTCAGGCTCATTTTCAACAAATCCCTCCCTCTCTCTCTCCTTCCGACTCTTCCAATTCTTTGTACCTGTCTGGTTTAGTCGTATCTCTTTGCGGGAAGACCTCTGAGGAGCTGAGCCTTTGGCTCAGGAGATCCAAGCTCCCCAGCTTGTTATTGCACCAAATCTCTATGAAGATTGTGCTGCACCCTGTTTTTCACCACAGGAGGACAGAGCTTTTTGCTTAACTAGTGCTTCTAGGAAAGTCTTTCAACACCATCTAATTACCTTAGAGTATCTGTGACAGAGTTCTTGCAATCATAGAATATGCAGTATGGACAAAAGGATATTAAAAACCAAGTACTAAATTCCCACCTGAAATGTAAAGTGACTTCAGTATCATACTGAGATTTATGGCTGCTACAAAAAGCTGGAAAATGGAAACCGTAGTTCCTGTCTTTCCTGCTGTGATGTTGTTGTGTCAGGGCTACTTGGCAAAATAAAACACAGAACTTAAAATTCACATTTCGTACAAAACCATACCATTACTTATCATTCTGCATTTCAACATATTGTCTTACTTGAATGTGAAGGAACAGATATGTAGCTCAGGAAAGCATGTCCTCTAGGCCTATGGAAAGATAGGATTATTGAGATATACAGGCATGGATAAACTATTTGCCAAGAAGCAAAATCTTTTAAAAAGTGACGGACATAGTAGGATTCAAAAAAGGCACACATATGGATTAAAAGTGCTAGATTTTTTCCACATGAACTGTAAGGAAACATTGTTTGTTGTTCATATTTTGAAAGAAATGGACTTTTTAGTGGAGCCTGAACCTGAAGTTTAGGAACTTCTGATCATTATGGGTCTCACAGTGATCTACCACATGCAGAGACTGACTGAGACAAAACCCTGCTATCAACTTGAGCAATTCACTTTGGACTAACTAAAATTCCCACTGCAAATTCAAATGGAGGTCCTGGATAGCCTCCTTTCATATCAGTATGAATGCATATTATATTCACCAAGACTGAAGAGAATTTTTTTGAAATCTATGTATGACTCACTACATGAGGAGAAGAGACCTGATTTTAGTTTGGTTTGGTTTTCTTTTTTTTTTTTTGTAAAAAAAGCAGGACCTCAAAGCAGGAAAATGTGATATCTGGATTTCACTATGGAGAGTGAATAAAATTTCAAAGTGGCTCGGATAGCAGTTTTCAGCTTTATAACACAGCACTCAAACCAGTGTGGTAGTTTAAAAACAAAAGTACCTTAATAGTCTTGGAATTTGAAATAATACGGATCTTTTTAACCAAAATCATCAGAGCTTGAGTCAACAAATGGGAGATGTTAAAGAACAGCAAAGGCTTTGGACACAGTAAACCTGTAAATGATATGATTAAAGACAGATCAGATTACAGCACAGGGAAGAAAAAGTTACCTGAATTCAGGAAATGTTTCTTCAGATTCAGAAGCAGCATAAACCTTAAAATATATAGCCTATTTCATACCATAACTATTTCTGTTTATGACCAGCAAGTGCCAAGACATAAAACAATGAAAAGAAGTGTTAAAATTTTTCAAAGATCTGTTTCATCTCTTCGGGAAATTTCAGTCTCATTTTGAGATCATGACTAAAAAGTGGAAAACTCTTATCTGAATTTCATCTCAACTTTCTGGCCTCATTGACAGAACACTCTGCAGTGAAATGGTCACCCATTACAATTAATTGTTTGAACTCAAACAGAAAATCTGAAACATTGAAATACTGAGTAGGACCTGAGATGGCTGATTCTCTAATGAGTGTAAAAAAGCCAGGGATCATAGTGTGACAGCCTCTTTGGTCAAACCCAAAAGCTGCAATATTGCCATAGATGTCTCTAGATGGCCAGCTCCTCCATGGCAATGTCATGTGCTGTTGACTGCAGTCTATTTCTAAGCAAGTGGTAACCAACACCTTTGAGGGATATCTTGTACCTGAAGAAATGGCGAACAGTTTGCCATGCATAAATATGAAATTCAAAATAAGCAGAAATCTGAAGCCAACCATCCAAGTATTTATGTTACTGTGGCCATCTGAGCATCTTTTTCCCAATTTAAGAGAATAAAACATTAAAACTGTGAAATGATGTGGAACTAAGAATCTTTGTTGATGATGTAGAAACTCAGATTTTGGAAGGTTAATGTTGTTTTGTTTTTCTTTAAGAAGGCCAAGAGGGTTTTTTTTCACCTAAAGCATTTCGTGTCAAGGCCACTACACTTTCCAAGCCCTTGCAGAGTAAAATCTATCTTGTCTTATAGGATTTAATTACTTAAACTGTATGTTTTGGAACTGAAGACAGCAGTAACACAATACTGTGACATTATGTTGATCTATGTATCCAGCATATAAGGTTATTTTATCTAATCTGAGATTTTTAATATGAAAGTTAAGAAGTCTGAATATACATACTAAGATTTAACCTAAGTTGTGCTGTATGTCGTACACTGAAGTAAAATTCATGAGAATATGGTGAGAGTAGAAAAGCCATTTTGTTTAATTGTTCTTTGAATGTCTGTTCTGAAACAACCTCTCACTATCAGTGATGCAGCAATTAGGGCACTCAACCAAAATAAGTCTATTTATACATGAGCAAACAGCTCTTTGTACAGAGCAGAACAATTGCAACAGACAAGGTGAGGTCCCCAGTGGCCCAAAGCATGGACTCCTGACTGACAGGAGACTTGTACCCCGGTCCTGAGCAAATTCTTTGACTCAGAGATCTCTTACACTCCAGCTGAAGAGCAGAACCTGAAGCTTGAAGTGTGAAAAAAGGGGTCAAATTCAATCATAGAGGTGCTTTGTCTGTCTTAGAGTTTTCTCTGTTTTCTCAGTAATACAGTGCCTAATTCATGTGTATACCAATTATACTGATTTTCTACTTCCATCATTTTCTAACCAACTTGTTGACAAACTAATCCAACATAGATTTTATATACAGGAAATTCTTTTAATTTACATTAGATTCATTAGAATGAAAGACAATATAAAACATGATACAATGTTTTTTATAGTACTTCTTACAGGTCTCCTTGAATTTTCGTGAAATTCTAGTAGGCCATGTATTTGCATAGGTAGATGGCATGGAAGTATCAAGGGAGTCTATTAGTCACACTGACTGACCCAAAGAGGAGTGGAAACACAGGATAAAACCAGGAAAGCAGGAAGTGGCACACAGAAGTCATGGCTAACTTGGCCAAGGTCCTCACCTTTCCAAGTTCACTTTCCTTTTATTTTTAACCTCTGAAAGCTCATCATCAAAACAAGCATTGCTTCTAATTTTGTACACTGAAAAACTTGCAAGAAATTGAACATCAATTAAGAATTATGTACAGGTGTAAGAGCTTTGTTTGTTGCTTCCATTTGAATCCTTCAGTTCACAGAAACTACAAAATGCATGCGCCTGGTTTATTTGCATATTATTTATATCATAGTGATGTCAGGATCTGGAGTCAGTGTTAACAGAAGCCGTCATATGCTTTTGTCAAGCAATCATTTCTTCAAACAAGTATAAGGGTAAATAAGTAGCACAGTGCATTTTTCACATTTTGATATCTTTTAATTCTTTTGCAGTGAACTGTTCATATGAAGTTTGTATAAAACCAGAACAATTTCCCAGAAGTAGTGTAAACAATTTTGAATAAATGACTCAATTTGATATGGCTTACAAATAGTTTGTGAACAGAGAGTAAGGTGAAGTACACTTTCATGGAGTCCTTCTTACTTTCAGCTTCCTTCATGCAGACTTGCGTGGCTGCTGTCAGACATTCAGCACCAAGTGTTAATTTCTCACTACCATAAATTACTTTGAAGGTGTTGTTTTCAAAGATTGTATGCCATCACACTTACTGTATTTTCTATTTCTCAGTAGACTGACTAAATTTTACTTGCAGTGAGCTTCAAGCTGTGATTTACATTACCATCAGACTTAGGAAACCAATTGCCTCAAAGTGAATTATCTAAACCCAAAGTGTTGTAAACTCCAAGTGAACATTTGCGATTGTTTTCTTTTTCTCAGCTGCACAAACCTATTTTTCCCCTGGCACACAAATAATTTGTAATGGGCTGCTAGATGTATTTGTTAATGCACTCACTCTCAACTTAAGCAATATTCTTCAGCAAATCCAATAGATGAAGGACTGAAAGTAAACAGAAAAGGTCTTCCACAGTATTGACTTGGGTCTCATATAAAAACAATTTGGATCCTTCAGGCTGGAAACAAGTGTTCTGTTACAGAAGCTGATTGCTCCCTGCTGTAGTGCATGCTGGCAATTTCTTTCAGATGTGTTCTCACTTGAACATTCTCCTCAATCACATTGCAGCTCCATGGAGCCCATATTTCCTCTTGAAAGGCATGTCTCTTTGACTCCCTGTCATGCATTAGGTATCAGGAAAGCAGCTAAAATCATGTGGTTTACTCATGCTCGTAATGATGTGCCCAAAGTGTGTCAGCTGGTACCATCTGCAGTGCCTGGAGCGGTGTCTGGGAGACTGTGACAACTCAATTGCAGGCTGGAGGTTTTGAAAAACAGGCAATAATTACTATTCCTGCTTAGGCAAGAGGTCTCCTTTGTGCAGCATTGGGGAGGCCACATCTGTTACAATGATTACTAAGTCTCTGCCGATCATCAATACTACAATCAAAATAGTCATCAATCTGGATAAAAATCACCATTTCTTTTCAGTTCCAGCCCACTGATCTGATCCAGTTGTAACTAATAAATTGATGCTCTGTCACCCTTTCCTTTTGTGTGCTTTTCTTCTCATTCTGATTATTTTTGCGAGCATGCAGGATCCTGCCACAAACAAGTGCTTGGCAGTAAAATAAGAAGGCAAGAAAGAGAGCTGTAGTTACTCTTGAAGAGAAGAACCGGGTACTTTAGAAGAACACTGAACTCTGAAGTCCTAGTTCAAGAATTTCCTATAAAGCCACTGCCTTCAACTAAGCCTGGTTTTTAGTTATCTTGGGTAAGATCCTGACTCTCAATTATCTGGCTGATGATTGCTAGTTTGCAAATTTAGAAAAAGTATCATTTGTTATCTAACATAAAATTGAGAAAAGTATTGCAGGATACTTTCTCAGATGAATTGCACGTCATTTGACTGTGAAAATTCACAGCTGATTTTAGTCAGCTTCCTTCTAGCCTAACCTGAGACCTAACTGACCATTCATAACTCTTCTGGGGTCTTTCTTAGCACTAAGAATGTGGTTTGACAGACCATGACATTCTTCATGCTTTTTGTCTAGCACTGATATGTGGAAACTTGATACTGTGATTACTATAAGACAACCCCCAAATACTTCTCCTGTGAAAATTTAAATATTGGATATGATACGGATTTCTACCCAGCTGGTTCAGCTAGCCCTTCATTTCATGTTAAACCTACCAGATATAACATGACAAAGCTGGGTTTCCAATCAGCAGAAATGAAATTTGAGCTCTTGAGACCATGAAAGAAGAGGCATTTTGAAATGGCCAGTGATGGAAAACATACAAAAGAGCTTCTTACATTATGTAATTCTGCATTGCCATGAAACTGGTAATCCCTGAAGGGAAGTCTTCAGTGCCATATCAGATATCTTAAAACAATGGTTGCTGCAATGTTCCAAGTTTTGTTTTCTTCATACAGCCAACAACAGACATAACAACAGATAAATATCAAGACAAATTTGTTAATATTGCATTATTGGCAGACCCTAAAAAGATCACTTTACATTGGAATGCTGAGCTCCTGCCAACCACCAACAAGTAGATAGCTAGCTCTGTTTTAGAACTTGCTGCTAATGGGAAAAAAAACCAAAAACATGTGTTGCACAAAAATAGAAATAATCTGAAGGTATTTGAAAAGGTTTAGGTTAGGTTCTGGGAGTCCCTCAAAAATTAGCTCCGATGAGAGAATTTGAACAATACAGCTTGTGTAAAGGCAGTGGCATTTAATTTTTACATAGCCCTTTTTATCTCTTCCGTGCTTTGAGAAGAAGAAGCACAGTGAATCTGGCAAATAATATTTGTCAGATGAGATGCTGAAGCAAATTCATACAAAGAAAGAGCAGCTTACCTAAGACCACCCAGAAGATGATCAGGTACCAAAAAAGGTGGCTTGGGAAGAGACAACATAGAGTAGCAGGGCTGGTTTTAAAAGCCTGAGGGTCTGAAATGGAAAATTAGTTTCAATATATATAATTAAAGGATGAGAAGTATTTAAATATGTATTTACATATGAAAAATGTTATAGCAATATATTTTTTATGTTGCTGCAAATATTTTGGGGTAGTGAACAGAACGCCCTAAGTGTGAGAAACTGTTAATAATGTGTGGGTCAGGTAAGGGCTCAGATTCATGCTCATGATGCTTCCAAGGAACCTGGCCCTGTGACAGTGGTCAGGGAAACAGTGCTGACAATGGTCCTGCAGGAAACAGACTTGGAGTTTGTGGTCATCTATTTAGATAAGGATCTAAGAGGTTTCTTGAGTTCATATAAGACTAATGTTGGAAAGGGAAGAAGTATTCGGAAAGGCTGTGTTATTGCCACCTCCTGATGGAGGTCTGTTCTCCTGTTTAGGGAGAGAGACCGTCCACCTTCCAGCACACAACACTCTTTTTACAGCATGTCCACTGAGCTTCAGTCCTTGTGTGATGATGGCCTTCTTGGAATGTGTGCTGTGACTAAAACACAGGATTCCATGCCCTTCTTGCTCTGGAGTTCTCTTAATCTCCTTAAGTTTTTTTCGGTATCAAGTTTTAGACAGGCCTGTGGATTAGGCACACTAACCTTAAGGGTGGTGAGAAAGATCATACACTTAATGCAGGTGTGCACATTCCCATCCTCTGTTACAGCAGACAAACACACACAAAGAGAAAATTGGTGAAATGGGTGCACTTCACAGCGATGAATGAATGAATTGAATTGTAAAGGGCCTGAGCCCACCTGTCCATCAGGATCTTCAGCCAGGAGAATGGAACAGCTCTCTCAGAGTGATCTCATCATCTGGAGTGAATAAAAATTCATCCTATAAATGATTAGATTTTGGCTGCTTTTTTGTTTTGTTTTCTTCAAGCCACTGAAGGGGAAAAAAGGAAACAAAAGGGAGATTTTGGTTGATCTGGTAAATATGGATGTGGCTGGAGCCAGGAAGAATACATTAGAGAAGCAACTGATGGCCTTGATTATGGTCAGCATATTGAGAACGTTGGCTTTCACTGTAGCTGCAAAGTGCAGCTCACTATTCCCTCACTTTCTGTCTGGCACAGCTTGTGCTTTTTTTCTAAATAGGGTTGCAGTCAAATAACAATAGAATTATGAGCATACTGGTTTCACAATGGTCAGTTGGCATTTGCACTGTCAAATTCTTCTGTCAAAAACCCATCTTTACTGGTGTTCAACATACTCACATAGTGGATCCTGATGGCAATACTTATTTGCCCATATTTGCTTTTTAAAACTGCTCCAGAAAAAAAAGTCTGGATTAATTTCTATGAATGGAAAGGAAGATATTTTCTGATCCACTGCTATTAACAGTGGATTTTCTTTATATTTGCCTGTTTTCCCATTCTCTTTGGCTTTTCAATTAACGTGACTTTAATATAATAGTTTAAAAGAATCTCCTGCATATGTCTTTTTGTGTCCCACCATAAACAAAATGCTTGTCTAATGCTGGAGCTCTGTCTCATAGGAGAATATTGCTGTGGGAATTCTCCTGTGACAGTCTTCGGCCAGTGAATGCAGCAGACTGGAGAATATTTTCTATGTTCTCAGATAAATGAATGTTTCTAGCACATTTACAGCAAGTGAAGGTCACAGATAGGCAGAATAGATGGGAAAGAGAAATCACAAAGGTGACAATAACAAGAATAGCAATGGCAAGGCATATGGATGGCTCTTTTAATTTGTTTTATTCACAGCCTTGACTGCCAAAAGCGCCAGAAGGAGCTGGTTGTAGGAGCAGCTTTGGTGAGGACAGAGAAAGAGGGGATGGATGCTTTTGTGAAACAAGGGAGGTAGCCATCATAACCGAATGGAACTAAAGGAGTAGAGAAAAAAGTTAGATTTAGCAAGAAGAGTTGCACAGCAGATCTTCAAGACTAGGATATCAGATGTCTTTAGAGATCACTAGCAAAACAGGCCAACATCCAGAGAAGCAGCTGCCACAGCCAGAATAAGAAAGATGGCTTTGGCAGAAACATCCCAGTGGCCCAGCAAACAGGAGAAAGAAGTCCTGTGAGGAAGACTGCAGTAGCTGAAAAGGAAAGTGGTTAGGTGTGTATAAATACTTTGGCTGCAAGGCTGGAAAGGAAAGGCTTGATAGATAAAATGCTGCAGCAGGTGTGGCTCACTTACTCCATTCTCTCACAGGAATCTGCGGAAAAAGATTGAAGATCAGGGAGGTGGAGTCAAACACACTGCCGGAGGTTTACATTGGATACTCTGTTGTGCTGTTTCTTTGGCTGCTTGTGAAAGCCAGCCAGGAGGAAGGAGTCATTTGGGATGTTTATCAGAATGGCAGCACTCTGACAAAGACTTTGTAGAGTGTCAGCTCATTTTCTAAGCTTGTCCACCTCCTTAACCCCGTTGATGCACTGTCACATCCACTACATTGTTGTGCAGAATAAGCTGCTCATTATTTGTGCAGAACATGCACATGTAACCACTGCAATGGCAGCGTAGGTATCTGACATTTGCATGTAATTGCTGTGACCTGATACTTGCGTAACTGGAGGATGAAAATGCTTTGCTTTATCTGAAGTGGATTTTCCATGTAATGACCATATAACTAAATTAGAGATGGATAAACTTGCTGAGATTTAATATGAGCTCATAGCAAAAAAATTTGTTTAAATAAACTTTATGTTCAGATGGGTTTTGACAACCGGCAAAAATGCTATTTCTCATTCTTTACTAAGATATGATCTCATTACACATGAACAATCCCTGCAACACATGCAGAAAATGGCATAAGAAAACCCTCTTTCTGATATCATCTCTGGTTGTCAAGTGTTAGATGCAAGGCTAATGAGCTTTGATCCAAGTGCCAACCAATTTAATTCTCTCCATTATCTTGGCTGAATGGGGATATTTATTAGGTTTCCCCACACGTGCTCGCTGTGGCACAAAGGCAATGAATCATTCTTATGCTACAATAACATGTGCCTTGACTCTCTCCACCAAGAACTAAAGGTGTGATTCTTGCTCTGTTGGAAAAACTCAGAACACGGCACCCAAAACCAGGTGTTCACATAGGGCCACACACAAAGGGATCTTATTCTGGTGGTGATCTGGAGAGGAAGAAACTTGAGTTTCTGAGGCTACTAGTGCTGCTGCCACAAGTCTGATGCTGTTCCGGTAGGGAGGAAGTTGCAGCAAAACCCAACCTTATCTTTGGATCACGATTTTGTTCTTTGGTGTGGAACTGCCACCTTACGCAAGGCTGCCCTGTGATCCACGCTGCAGACTCATTAGCTGCAGCAGCAGTTTCTACTACACTGTGTTGATGAAGTACACAGACCTATCACCTATGGGAAATCGAAGCAGGTGGTGTAATCCAAGTACAAAGGGAGGGTGAAAGAGGAGAGAACACTGTTAGCCCCAGCCACCCAGAAAGAAGAGCGAGAAATGGCTTATGTGCCCCAAGACCTTCCTCTGAGAGACTGGAGAGAACCTCAACTCAGGAGGTTATGAGCTGTCCTAATTAATAGAGAAGACCATCAAGCTCAGCTGATCTGTCACAGGCCTCACCAAGTGCTTGTGCCTGCTGAAAGTTAGTATATGTAACCCATCAGTTCATGGGGATACATGAGCAGGTTCACTGCTGAAATAAGAATTTCAGAATACAGGCCTCAGTTACTGGCACAGTTAGTAACTTTTACTTGGCTGGCTTGTACTTTGGGTTTCATAAAAGTGAGCATGGTGAGAGTGGAAGTCTGGGACACAATATGTAAGCAGAGATTCCCTTACTCAAGCCTCTCATATTTGTTATATTTTACAGAGCAATGTGATGTCCTGGGGATGGGATGCCAATCTCAACCTTGAATCTGTCTTTTTTTCTCAGCTTCGGTCAGCTGTGTTTCCTTACATTACTTCAAGATCCTTCTGTTCCAGCAGGGCATTTCCCAAGCCATTCGACATGCCTATGTGCAAGTTCACACCCTTTTGATGTGCCAGCTACATTTCACAATGATAAAGGTTTATTGGAGGCTTTTCAAATATATTCCATTAATCAGATTCAAGGCAAAACCTTTCTCAGCTTGTCTTGAATAGACTTCACAAAGAGCCTGCACCATGCAGCATTGCTTACCACCAGGTAGGAAACATCTGATATAAAAATTGCTCATCAGCAAATCGAGCTGGCAGAAATGTTTCTTGACTGCACTGAAGAGATAAAAAGAGCACTGTGGGACTTTCAGGACCAGCCCATCCCACGTTATAATCTCTAACCTTCATATTTTCACAGAATTTCATGAAGATTTATCAATACGTGATGACTTAATCAATCTGACCTTTAGTAGGAGTCATAAAGCTAAAAGCCTGCGTAATTCAACAATTAATCAGAGAGAATCAAAGGAAAAGAATTTTCTAAAAGAAAGACAGAGAATAACAATTTGTAACAGGTCAAATATAGAAAAATCAGAGAATTTTTCACCTGGGAAATTTTTCTGGAGGGGTCAGGTTAAAGAATTACCCAGCCATTGAGGGAAGGGCACCATATCTATCCATATACCTAAGACCTTTCTAAGACCACAGAGTAGGCCCCTTTTTAATAACCTAAGCTTGACAACGTATCTAATGTCTTCAATACTGACATATTGTTTAAAAAAAACCTAAACACAAAAAACAGCAACAAGAAACAAAAGCATGTCATTCTACATCTTACTCATTCATTTCATGAGACTTGTTACTTTCCAGTTGGTTGGGGTTTTGCATAGAGATGGAGAGGAGGCTCAATCATCTCCCATCCACCATTATCAGACTGTAGGCAAGCCAGCCAAGTTCTGGTCACTGAAAGGAGTGTCAGATTTGAAAAATACAAACTCTAAGTGATGGTTCAAATTTTCCATTTAAATGTACTGTGGATCTTCAGAATTTTGTATGAGACTGCTTCAAATTGAGGGAAACTCAAGCCAAAAATGGGGAGACACACTGAAATAGAGTGAGACTTGGCAGTGCGTTGACTCTGCTGGGGCAGGAACAAAGGCTCGGCTAACAGCATATGCTATCTATTAAACTTTGTTCTTTGTGTGTGTAGACAGAGAAAGGGAGAGAGTGAGAGAGGTAAGAACTCCAGCTCTCTTCTTGATTTCAAACAAAGCTTTTTCCCAGATTATCTGATAACTAATGGAGTCTGGAGAGAGCTAGACACTTTTGAGGACTGTTTTACCCAGTAAAGTTTTAATTTGGCGCTCTCTCTGCTTTGTCAGAAAGTTATTCATCCACTACAATCTAATCAAATTCATTAAAGAATCTGTTAAAGCAGGCACTATTGCAGCAATTGTCTGCTTTGTTTTTGATAAAGAAAGCTTTTTTTCAAGCCAGGAAATCTTTTATTGTTAGGAGACAGAAGGTGTTTCCAATTAAGCGGTTCACCTGCATACTAGAAGTGTGTGGGAAACCTAAATGGAAATGACAATAATTCTTCAGATCCTCCATGAAAATGATAAAGGTTAAGCAAAGTCCTGGAAGAAAGCCAGTGAACTCAACAGTACTACAGACAAGGGTGCCTAATAATGAAAAGGATTTTACCCAGTGTCTTTTTCTTTTAGATTGAAGTCCTCTCTCCAACTGTAAACAAAAGGAATTTAAGATACAGGAGGCAAAAGCAAAAATTGAGCATCAGTTTGAAAAGAAAACTTAAAAGCCTGGCCTAGTAGGAGGAAACGGTAAAACCACCTCAGTTTTCATTATCACCAGGATTTCTCCTGCAATTTCAAATGTTAACACTTAGACAGTGGGGTACTGAAGGCCTGTCTTGGCCTTCCAGATCAGTCCCTGAAAACCCTTCTTTCCTCACCTTTGTCCCCTGGACTTGTGGAAAGCACTAGACATCAGTATAGCTATAGGAATACTGGAAGGAGTGGCTGATATACCAGAGGGCTGTGCTACCATCCAGAGGAGCCTTGATGGGCTGGGAAAATGGACAAACAGGAACATCATGAAGTTCATCAGGGGGAAGTCTCAAGTCCTGCATCTCAGGAAGAATAGTTGCAAGTACTGGTACACACTGGGGGCTGGCCAGCTGGAAGGCAGCTGTGCAGAAAAGACCCTGGGAATTCTTGGGGACAATAGGTTGCCCACTAGCCACCAATGCATCCTTGCAGCATAAAATGACCAGCAGCATGCTGGCCTGCATTAGGAGAATGATTGTGACCAGGTTGAGGGAGGTGATCCTTCCCTGCTACTCAACACCGCTGAGATGTATCTGGAGGACTGTGTTGGGTTCTGGGCTCCCTAGGATCAGAGATACATGGAGCTGCTGAAGCAAGTTCAGCAAAGGGTCACTCAGGTGGTTAGGGACTGGAGTATCTGATGTTCAAAGGGAGCCTGGGAGAGCTAGGATTGTTCAGCCTGGAGAAGAAAAAGCTCCAGAGGTGCCTTATCACTATCAGCGATCATCTGATGAGGGGAGTCAAGGAGATGGAGCCAGACTCTTATCAGTTGTGCCTAGTGAGACATCAAGAGGCAGAAAATTCTATTATAAGAGAAGAAAAAGCTGTTACTCTAAGGTCATCAAACACTGGAACAGTTTTCCATCCTTGAAGGTGTTCAAAACTGGACTTAGAATCATAGAATGGGTTGGGTTGAAATGCACATTTAAAGCTCAACTAGTCCAAGCCCCTGTAATGAGCTGGGGCATTCTCACCTAGATCAGGTTGCTCAGAGTCCTGTCCATACTGACCTTGAATGTTTCCAGGGATGGGCACCAATGGGAAGCCTTTCCTGTGTTGCACCATCCTCATTGCAAAAGTTTTCTTCCTTATGTCTTATCTAATCCTTCCCTCTTAAAGAATTACCCCTTGTCCTATCACAACAGGCTCTGCTAAAAATTCTTGTCATGGTCCTGGGCAACCTGCTTTCAATGGCNTGAGGGAGGTGATCCTTCCCTGCTACTCAACACCGCTGAGATGTATCTGGAGGACTGTGTTGGGTTCTGGGCTCCCTAGGATCAGAGATACATGGAGCTGCTGAAGCAAGTTCAGCAAAGGGTCACTCAGGTGGTTAGGGACTGGAGTATCTGATGTTCAAAGGGAGCCTGGGAGAGCTAGGATTGTTCAGCCTGGAGAAGAAAAAGCTCCAGAGGTGCCTTATCACTATCAGCGATCATCTGATGAGGGGAGTCAAGGAGATGGAGCCAGACTCTTATCAGTTGTGCCTAGTGAGACATCAAGAGGCAGAAAATTCTATTATAAGAGAAGAAAAAGCTGTTACTCTAAGGTCATCAACCACTGGAACAGTTTTCCATCCTTGAAGGTGTTCAAAACTGGACTTAGAATCATAGAATGGGTTGGGTTGAAATGCACATTTAAAGCTCAACTAGTCCAAGCCCCTGTAATGAGCTGGGGCATTCTCACCTAGATCAGGTTGCTCAGAGTCCTGTCCATACTGACCTTGAA
This sequence comes from Edolisoma coerulescens, assembly GCA_013397115.1. Lineage (NCBI taxonomy): Eukaryota > Metazoa > Chordata > Aves > Passeriformes > Campephagidae > Edolisoma > Edolisoma coerulescens. Next base: position 229,490 of record VWZW01005626.1, read on the forward strand.
TGTTTCCAGGGATGGGCACCAATGGGAAGCCTTTCCTGTGTTGCACCATCCTCATTGCAAAAGTTTTCTTCCTTATGTCTTATCTAATCCTTCCCTCTTAAAGAATTACCCCTTGTCCTATCACAACAGGCTCTGCTAAAAATTCTTGTCATGGTCCTGGGCAACCTGCTTTCAATGGCCCTGCTTTAATACTGGGGTTGTACTGCATGATCTCCAAGGGTCCTTTCTAATATCAACTGTTTTATGAATGCTCACAAATTCAGCAGCTGCATCACCACTACATATGCAGGCATCTCTGGGCTTGCTTGTCCACAAGGCTGAGCAACTGACTCACAAGCTTCTCTTGGGAAAGGCTGACCTTTGAGAAAACATTTCTGCAAGGTGGCAATTTGAGTAGACCAGACAAGACAAAGTGCAGTATTGTTATTAAGCCATGCAATAAATTGTGACAGATAGCAGTCCATAGCGCCCATAGAAATATTGTTTCCTTTCTTTGGCAAAATTTATTGTTTTTGAAATATGATTTCCATGCTGAAGTGACAGTGAAACTGCCTACTCTGAGCACAGGCATTATGTGGCACAGCTGGCTATTGGGAACACGGGAAATACTCATTGATTTGAGTTGGAATTAGAATGAAATGCTACATCTCAGTCAGACCAAGGTGTTGGATTTGTTCTCCTTTAGATAGGAGCAATACCCTGGAGAACCAAGGTAGAACATAGTTTGGCATGTTTCACACAGAAGTTTTATGGAAACATTTTCCAAAATATCATTTTGCTGGGAAAAAAAAATTCGAAGTGATTCCAGCTAACCAATAGCTGTACCTAGAAAAGGAGATGATGAGACTGACAAGCAACTGTTTAACTTCCTGTCTGGAGCAAGAAAAAAGATAGCCATCATGTCTAACTATTGAATAAAATTACTCCATCAGGACGTCATCAAGAAATACTTCTATGTTTTTAATATAAACAAATGTGTGTAGTTTATATTAGGATGTCAGACATGGCAAAGTGATCCTGAACAGTTACTTACTGCCCTACATCTGATAGAAATTTTTGTCCTTACTCACTTGGAAAACTCTGTGGATGGATCTCCACAGATGTCTGCTCTCAGTAGAGTACTTCACCCGCACAATTCTCTATGCAGCCAAGTCTAGATAAGGCTACCATGTGTCCAGCTTTTCCAGATGTGGCTCCCCTTCTCCAAGTTTTTGGATGCCTTGTTGGATCATGGGCCGCCACAGAGCTGAAAATCTTGGAGACTACATCTACTGCCTATGCTGTGTGGATCTCCTCTCAAGAATTATGCCAAACAGGACAGGCACACTGAGACCAAAGACTCTAGACAGCACTGGTCTCACTATCACATCCACAAATGTTTGTTCCATGGACACCCCAGATACGGCACCTTGGTACCTCAGCTCCTTCCTTGCCTTCGTTATGTTGCCTATATATGGTGCAGGTCTTTCTAGCCCCACCGCAGCACAAAGCCAGAATACAGCTGCGTTCAGTGTGAGAGCAAATGTGAGTTATTGATCTGATATCAGTACCCCGTTTCAAAGTTTGTCCTGATTCTTCTCAGAGAAATCGTTCATAAAGGATAGTAATAGTGTTACCTGCCCACAGGGATAAATTGCTCCTTAACACTGTAATTTTGTATTGACTCAAATGTAAGTCCTTTCCTATTTCTTTGCTTTTCCAGCAAAATCTTTCTGTTCACATTGCTCACGGAGATGTCTAACTTACCCATTAAACATTATATAAATGGGATTGCTTTATTGCTTGTAAATGTCTTGTTATTCAGTTTCATGTCCTGATGCTTTCGTTTTGTGCGGAAGGCAATCTTCCTTACAGCAATAATTATTTTGTGCACTTTGTCATGCTGTCACTTCTTCTTCCTCTCTAATCTAACCATCTCTACACTTTCCACACTTTCCTTACACAAAAAGCTCGCACCACATTTCCATTCCTCTAACCATTTTTTTCACGTATTTCCCTGGACCCTTAGTATTTCTGCAGTATTATTTTCATGCTGGTTGACCTGGAAGGAACAGAGAGGACATGTCACAGGCTTATATAATTATATTATATTATTTTCAATATTGTTTTCTATCTTTTTCCTCCTACATTCTATCAGTTTGCCAACACTTTTGCTGCACTCAGAGCATATGGTTTGGCCAAGATGTCTGTTGTGACGCTTTTTTTGCTTCATGGTTGTGATTAATTTAGAGCCAAGCAATATGTCATTCTGATTTTTTCTTCCAACTTGCATTCATTTGCCTTTGTCTCCAAGGAATTTAATCTACCACCAAGCTACCTAGCTTGCTTTACTCCAGCAGAAGTTCTTCACAGGCTTGTCTCACTTGGACTATCTTATTTATGTCTGAGTCATTTACAAACCTTATCTCCTTATTGTTTTCTAAAATCATTCCTAGTGAGGCTTTTTTTTTTTCTTGAAAACCAGAATTTTTATCCCTATGTCACAGTTCCTTTGAAACTGCCTGAATTAGCAGAAGCACCCCATAGAGTGCTGCAGACAAAGTAACATAGTGTGACAGCCTTTTTCCTGAAGGAATACTGTAAGAGAAAGAACAGTCAACGCAAATTAAGCAATTCTGATACACTGACAAACCCTATCTTGCTTCCCCCCATGGAGTTTTAGACTCTGGTGCTAGTTTTCTCATGAGGATGAGAAATTTCCTGCTTAGTTCCTCAAAACAGCAGGGAAAGTCTTAGTCCCCCAGCAAGAGAAAGACTGTGGGGCCTGTAAGCAACCTCACACAGGACTGATGGGAAGGATGTCATTTTCACAGCTACAAAGTCACAGGATTATTGTGCATGTGGCAGTATTTAGTACAAAGAGACTGAGGTTTTATATTACAAAGAGGAATCATGCATGTGCAGAAACTGAGAGACCAATGGCACAGATGCAGAAACGAGATAAGGCCACATGTGGAGATATGCAAGGTGCTGAGTGGTAAGAGAGGAATGGAAGCAACAGATAACTTGCATGTTATGGGTCCAGCTGGGCTTCCTCCCTTCTGAGACACACAACTGGAGTTTCTATGAATTTCCTTGATTTTGATTCACCTAAATGTGAAGTGATAAAATGGCTTTGTCCTCTCCAGTGTAATCAGTCCATCCTGCAGCTCGCTCACCTAACCTAGAAGGTTAAGTGGGGAGGCAATTCCAAAACAAGCTCCATTTCCCAGCACTGGTCCACAGCCCTGAGCTCCTCTCCAGGCTTTCTGGCTGTTTTCACTCACCTTTGCCTCTGTCTCTCAAGAGTTCAGGCACTATTCCTAGTGGGTATTCCTCAGGCCATATGGCAACAGGGGTATGTAAGGGTAAAGTCTCTGCATGGGCGTGGTTAAAAGCAACACAGACATGATCTTTTCATTCCACATGACAAATAAAATGTGCATTGCCATTCAGGTCCATATGATGATCACTGATTTTAGTGAAGTCTTGGTAAGGATTTTTCAAATTACCTGTCATAAGCTATTTCTGTCATTGGAGGAAAATCTAAAAAGATTTTGACTTCAGCAGAGCTAAGTTGCTTATCACTGAACATTATGATAATCTACCCATTGCAAACATTACTGCTAGACGTTCAGTTACATCATTCATTCCCGAATTCCTTTAAATCTTCTGGATGTCTCTGGAAACTTCACCACTATTTCACATTTCTTCCATTTCACGTTTTGACCATTCACTCTGGCATACACTCTTAACTTTTTAACCTGGAAAACAGTAGATATTTCCCTGGTATATCAGTGATTGACATTAGCACCTGTTTTATCAGAGTTAGCATGAAAACGGAAAAATTGCAGTATCCAAATACTGCGATCAGTTGCCTCTGCTCAAACCTCTTTAGCATCTGAGAGTAAAATATGTCTCTGGGTAATCTGTTTCCCATTGCAGTTTTAAAGGTCTGCAACATTTTTATACACACAAGGACCAAAGTGACTCAAGACTACATTGTGTTGGCTCACCCTAGGGTAACCCCTATAAATGACAAACAAATCAGCATTTCACAGTCAAAAAACAACACCAACTGTTCTACAAAATCCCCCAGAAGTTTACTGCAGTGATGCTAACAATGCTAGACATTAAGGCAAGGAATTTCCTTTTTGCATTTCAAGAGAAAAAACACCACAGCTGTTTCTCAGTGGATTCCCAGCCAAGTTGAAAAGGTCACTGACCCAACCATGATGTAACACCAAATACTGCAAATGGTGACTCCCTCAAACAGTTTTTCTCCAGAGCACTATCTTATAACAATTTTCACCCTACAAAGAAGGTATTTATCTAATGTGCCTCTTGCACTAAAGCCTTATTTTAAAAGGGTGGCAAGAGTCTTTGCTCTTCTACTGGTTGAACAACCTGCAGCAAATATTTTTTAACGGGTAGGAATAGGGAAAATCTGTTGCTGAAAGTGACGTGCATAACCTGTAGGTACTGCGGCGTGTCAATGTTAGCCTCAACACTCATCGTCTAATTGATGGTGGGCCTGTTAGAAACTACAAGGGTAGTAATTCCTTTTTCTCAGCAAAACACCTAAGTTACCACATAGCCTAAACAGGAAAGGCGGAAGCCGGGGGCTGGAGGAGTCACACATGATGGAACAGTCGTAGGTGCCTTGTGACTGAAAGCTTGTGGAAACACCTGTGTGCAGATCACCCTCTCCCCTCTAGAGGAGTGGGAGATGCATGCTCATGTCCGAGATGGTGGGGGAAACGGGAGGCCTGGGAGGGTTGGAGCAACATAGGAAAGGTTACTGGTACAGCTGATAGTGTTTGCACAGGCATCTGCCATCTGCACTGGACTGGCACGAGCAGAAAACCATGGAGAAGTGGCTTACCAGGAGGGGACGCACGTGGGAAGAAGCCCTGGGAGCTGATAGCAGCGGATAACCAGGCTAATGCCTCCTTTAACAGAACAGTGAAGAAAAGCTGTAATTTGCAATTAATTCTCCTTGTTTACTAGGAAGTGAGAAAATATGACTCTTTGTTTGCGGACTGAATATTTCTGAGTAGATTTCCTAATTTTAGAACTTTTAGCATTAATTTAAAAATTAAATTTTTAGATTTAATTTTGTAATTTGTGTTTTCTTTATACAGTCTGTATTTTGAAGGGTTAAATGATTGTGTCCTTGAGTGGCTTCTACAGCCATAAGATTACCTCAAACCTGCTTTTAACTGTAAGAGTAGATTCAAGCTGCATGAACCACTTGACTTTAGCTCATGCCTTATGCTTGACTGATGTATCTAGCAACTACTAATTCTGCAGCACTGGTCTCTCATATACTTAGACACAGGGATTTTTGGGGTGCAGTGGCAGGTGGGCAAGCCAGTATGTTTCAGAACTCACTCCAGTGTGCATAGAAGGGGAGAAAACATCCATTTTCAAAAAACAACAGCTGGTTCTGGAAAGGATAGTGCCCAACCGACCGTGTTCTCATTGGCAATAGTGAAGGAAAATACCCATTATAATGTCCACATTTGCACATGAACAGGGAGGCAAAATGCAAACCAAAATGTATTTGCCATCTTGAGGGGTTATTTCCAAATATTCCCTCTGCTGCAAGCTAAACAAACCTTGTGTACATTTGCACTTACTTTAGGTGTGCAATGAAAAGCCTTTATTTTAAGTATGCTCACATTTGCTCCCCTTCCTTTCTCAAACTAGAAAAGATTTTGAGGAGGAAGTGTGTGTTGGTAAACAGAATATCAAAAGTAAAAAGAAGTGTTTTTGTCTTATTACATCTGCACTTCCTCTGTGTCAAAAGCACATAGCTTACCTAGAACACAGCTTTATGGGGCCCATGGCAATTTTTGTCATCTTTCTCATTTACAAGTGAAGAAAGACAGAAAAGAGTTTATCTGAAAAATCTTTGCATTACAAACTTGTTTTATTTTCCTTTGTAAAGATTTTAGAGGTGGAAATTCAGTACCCCATAAAGACAGGACTGAAAAAAAAAAGCCTGGAGAGAAGTTTAAAGGGAAAGATATCTTTAAGATTTAACTGGCTATGAGTTTAAGTCTCAGTTTTGACAGGTCTTGGGAATTCATACCCTATTTACACTGTCCACTGCGGTTCTGAGTAGAGATGCCAAAACAGGTATCAGCAGCCTGTCTGGGAGCCAGCTGTGATAAAGTTCTACTGACACAACAAAAACACAACCCTGTGGATCTTCTCAGACCAATGCAGAGTGGAGGCAGAGACTTCATGCCTGTGTGTGCCTGCCTGTGCAAACTCAAATCACTCAATTGCTTCAGATATGATATCCTTCATTTTGGGAAAGCACTACTCATTGATGTATCCCATACACACAGGAATTGTCCCGTTACTCACAAAGCTCTGAAGGGAAAGCATCGTTGTTAATATTTAGGTCAACCACTTGATAAGTCAGGTTGAAAACCGCAGAGTAAACACAATCTGCATGGGAAAAACAAAGATAAAAGAAGATAAAGCCAACCTGAAATACTCTTTCGTGCCTTTATTATGTATGCCAGAAAAAACTGCACAATTCCAAGGGGAAAAAAAATCAATTTAGTGTCATTTAAGTGACTAACTTGTTACTTCATTATGAAATTGGATTTTTTTTCTATTTGCTAGCTGCCCTTCTTTCTCAGGTACTTACCTTTTCTAAAGTTTACCTTTCCCACAGTTTGTCTATTAATAAACCTTGCTTAGTGACTGATTAGGAGCCACTTCATCGTCATTCATGTTTCTGGATGTAAAGCCAGGAATCTAAAAGGAATTGACATAAATAATCCCCATCACAGTTTACTCCATTCTAATAACCAGTTAAAGAAGGAAAGACCACTAGCTTACCTTTTCTGTTTTGTTTTCATTTTGCTTTTCCTTTTTAAATTTAGACCTCTGCTCTAAAGATGCTGGTGAGTGTCTTTGCAGCAGGCAAAGGATATTGCAAGGCATCCAGGGTCTGCAGTTCTGAAATAACCTTGCTATGGGGAGCTATTCAAAGCTGGGGTCAATAGGATTCCCAATGCTTCCTTGTTTCCTGTTTGGAGCCATGAGATCAGAAATCTTCACACCTCGGGGAAACATGGCTGAGCTGGGGCAATTGAACCTAGGCAATTAGAAGTTAAGACTCTTTTTGAAAAGAGATGACTTTGAAAATATTTTTTTGTGGAAAATGTTACTTTGCACAACTACTTTTTAAATTAACAATTAATATTTTGCCCCATGAATTTCCATAAAATGGAAACTTTCTGTCAAAATTAGTGAAATGTTACTAAATGCACTTTTTATACAATTTACTGTACAAAAATTAAAGCCACAGTCAAAAGCTAAGGCAGAGGAATATCCAGTCTTTCTTGTAGAAGGTTTTTCTTTGTTTCCAGCATTTTGTATCCTAAAACTACTACTTGGAAAGAGCATTTGTACTGTTTTGGACACAAAACGCCTGTGCACTCTGCAGTGTATTGAGTGACAAAAGGCTTCAGGTCCAGCCCACCAGGAGAAGGGAACGTGAACAGTTGAGATGTATGAGGAAGATTTGATTCCTTTTATGCTTTTATTTGCTCATTTGCTTTTCAAATCTCAATCTTTTCAACACCAAAGAGGGCAACAAAGCCCTCTTATGCCCGCATGTCAACCTTTGCCCTGCATGAACCTGGAAAAACCCTTCTCACCAGCGTCTCAGTTTCACCCTACTCCTGCTGGAAGTAATCTGATGGAAAACCCTGCAGCAGACAACCCTGCCCATGGCCCAGTGCAGGTCCATTGGTGCTGCTGCCCATCTGCAAAGCCAGATAAGCACATCCAGTCCTGCTCTAGGGGCAGTGCAGCTGCATGTGCCTGGCACTTGCTTGTGTCAATTCTTCTTACTGCCTGCCTGAATGGCTATTGTTTCTAAATATCTCTGAAAATTAAATTTCCAGCTCAGATGAATGAATGACTGTACCTGACCATATGATCATTCCTTCTAAATTTTTCAGCCTCAGAGTCCCAAAGCAAAGGTTTGAAAATTACATCCTTTATGCCTGCAGGCATTACAGCAGGCTGAATCCTCCCCTGAGCTGTCAAAGCTTTATGTCCTGCTTCTGAGCAGATAGGAAGCCGTCTCTGGGTTGAAACATGGCAGCCATTTAAGCATACACAGCAGTAGCACAGAATAATTTGGCAAAGGAGTGTGGAAGAAACACTGCATCCAATTGAAATGACAGGAACATTCACAGGTAGGAAGAATGCAATTATTCAGGCTGGATGCAGACCAGGATGCCATACATATTGCAAACTTGGCATTTCTGAAAATGAAATGGCAGATGTTTTTCTGAACTTCTGTGAAGCATAAGTTTTATTAATTAAATCTGTAAGAACCACTCTGCCTTTCTGCCTTTGCCTCTTTTTTCTTTTTTTTTTTGCTAATAAATGCAAGAAACATGAAATGTAATTATATATAAATATATAGATACATGCAAATACACACACACACACACACACACACACACACACACACACATATAAACACACACACACACACACACACACACACGTATTTATACATTTCCGTCTTTTTGTTCAGAACAGATTAATATTCTGAAGTAGATGAAAGGGGAAAAAGCTGCTGTCTGGGACCTCATGATCATCTCTAGCCTCCAGCTGCAAGAGAGACCCAAGACAGACAAAACATGAGAAGATATTCTGGAGGCAGCAATTTAGACTGACAGCGTGAGAGACTAGGAGATGGTACAGATCTTGCTAATTTTAACCTCTCAGAGATAGTAAGATGGCTACAAAGTGGGGAGGGGGGCATGTTTTAGGAAGCACAGAAGGAGAGAGATAACTAATGCACTGAAGAGAAGCAGGTGTACAGCGCTGCAAAGAAAGAAAACTCGTTCCCCCACTCTGCAGCTGACCTCTGCCAGATCTGCCTGATGAATAGAGGTACAGAACACTGCTCCTGGCTGGGGATTTTGTAATAGGTAGCATACACACACAGAGAGGCACACAAAAAAACCCCATGACTGCTTTCTCACTATTCAGAATTCCTCTAATACACATTTATTTAAATGCTCTAACTGTGAAGGTAGGGTGAAACAGACTTGCTACTCTTCCAGGGGAAAAAACAAACAAAACCCCACCAAAAAACAACCCCACAAAAAACCCACCCCCAAACTAAACAACCAAACAACATAAGAAGGCTTTTTATATTAGTTGTTTTTATCAATAAGTAATAGGAAGCACTAAGCAGCAGAGGTAACCTGTTCCCAGCAGAGGGATGTCTCTGTGAGATTCAAGTGCCATGAGACACTATAGCAGCAGAAAACTGAAGGAAAATATATCAGTGTAGGCCTCCCTCCGGGTCTCAGTGACTCAAATAACTACATTAATTGGTCTTCCTCTATTGGCATGGGAAATTCAGGTGACTCTCTGATGCCCAAGAGTTCAGTCCCTTCCGCCAGTCATAACAGATCATTCACTTTCTCCTTTGCCATGCTATGGTGTTAGGGATGAAAGCAAGCTCTGAGGGCAGTAATTCCTTCCACTTGAAAAGAGAATTCTTCAAGCAGCACTAAAAGGGAAAGTCGCCACGGAAGATCCTCTGTCTCTGACCTCGCCTCTCCAATTAAGATTTCCGGATTTGCAGAGCAAACTAAAACACTCATTTACATTTTTTTCTCAATGAAGAATGAGGTTTTTTGAACCAGAACAAATGAAGCCAGGACATTTATCTTCTTCTCAAGTCTTATTTATACAGGTGTCTAGAAGTTGGACAAGATCTTTGGTAAATAAAAATAAGTGAATTAAATAGCAGTAACAGTCTTACTCTTTCAGCTGGGGCCATTATTTTGATTAGGCTGAACATGAACACAGGGGAAAAGCAGATATTTTATCTCTAAGCCACTCAAGCTAGCTCGGTTATTGTTGTAACTTGGCATGAACAAATGCAGTAGTATGTCCAAATCCGGTGTTCCCACTTAAAGCTGATGTTGAGAAATGGGGAATAGTTCAAAAGAGCTACATGACTCAGTGCATGAATGATCCATAAAACATGCCTGGTGGTGGGAAATTTGATACACCCAATCTATCTGCTTTATCTGAAAAAAATCAAAAGGGAAAAGTCTGCTAACAGCAGATGATTCTTTAGGGAAGCAGAAGAAGACAGAACATGATTTCAGAGTGGGAAATTCATCATGGCTGCAAACGATGAAAAATAAACATTTTTGACAGCAAGGGTGATTAGCACTGGAACACCCCTCCTAGGGCAGGCTCACCTGGCTGAGTGCAGAGCCTGTCAGACGTTTCCATGCACACCATCTCATTTATCTGACTCAGTGCCAGGCCAGGATGCTCCCTCAGGTACTGCAGTGCATTTACATGATCCTGGGCTGAGCCCGGTTTCTTCTCTCTATCCTCGATGCTGAGCCTGACTTGTCCTCACCCTCTTTGCTCAACTCTGCTCTGCACTGTGCAGGCACAGCCTGAAGTTTCCAAGCCAAGATGCTTACTCTTTAAAATGGTACCTGTACACAAGTCAGGCTGGGGCTTGTGCTGAAGTAATTTTCAGTTCCGGTTCAGTTTGAAAAACAATAGTTCAAACAAGTACTTGGTTCAAGTTCAGTTAAATTACCTCATGAATGCAGAGTCTTTGACTGGCCATCTTTTCTGGATTTAACTGAGGATTTACCTGGAAATAATCTAATGTGTCTGCCAGTGTCTGTAGCAGGAGCAGCATGGCAGGAGAGATGCGTATGGTCACGGTGAGACACAGATCCTGGGCTACACAGTAAAGGCAACTTTCTCCTCTTTCTCCCTCTCCCTCAGACCTGTAACACAGGAAAATGAGTACAGCCCCCAGCACTGCGTTTTCTAACTATTTCTATTTGGTTCCATCATGAGATGGTGAGAATTATTTGGGTCATGAAAAATTAATGCAACCTCCAGCTGCTTGGTGGATGTAAGTCTTGTATTTCAACAGGAAGAAAATTTGTTTGGAAATCATTGAGAAATATAGTTATTTGTGCCATGAAGCCAGGAGGTAGCCCAGCTGAGTGGACAGTGCACTTTCCAACAGACGTGTGAGGTTTGCAAGATTAACCACAAACTGAATTCTGTGTACATCCCAGACTGTACAATTAGACTCAAGGCATCCATTTATGTTTTTTTTTAACCAAGCAAAGTCAACAGATTAAGATACTCCTACTTGCTCAAGAGTCAGTGTTGAATTCTAGCTATCCCAAGATGAGATGTGGACCTAGTGGTTGTAAAAAACAGCCTTCTTCCACGTGTGCAGTTTCCTCAGAATCCAAAATAAAAACAAACTGCTTCAGGTGCACAACCATTAATGAGGAGACTTTTTTCTGTTAGGTAAAGGGACAGATTATGAACTAAAGAGTCATTTAGATTTGAAGGACCTCTGTAGATTGACTCATCCAATCCCCCTGCTCAAAACTCAATCACAACAGGTTACTCATGGCCATGTCCAGTTGCGTTTTGACTGTTTCTGAGGACTGAGACTCCACAGCTTCTCTGGAAGACCTGTTAGAGTGTTTGACCATTCTGACCATTAAAAAAAGCAGAATTCTTTTCTTACACTGAAATGGAATTTTCTGTATTTCAGTTAGTGCCTGTTGTTTTTGCCCTTTCACTGGATTCTACTGAGAAAGGTCTGCTTCTGATCAAAGTCGGTAAGGAGACTCTTTCCAAAAGTGTCCTCTGGTTTAGAGCAGACTTGGGACAGCCACAGCACAGAAGGACCCTGGACTCAGGAGGCCTGTCTTTGCCCCGACTGACTTGGTGGCCACCCACTCCCCCTTCTCTTGCAAAGCACCGTGAGACCTGTCCAGTGACTGTTGCATATTATTGGCAGGCAAAGCCTATGGGAAGCAGTGATGATTTATATGAAGCCAGCAGATACATCTGAGAAATCAAAAATCACAGGTTTTGAGTCACCAGCCCTTTTATAGTATTGTTCATTCTCACTGGAATTGGAAGTGGGCAGAAGATTTTGACCTTAACAAGCATTGCAAATGATTAACTCATACCTGAGGCATTCACTGTAAAAAGTCTACAGCTTCTTTTCCAGTATAAAATGAGAAAAACTGTTTAGTGTAAGAAAGAATGAAAGGTATATTCAAAATAGAGTAAAGTCATGTAAAAGTAATATGTTTGATCATACTTGCAAGGACTGATTCTGGTACTAATTGCCATGGGCAACCTGAATTTCCAGAGCAATGCTTGTGAATGCTGATCCATGCCAGTTACATCTCTGGTGGCTGGTAGATGGTAGAACTAGTTCACTTGGACTGTTATGAAATCTGAGATGAAAATGATACAGAACACTGACATAATTTTTTGTCTTATTTGGCATTGATTATAATCTGTTCCAGTTACACAAAATTCTATATTAGACCTATATGTTATGTTAGCTTAGTCCTATATAGTTCTTGTTCAGGTAAATTATATCGATTTCAGTAGAAATTTATCTTGAAGCAGAAAGGCTTTAATTCTGAGTATATGCAACCTGATGCAAAATCACTCACATTTGAATAGATGTCGGTTTAAATTTCAGTCATGGTACATTCGCTGGCATGATAACAGAATTTCTTGTTGATATCAGCACAAATCATCCTCTTATCTGAAGAGCTGGTATTAAGGAGAATTCAAGCTTAAGAAGAAACATATGTCTCTGAAAAACAGGTGATTCCAGAATCCTACATTCACTAAGTTCTTTCTTTCTTTCTTTCTTTCTTTCTTTCTTTCTTTCTTTCTTTCTTTCTTCCTTTCTTTTTTCCTTTCTTTTTTCCTTTCTTTCTTCCTTTCAGCCCAGCAATACCAAGGGAGTCATGCCTGTCACATCAGCCGTGCATGACCCTCACTAATTCAGGTCTTCAGTAAATGGATGTGTCAGCAGGAAAGTGTTCATTTATGTTTGTCATTGCTAACAAATGCTTCTCAAGACATACCCTAAATGCAATATCAGTTAAGTTCAGTGACATGAACTGAGTGTAGTGTTGACCCTAACTTAGAGCCTGGAGAGACACTGTGTGAGTTTCAGAGGTTTTGTCTAGCTCGGACTAGCAGGCAAAGTACCGATTTCTTTGGAAACAGACAGATTGTCAGATTGGGGTAGAAATCTCAGGAGATCAAGTTTGTATGAATATGTTTTGGCAGCAGTCTGGAAGAAATATAGTAAAAGAATTGTCTACTTATGAGGCAGTTCAGTATTTCCATTGTCCATCTCCAAAACAGCAAAGATGCCCAGAGATGCTAGAATGAAGAAGCTCGTCTCAATTCTCCAAGTTACAAGAGGCGTGCAATCAGAATTGCCTGTCTTATTTTACGCAGTCAAGACAACCCATTGAACTCAAGACTTTATTTAGTAAAAGCTGTTTACAAGACTGAAGCATAAATGCCCAATCTCATCAGTTGTTCCTTCAGGCCTGAACATCTTCAATCAGTCAGGAGCAGAGACAGGACTTCTCTGGCATAGGCTTCTGACTTTAAACAGGATGTAACCTAACTCGTAATCATGACTGGAGGTTTCAGGCAGAGAATAAGAAGGTAAAAAAATAGAGAGAAATTATTACAACTATTAAGCAAGTTACAGTACTATACATAATAAAGGAGCCTGTGTTCTGCATATTGGTGCTTATTTCCAAGCCCCTTATCATTAGCAGACTTTCAGCTCCACAGCTCAGGGAGCTCCTGAGGTAAACAGGAAATAGCAAGGTGCAGAACTGGGGCCATTGAGGCATTCGCCTCAAAAGCAATCAGTACCATCCTCTTCCATTTGGATTCAGAGACGGGAGCCGGAGTCTGATCCAGACCATTGCTTTCCAGCAAACACACACAAGAAAAGCCTTGGCTGGAGTCCCACTCCTGCTGCCGGCTTTCCTGGTTGCTCTGGGGAACTCAGCTGAAATCCTACTCTGCCCACGCAAGGTAGGAATATGGACCCTGGTTTCTCCCTCTCACTCAGCTGCATTTTCTGTTCTGAGTGAGCAGTGTGGCCTGGTTATTTTGTACAAGAGACAGTCTAGTAGGTAAGTTCCAGAGACACTGACCAAGGCAGGGAGCGTGCCGGGCAGTCAGCACAAGAGTAGGATCTGTTATGGGCTCCTGGGCAGGACTGGCTGACTGCACATATACTCAGTGTGTGGCAAACATGTAAGTGCCCAGGCGGTTTCACTGGAGGGAATTAAAGAGCAGAGGAAATCTGGCTTCCTTTCAAGTTAGGCAGCAGCTGAACAGGAGGCTGAAGGATCTAAATTTTGGACACAGACAATTAAAGTGTCAGTCTTTGTGAATGTAGCTACTGGTGCCTAGAAAGAGATTAATTTAAATCTGTGTATCAGACCTACATTAGAAGAAAAGTGCTTTCAGTTCAGAGTAGGATTTAGAAACTATGCATAGTCAAAGAAATGTTAATGGACTGCAAATATTTTTTGAATTATATTTTAATTATACTGGTGATGCTACTGTAGGTATTAGCGAAAATGCAAAGCATATGTTTTAGAGCAGCAACAAAAAAAGGATGTCTTGTAAAGTGAGAAGTACAGCAGAAGTACAAATATGGGTATTTTTGGACAGTCAGAAAAAACTTGGAAACTTGAGACCAAAAAAGAAATTAGCTTGCATTAAAATGTAGGTTGGGCAAAAGAGATAAAATTTTTTACATATTTTATACTCTCTCTGTGAGCAGATTACAATACAGTGAACCTCTTAGTTTTAAGATGAACTAATTGACGAGTTATTTTTGCATTTTGCGCATGATGCTAGTCACGCTTGTAGCTTTATGCGTATGAGTACAATGACTGTTCTATTTCTAGAATTCAAGTAATGCTTTCATAAACTTGTCTCATGCTTATTTTTTTATAAATCTGCACAGAAAGGTCAAAGAAAGGGTTGTCTTTTATATTATGACAGCTCCCAGTGGGTTAAAGAATAGAAGTGGTTTATAAATAAAAGCTTCTTTTATCTGTCCTTTGATCCCCCCATAACAAAACCTCCTTGCAAGTCCTTTGCTTGACGTAGTCATCATTTCTTATTAGTTTCAAAATATCTGCAAGACAATGTCTTGATCATCAGTTTATGGGTACACTCGACTGGGAACAGAGAAAAGGCTTTATTGTGCAGGGAGGGAAGAGGCCATACACTATTGCTTTCCACGATTTTGGGCTCCTTGGCCCCTGATAAACTGGGCTGGTGACTAGATCCTGTACCTTTCAGGACAGGTTCATGGCTGGACGAAGCTGTAATTACTTCCAAAAATGAAATATCTTAGCCACATCCTTCATCCCCAGCTGAGCTTCCAATATGCCTCTCTGTCAAGGGCCATAAAAATTAAAGTGCCTGCTTCTTCAGGGCAGCCCTGGACGTTAATGCTGGGTAACTTACAAGATTTGTGCCACCAATTCTCCTCCTGGCCTCTCAGACAGAAGAAACAGGAGGTACATCACATTGGTGCCTCTGCCTCCAAACTCCCCTACTCCATTTTCAGCCTGGCCTGACACCTGTGCTGGGGTGTTACACACTGTGAAGAAAGGTAGCAGATGGAGAGGGTGACCCGCAGATCATTTCCAAACTCCAGCAGGGATATGTGATGAATGGCTGAAGAGGGGAACATCCCTCACTGGGCTTTCTGGGTCCCTGACACACAGGCAGAGTGGGGCTCCAAGGCTAGAACCAAGAGTTTCAGTCTCTCATTTCTGTGGGCTGGGAATAAAAGGGCCTTTGAAATCAATAGAAATCCTTTCCTTTTAGAACTTTAACTGGGCTATGTGAAAGAGAAATAATTAATCTCACACACTGAAATAGATGAAAAGAGAGATGTTTTTAAAGGACCGTCTTTAACTCTGCCAATAAATTATTTTTCATATTTAGCATTCAAATTTTTTATCTGCTTGTACTTTGTGGCATATTCTTAAACTTTGCAGAGTTTGTTCAGTCCCTTTTCTTTTAAATAATTTAAGTTTACAAAAGTATTTCTAATTTTCATTTATTAAAAGCAGTTTTCCTGCATAAAAGTAATTCCAACTGATCATTAAAAACAGATTTTAAGAGATAAAGAAAATATATTGATTGCATAAAATTTGAATGGCAAGAAATATGTTTTTAATTTTGTTACTTTATTAATGGAGAAGTGCTATCTTATTAAATCTAAATTGGATGTGCACTGAGGAACACTAATGTGAACCATTCCAAAGATAAAAATTAAATACACATTGGTACATAGTGAAGCCCTCATATATAGTAGAGGTAGTTTACAAAAAGATCTTTCAACTTTTGAACAGATCAACATGCAAGTATTTCACCATCTGAGTTCATGGTAAGGTCCCTAGCATAAAGCATATTTCTTGAAAGAGCCTGATTCTTTTTTATGTTGGGAAATGTATATGTAGCTTCATTAACTTCCAGGCTACTGCTTCCAATTTCTAACAGTTCAAAATAAGATTCGGGCTGGAAAAGCTGAAAACATCCAGCTAAAATGTAGTAGGGTAGACATAAACAATCAAACATTGACCCCAAAGAAATACATTTCAATGCAATTAAATTCCTGTGTACAGCAGAACACCACTTGTCTTGATTCCCCTTTCCTTAGCAGGCAGTTTTACGGTCACTGTCAGGAGTCAGAGCAGCTGGAGATGATTGTGGTTAGTGTCATGGACCAACTTCACCCTCTCAACCCTTCTGGTGTCTGACAGCAACCTGGGTTTCCAGTACATGGAAAAGCCTTCTAAAATTTGATTTTGGTCCAACAATGTGATAGACCAACTGGAAGCAGTTCAGGCCCACTCCAGCTGTTTCTTCTGATACACTTACAGTGATAAGCTGACTGTCTAATCCTGTCTTTCACCAAAATACCTAGCAAAGCCACAATGCCCTCACACGTGCTGCAGGCTCCTTTGTTTTGCACAGAGACAGTTATTTGGGCTTTCAGTACAACCCTGCTGTTGCTTCACTCATCTGGTTTCAGAAGAAAAACAAGTGTATTTGGTTATTCTTTAATGAAGGGAGGTTATTAGATCACTGATCTGAGCACACGTGTCTCAACCCACAGCAGCAGTGGGTTTTTCCAGACATACTGGAATACCAAAAAGGAATTTCCTGTATTTACTTGGAATAAACTATTTTCTGCAATGAGTCTTAAGAATATGAACACTGTTTAGAGTGAGAAGTTGAAGGCACATAGACACAACAAAACTTGTGTTTATTTGTTCAAAGGGAAGTTAATGACTTCCAGTTGTTCAGTGTTTCAAGCAACTCCCTCAAGCTCCAAACTGGAGCTTCAGCCTTTCTGATGCTGGGGATATGATACCAACATCAGGGCAGTTGTTCGGACTGGTGGAGAGATCGGTTAAAATTCTCCTGGCATCCTTAGGCCATGGGACTATGGATACTTCACTGGAAAGTAAAGTAGTCCTTTTTGGCTCATGGGTGAGGGGACTGAGGGGCTTGCGTACAGGTCCTGTTGGCGTGTTGGGAGATGACACGGGCAGTAGCGAGGACTGCTGTGGCATAGAAAGGAAGGGGAGAGGGTGGCAGCTTTCCACATTTCAAGCAAACCCACTCAATTCCTCCTTTGGCAACATTATCTTTTGCTGTCCAGGAAGATGAGGACACAGGTGGGCGGAAGGGAGTTAGTGGTGTACACCTTTGCTGCAGCAGACTTTAGATGTAGCATGTTTTGACATCCTTGAGAAGGCAAGACAGGCTACTTACTGTTGCTTCCCTGGCTTCTTTGCCCCAGTGCCAAGACTGAGTCATGAGCCAGGAGCTAGATGACACTGCATAATGCACTGGAAAGTTTCCTAACTCTGATCCATAAACTACATTTTCCAGTATATTTAAAGAATTGGTTTGTTTGGCTTTTTATATCTTCTGTCTTTAGAGGTGTTTGAGAAAGAACAATTATCACACAAAATAAACCAAACCATGATGATTTCATGCTGAAAAGCACGCTGTGAAATCAGTGAGAAATTTTCCTGACTTAAGACCCAGAAAAAGAGTCTGAATCCTGAAAGACTATACCTTGAGGTGTCTTGGACTGCCTCGCTGTATTCAGGGCACTGAACTGAAGCTTTTTGTAGATGGTATTATACCAGTAATTACAGTGTGTAGTTTATCTACTGAGGTTAAAACTTTGATCAGAGTTTCTAGAACTTCACATAAAAGGCTTACTATTTATACAGAGTGAGGCTACTTTGCCATTAGCTAAAAATAAATCCAAAAACCTTCCAGAGCTAGAGTGTTTTTGTCTCATAGAACAAGCATTTTCCACTATGAAAAACAGTTTTTCAGGTAAAAGTAAGCAGCTTTTCAAATTTTGTTTGTATTTCGCTATATTGGAAGTGTAGTTCAGTCCAGATTTTAATGTGCTCAGAAAAGAAAAATAGAGATACAAGACATAAGGTGTGCATGTAAGTTAATGCACATGCATTTTAATTTCATGAAGCTCCTACTCTCAACAAATGAATCACTACTACATACATTACTAAAGTCCTAGGATGGGTTTATGTTAGGATGAGGTAGCTACACAGTCAAGCTATGTAGCTAAATTTCTCTAGCATGTGTATCCTTGAAACCTTCATAGAAGAGCTGGTTACACAGATTTCTGTTATGCAGAGGCCAGTGTCAGGGTACTGAAATCTCATTTTCAGTGAAGCATCCCTCTGTCAGGCTCCACATGAGCAACGAATCAAGCACAGTCCCAGAAGCTGAGCACAACAGAAGACCATGATCGCAGGCACCGGGCAGCTTTGGAAAGATTTGGTGCCGTGAGGGTAAAGCTAAATGAATGCAGATGATAAGAGCATGTCGTGCAAAGAAGGATGGGAGGGAAAGTCACAAGGCTATGGACAACACTGAGTAATTGCTTGAACAAAGAAAGAAGGGGTCTGATGATTTCTTGGAACTGTGCTTTACACAGGGAAGTTTATGACTAACGTGGTTGTCTGAACTAGCAGTCATAGAGCATGATGGCTTGAAAACACTCAAAGAACAACAACAGATGCAATCCTTAAGAGAATGCTTGAGAAACTGAGGGATTTAATTAAAGAGGTCCTAGTCCTGAAATACTGTGACAATAAGCACAAAAGTAACTTGTTCATGGGTGCATCTCAGGAGAGCATTGGCACAATAGCCTTTCAGTAACACAGTTGAAGCTGGAGACAAGTGGCTAATGCATCACGGCCACTAACAAAAACTGAATGTATATATGCTGAAAGAATGAAGGAGACTTTGGCCTTAAGCCATGGCTGTAAAAAAAATTCCTTTATTTATGGGCCACCACTGTTAGCTGAAACTGACCATAAACCATGTACTGCTATTGCCAAGATAGGCCTGATAAACATCTCCTGGAGAGAAGAGAGATTGTTTTTTCAGTTACAAATATATGTTTTACAAATTCAGTAAGCCTGGGTGAGATTTGGTGCTTGCAGGCAAATTCACAATCATTTTACAGAACTTCCAGACATTGATCATGGATTTGCCGAGCCTCCTAAAAAAACCCCCAAACAACCCTCTCCACTTGCAGGCAAAATGTAGACCACGACTGCCTGTATCACTAACAAGTTTGAGATAATGGGAAAGGTAATGTAGGCTTTGGCATAAAGCTGTTGGTGCCTTATTGTACCTTGGCAGTGAGGCCTGAACAGTACATGTGGATTTTGAAAAGAGCCTGAATGGAGAATACTAAAAGTATTAAAAATAAGTATTTGAAAGCCATATTAAAAGAGAGACCAGACACTGTTGAGAAATGAACAGTTATATTAAAACAAGTCAATATAATCTAAAAACTTTTTTTATGCTAGCAGTGCAGGACAACTCCCTCCAAAAGAACCCAGGAAGAGGGCAAAAGAAAAAGAAGTATGTGTAGATCTTCTTGTGATTTTTATTTATTACATTAATAATAAATAAAACATGCTATTATTGTTGCTGTAGTTGTTTCTATTTTTACAATTACTTCCCCAACTTCCGAGAAGTTCCTGCAATCAAACAGCAAGCCATATACTCCATATTCTTTTTAACTAAACATGACATACCAAGCACAATAATCTCTGATGACAGTCCACAGTGCAGTGGGTATCATGGAAAGCAGTTTGCACTGAAATACAAGTTTAGGTTTATCACCACTAATCCCTCGTACTTTCAGACTTTCAAGGCTAATGGAAAAATGTCAGAAGAACACAGTGATGCCTGTAAAATAAAAAACTGGAGCAGTGAGACTGATCCCCACTCAGTGCCAGTGTAGACTCTGGGGAGAACTGGTCTCTTTCAAAGGCAAGCTGGATTGTGCTCTGTTGCAGAGAGGCTCCTGCTGCACTGGGCTGGCGGTTCACACTCAGACCAGCGATGGACAGAGATCCAAACTCTCTGTTTATCAGTGATCCCTAAATGCTTGCCATGTAGGATATTTCTGTACTGCTGTAGACACATGCACAGTACTGGTGACGCTGCTGAGCAACAAATACAAACATCCTACAGAAAACCAGGAGTATATATTATGACAGCTTTAGCTGCATCTATACAGGAGTATTTGCTGAGACGGAAAAAACATTTAAAAACTTGCTGACAATTTCTACATCAGGAACCATGCCCAGTGAATACAGTCCTTAAGGGATACTTTCTGAAGATGTCAGTTAATTCCTGGCTAGCAAACATAATGATTTTTACCATTGTTGCTCCTAAAGCCCTGCCATTACTCAAATATTTAAATGTTTTCACATTTAAAATGGACTAGTAATCCTCACCAAAGAAAAAAATAAGAAAATACTCTGTCCGATGGTAAATGTAAGGAACATGCACACCACCTCTTTAAACTCTTGGGCATGGCAAGAGATCTTGGTTGTTTTTTTCTTCTTTTTTTTTTTTTTTCTTTTCCTTGAAGTACAAACCTGGCATTTCAGGTTTCCAAATTTACAGATATCAGATGAAAATTCCCTCTGAGCATCAGTGGGAACATCACAGGGTTCATTCGAAGCCTGATTCCATACACCCTATCATGAGTCGGAAGCATGGAGCAACTTCAGTGGTTGCATGGGGAGACCTTGCAGACTCAGGGCTGGTTTAGCAGATGGCTGAGCACACCCTTCTCTCGCCCAGTGGGTGTCCTGGCCTCTAACAGAGGCTATCAGCAGGTCACTATTCCTGATAAGGATGCCATCATACACAGAGGGAGTTCTTGAAAAAAGCTGCCTCTTGAATAAACAATGGGTGAATATGTCTTCAGAGAAGGCTGGATTCTCTGCCTCTCTTGTTTTATTTTTGTGAGTGTGAAGGAAAGGAAGTGTTTAAGATACAAGGTTACCTACTTGTTTTGTTATCATGAAGCTGCAAAAAGCTTAGATAAGATTTATTTCATACTGAAAGCTAAGCTTAAAGGATTTTTTATTTTTGTAAGTGCCTGTTTGAGCCTGCAGAAGATAAAACAGACTCCATTTGTTGTATTTCCTTTTTCTGAGGTTTTGTTATTTCCTCTGTATTTTTCAGGCTACCTCTTCTGTAATAAAGATATCTTTTTTCCTAAAGTATTTTTTAGAGGTAATCGATTAAAAACCCCACAATACGGATTCATTACACTAATTGATAAACACAGAATTGTGTTTTGTATAATGCAGCTGATCTGGTAAGAGAAATTCCTGAATTTTCTAGAAAGGAATGTAGAGAATGGATGTGCTGTCCTTACCCTTCCTGCTGTTCTACACTTAGATCACCCATAGGTAAAGATTTTTTACCTAGAGTAAGATCGGGCATTGTTGCCATTCAGTAACGCATGAACTAACGCACAAAACTGACAGCAAATTGGAGCAAGCTTTGTTATTATCTTACAGGTCTCCCAGGTCTCATATTAATAATTTAGGAAAACGGATTTCTGGCCATCTGCAGGAAACAATGATAAAATGAAATTTAACAACTTGTGCACTATGCAGGAGGCTTGAGACTGCTTCAGCCCTGAGCCGAGTGAGAGGAATGCCAGGCGGCATTGCAGCACTGTGGTAAGCAGGCAGCGTGTACACTCCTGTGCCTCAAGTCCTCCACGACTGTCACGAAGAAATGAGAAAGTATTAAAAGGAGATGCAACATTTTTTTTGTATTCAGTGTGGGCCAGAGTTGTCTTTGGTGCAACTTGAGAACACTGTGGAACTTTCCCTCATTTATACTGTTAACACATAAAATTCAGAATAGATTTTTGCTAGTATTTTCTTGGGAAGAATTTATTTTCTGGCAACAGTTCCAAAGTTAAGACATATTTATACACTAGAGTCCCATTTTGTATTCCTTGGGTAGAATCCCAAATTCCCTCCACATTCACCTCCAAGGAGTCATTAGCATTTATCAGGTAAATAATCTGTAAAAGGCAGATTATACTCCTATAAATCCATTATAATTACACTGATTTCAAAAGTGTTACTGAAGATTTATGGTCAGGTAATTCGGCTCACAGTGGGTAAGCTTTCTAAGGAAGACTCTAAATATTTTCTCAAGAGAAAACAGCCCTTACAATGTGTTATTTTTTTCTCTTCTGTATGTCCTCACCTGCCATCATAATGAAGTATTTTATAGAAATACAACATGAGGTAATGACAGTAACTGAGAAGGAAAGTAAATTCACACGAGAATATCAAGCTGAAGTCTTCCCATCTGCTTTTTATTAACACAGACCACCATCTTAACATTATTTAGAATCATATTCTTATTTAATTTAGCCTGTCCACTCCCTCTTTACCTTGACTACATGACAAAAACCCTTATTCTTGGTGCACTTTAATACCAGGAATATAAGTTTCAATTGTCACCTTCACAGACTCCCCAGACTAAATTCTATTAGAGAAAGGCCCTTCATCAGCTATTTTCTCCTGCATATCCAGACACTAACACAGGCTTCTGTGCCAATGAACTATTTTGAAGAGTTAGCTCAGCCTTCACTGAAGCTAGGCTGAAGCCTGTGATTTACCATGGACACTGCTTTGGAGACGTTCACAGGAGTCCCAGTCCCAGACCCCGGAGCCCTTTATGCTGCTGCTCCATGGACAACATCACATCCATTATTTCTTTGCAAAACATATACACTTAATGCACTGTAACAATATGAATAATCTAATTTAATGGAGATTGCAAAACGCATTTACTCACTGGTGCAGAAGTTCCAGTGATTGTAAGATTCGACAATAGTCTCAGAAATGTCTTAAATTATTACTCTTTCAATTATAAACTTCTAAGACTATGTTTGCAAAAAGGCAAAGAATTTTTGATCATTTGTATGTTTATTTGTGAGAACGAACTTAACTGTGACTTTTGTGGCAAGAATTGGAAACGTGTAGAATACAATTGTTTATAATTCAGGTTATTTTTTCACAAAATAGAGGCATGCAGAGAAGCTGTACTCCGGACCAAGAGTCCAGAGGTGTGGGAAGACCGCAATACCATAGAAAGCATGAGTGGATCCTCTGCTGGAGCTCAGTTACTGGGGACCATGCCATGAACCTCAGATTAGCATTTAAAGTGCCAAATTATTTAACTGTGTAAGCAAAGAAAATAAGGAAAACAACATCATGTTAGGAAAAAGTAAATGGCCGGAAAAGGAAGAAAACAGAAAGAAAAGCATATGATCAGGTTCACCAAACATTTGCACCATCAGATGATTGCAGATTGTGATCTGCTGTTTATTTTATAAATATGCATATTTCTTGCTTTAGCTAGTAACTTTCTCAGGTATGTCACAATTAAAAAAAAAAATCTCTTTTTTATTTCAACAGAGGAGGTGGGGAAAAAATGTTTCCACCTTTGACAAGACTCTCTGCTTGTAGAGACAGATACCAAGATAGTGAGTGGCGCATTGCTTGTCCTCATCATCCTGATCAGTCAGGAAGAGGAGTGTTTAAGCCTGTGTCACCAATGTCTGCCAGGGGCAAATGCCACCTGGGGGAATAAGGGTAGAATGTCCCCAGAGGATTAGGAGAGGTGGCATCATCAATGGTCTTAAGAAAATGACTGTTGCCCAAAGCAAACTTGAGGTGGTGCATTCCCCCATCCTCCAGGCTACATTGTGATCTGAAAAATGCTGGTCAGGACTCAGCCTTGGGCTGAGCTCCTCTTGAGTTTATGAGAAACACTGCCTGGTCCCAGGAACCTGTGGTACCTAACAAGCTCCTGCTTCTTTTTTGACAAACACCCTCAGACACTTTTTTGTGTGAATAACAATACAAGTGGAGTATTTTTGTTCTCAAACTTTCAAGGAAGTTTCTGACCCAAAGTGCAGCCAGGATGAAATATTGTTATGACAAAACTCCACTCTCTTACAGCCCTACAAACAGCAGATCCCACACGCTGTCCCTCTACCTCCACATAGACAATTCTGGGTTTAATTTTGGGTTTATTTTGGTTTGGATTGAT
This sequence comes from Edolisoma coerulescens, assembly GCA_013397115.1. Classification (NCBI taxonomy): domain Eukaryota; kingdom Metazoa; phylum Chordata; class Aves; order Passeriformes; family Campephagidae; genus Edolisoma; species Edolisoma coerulescens. Next base: position 253,862 of record VWZW01005626.1, read on the forward strand.
TGACACTGTTTTCAGGTTTTTTTGGTTTTCCTCAGTGTGCCTTAACCATCTAGTAAGTAGTAGAGTGAATCTTACCAACAAACTTTGTTGTGCTGTTGCTTTTATATGAAACCTGTTTTTACTGATAACTTTGCCAGTGCTTCTTTCAGTGATCTTGAAACATTCAATCACAACAAAACTCTAGCCCTTCCTCTCATGAGACAGCAGGTTTACAGACACATAGAATAGTTTAGGTGGGAAACATCCTTAGGATCATTAAATCCAACCATTAACCCAGCACTGCCAAGCTCACCCCTAAAGCATGTCTATAAGAGGCACATCTACTGGTTCTCTAAATCCCTCCAAGGATGGTGGCTCAACCTCTACCCCGGGCAGCCTGTTCCAATGCTTAACAACCGTTTTAGTGAACAAACGTTTTCTAATATCAAAACTAACCCTCCCCGGGTGCAACATGAGGCTATTTCCTCTTGTCCTGTCACTTATTACTTGGGAGAAGACCCCCATCTGGATACAACCTCCTTTCAGGCAGTTTTAGAGAGCAATAAGGTGCCCCTGAGCCTCCTTTTCTCCAGGCTAAACACCTTCAGCTGATGCTCATAGGATTCCTGATCAAGACCCTTCACCGTCTCTACTGTCCTTCTCTGGACATTCTCCAGCAACTCAATGTTTTTCCTGTAGTGAGGGGCCCAAAACTGGACACAGGATTTGAGGTATGGTCTCACCAGTGCCAAGTACAGGGGGACAATCCCTGCCCTGGTCCTGCTGGCCACACTGTTGCTGGTACAGGCCAGGATGCCATTGGCCTTCTTGGCCACCTGGGCACACCCTGGCTCATGTTCAGCTGCTGTCACCAGCACCCCCAGGTCCTTTTCCTGTGGGCAGCTTTGCAGCCACTCTGCCCCAGCCTGTGGCGCTGCCTGGGGCTGTTGTGACCCAAGGGCAGGACCCGGCACTGGGCCTTGTTGAACCTCAAACCATCGGCCTCAGCCCGTGGTCCAGCCTGTCCCAATCCCTCTGCAGAGCCTTCCTGCCCTCCAGCAGATCAGGACTCCCACTCATCTTGGTGAGATCTGTGAACTGAGGGCGCACTCAATGCCTTCATTCAGACTGCTGAAAAAGACGGTAACAGGGTTGGCCTTTGTACTGAGTCCCCAGGAACAGCACTTTTGACTGATGGCCACCTGGAAGTGACTCCATTCACCACCACTCTCTGGACCCAGATATCCATTTATTGTCCAGAGAAGAGCACACCCATCCAAGTCGTGAGCAGGCTGTTTCTCCAGGAGAATGCTGTGAGAAATGCTGTTAATAAAAATGTCTCTGAGGTTCTGCTCTAGACCTCAGGGGTGGGTTTGTGTAAATGTTCTTCTTGAATCATCCAACAGTTAACCCACAGTACACTCAGCCTCAGTACATGATTCTTTCCTCACCCATCCCACGTAATAATTTTCCATCTTGTCTTGCAAACCTAAACATAATCTCTTATTTACTAGGAAGAAAAACAAATGCTAGACTCCCAGAGCCTGCTAATGCATCCAGATGTTCTCCCATTTGCACTGCAGGGCAATATGGCAAGAAGGCTAAGTGTGACTGGTTGTGCTCCTCTTCTCACACAGACCTCATTTCTCAAATTCCAGCTTGGCTCCCACAGAAAACTCAAAGAAAGAAAACCTTTCTGAAAGTCTTTTCAGCTCCTTGCAAGCTCATCTTTGAAACTACTCGGTCTTTTTAAAGAACATTGGGTTCACTTTCAGTCACTTCGTTTCTTGACCTTGCAGATGTTAAGAAATGGACCCAGGATGTCTTTATTATCTTGGGATTTGCTGCAAAAGCTCTTTTTGTCAAGGTGTCCCAGAGGACCACCTGAACTATGAGAAGCCAGCCTTAGTGCTTTGGCTACCATTCCTACCTAGAAGCTCATTCAAGTGAAATTGTTATTCAAAGTTATTAACAGATATTCAGTTACAGGTTCATGGTCTATGTGAAAAATAAGATTCATTTCAACAGCAAAACTTATGCTCATGAACCTGCACACACCTGCACAATAACAAGACATACTTGTTTTTGGCTGACTCCAGGTCTGGTTTGGGAATGCTAATCAATCTAAGCAATGCCATAATTTTTGGATTTGCTTCATAGCGCTTCATAATTAACTACAGTCTGGTTTTCTCCAGTTGCCTATAATGCACCTCTCTCTGACAGAGTGAGGGACCATCAGGCTTCGCACTGTACTGGCTATAGCCTGTGTCTGCTGTGCTGATGCTAATGTGTAACAATAACTACTAAAACACCTCAAGAGTTTATGAAGTCACTGCAAGGGAATAAAGCAGAAATTTAACCAACAGTAACACATCTGGGCATGTAACTCTTTGCTGTTGCTGCCATTAGCAATAGCTGTTTCCATTTTTGTAGCCTGCCCTCCCCCGCCATGGTTCTCAAAGCTTGGCATAAAGTACAGATGGTAAGTGCCATGAAAATACAGATGTCTCTGCCCCACTGGGTAGTAACCAACCAGAACAAAATAGGAGAGTGAGAAAACTCACTGAAAATGCTTAGGACTACCAAAGCGCAAACAGTAGGATTTCACCCAGTCTATCTGATGACACCCTTACTTTGGTCGGTGTAATGCTGGCTTTGGACATCCTCTGACAAAGCAGCATTGTGATTTCTGGAAGGGGCTCATTCTTATGAGTGTGGGGCAGCTAAGACCATGCTGATGCAGCATCTCACAGCTCCGGCTTTTATCTCCAAGTCTGCAACTCTGTAGTTAAAACCCACCCTTTGCCTCCTATTGAAACCGCATTGTGTCATTCATGGGTTATTTTGCATTCTTTCCCGAGTGCTTGTTATTTCATTTGAGTTATTCACACTTTCTATGATAAAGCTGCACCAATGCACTTGATAATCATGAGAATAATCCAAGACAACAGTTTTGTTCTATTTATTGATATAAGGTTGTTCTTGCTTTTATTCCTGGTACATGATAAAGCTTCCCGCAGGAACTGAAGGCACTGGTGGTACTTAATTTCAGTCTCTAATAATGAAATGAAGCAAATAACAACCTTTTGAAGTTTCACCCTCTGGCAAGGCTCACAGAGTCTGGTTTCACCTCGTTCAAAAGGTTTAATGAGACATGGGTCTTGTGTGCATGTGTTTATGGAAAGAAAAAGAAAGAAGGGCTGTCAGCAGCTGGGAAGCAAGAGACTGCGAGAAACAAAATAGGCTTTGTGGGCTGACCTTGGGTATGCCTCACCTACCTAGGTCTCCACATGGAAAATAGATGGTGCCAGAAGAAGGCAAATATGTGGAAAGGTTAATGTGCCTCCAAGCTTATCTGTTTTCCGTGACCAAAAAGCACTACCTGTCATAACTAACTGCCTTGTTTATAAGCGTTTCATTATTTTGATCCAGCCCTAAAAGAGTTTGTTTAGAGCAAATTGTAATCGGTTTTCAGCAATGCCTGGGGCACTGGCTCTACTCGTCCTGAGAGAACAGACCTGTAATTGCTTAAGGGATACACATCTTGAAGAAGCAGTCCCAGGGAGCAGCAGGACTTCACAATAGAGGGGGTTCATTTCAGCAGAGAAATCCATGGGAAAAGAAGCTGGAAGTTGGTAGAGCAAGACCTAGCTGGGTTGCCCACAGAAAGACCTATATCCCAGAGAAATTAAATTAATCCAAGACATACGAGGGCTTTGGTCTTTTGATTTAGAATCACCCATGTGTGGAATGAGTTTAAGGAGTTATTTAAAATCCTGATTAATAATGCCTTGCCTCAGACTTTGCTCAGACATCTATTCAGTTCCCTCTCTATTCCATTTCCACTTTTAGACAGATTTTTCAAAATTCTATTACCCTGCATAGTGAAATAACAGCAAGTATGTCTAAAAGCAAAGAACAGTGACTCATCAGGGCCCTTACTGAGTAAACACATGCCTCCTAATACTGATACACTTCTGTTGTGTGATATTCCAAGATGACCACACACACGGGCAACGCCTAATGCTGCCTCTACCAATAACAAATCTGTTCCTCCTCCAGATTTGCAGAGATTTCTTCCCTTTGAATAGCTTAGAGAAACCTTTTTCTACCACTTCCAAGAAGACAATTACGTTAAAAATGGCTTTCCTTCCAAGACTCTAATAGGTGGTTACCTTTTCTTTCAATTAGTAGTTCTAACAAGGTTTGTAGATCCTGTAATCTGAACACTAGGGATGTATTTCCAGAGACCTGGAAAAGGGACTCATGTCAGTATGCCAGCTCAGATTAGAAATTCATGATCCCAGGACAGATGTAATGGAAGAGTACAGATATTATTTCTCTAAACCTGAGTGTTATAGAGCCAACTGAAACAACAGGAACCTTGGATATTCACTTTGCCTAACTCATTGTCAGGGATCTTGCTATTTCCAGAGCTGGACAAGTAAATAATAATGTGATTTTAAAAGTGTCTTTTAATCATTGACTTCTAGAATTTTGACACTGCTTGAAAATACTTTCAGAACAATTCTGTAAGACAAATCTCACCCTACAGGGTAAGCAAGCTCTTCGACATGAACACTGAATGTATTAAGGACTCAGTTTTCTAAGCCACATTGTTTGTTTCTGTGCTCTGACTAGATAAATAGAACTTTTCCAATGAGCTTTCTTCTGCAGATACTCATAATCTGGAACTGGATTTCTACTTCATACCTTAAGTCTACAATGCTTGCTTAAATTTTGCTCTACTGCCAAGTAGTTTTGAAACTACTTTTATTGGCTACAAGAGGCATTGCAAATGGAAGCAGAAGAGACATAATGACATTTTGAGCAACTCAAAGAATGTGAAGAATCCCTCTCAGATAATCTTCACAGGGTGTTTAATTATTATTATTTCAGGGAAAAGGAAGGAAAACTATGCTTGCAAAAAATAGGCCCATTCAGACCTACAAAATAGTTTGATTCTATCTTAAAATTCCTTGCAAGTTGTTGTATTACAGAACTTATAAAAATGGCAATAATTAGCACAATGATTTCCAATCTTTATTTTCTGTAAGTCTACTGAGGTTGTCATCACTTGGCAAAACACTTGCTAAAAAGGTGTCACATTCTTCAAAAAAATACCTCCAATTATGCAGTATAATATTGAAAATACACAAAAAGTTAAAAGAATGATGAGGATTTTCAGCTTTGCTTAAGAATGAGAGTTGCTAGTGCATGAATCATTTAATATTTCTCTGAAAACATCCTCATATTCTTCCTCTGGTGTGTTGATCCCTACTATTCAAGAAGTATCTTTTCTTTATGACACCAAGGCCTGATACTTCCTTATGCCCTACTAGATTCTTTTTTCTGTTGTCTTTGTTACAAACATAGAGTAAAGCAGCCCTAGCCAGTTTGCCTCGAAATTTCCAGCAAGTCTGCTCTATTTGTTAAGAGCATTGTTCTCTATTCAGGGGATTTCCTTTGTTTATTTTACTTCTGGCAACATGGTTTGTTCACAGTTTCCCCATAGCCAGGGAGCCCCGGGTCTCCCACACTTACTTTAATCATGTTCTTCTTAGCTGGAATCAGACAGCAGAGGCTTCTTCTGAGACTGTCCCTCCCCACCCTGTGTCTCATTTTGAAAATGATTATTTTAACTCCACGGTAAGGAAAGGCTCCACATGCTCAGCACTCCAGAGAAGCTATCCCATCGCAATACCTGGCCACTCAACATGAAAATGTTTAACCTTCAAGGTGTATCAAGAAGAAAACTAGTTTTAGAGGACAAGGTTTTTCCTCCATGGTACTGTAGTGAGGAATCTGTGTGCTGTAAGGACCTGGTGACCTCACATCCAATATATTGCATATTTCTGTACTTGTGGGCAAAACCTGTTATGTATTTGCAAATGCTTATTTCTTGTTTCAACAACAATACTTTTTTTCCCATTAATTACAACACTTAAAACACTGTCATAATTATATCAATAATTCATCCTAGAGATAAACAGTAAAGATGACAAGAGAACAACATGCCGTTTCCCTGCAAATTAAAGCATGTATTCTCTTATACTGAACCAGACAAAAATGCCACATTCTACGGACATTCCTACAGAGGCAGGTGTCTCACAGCTGAATACACATGCTGTGAAATGCTAGTTCAGACACACCAGTTTAAGTTCCTGTTAACCCTCACTCTCTTTTACCAGTTTTGCATTCTGCCAGGACAGAGCTGCATAAATTTCCTTTCTCTTTCTCTTTCCCCAACAACGTCACATAAGCAATATATGTTTTCCTGTCATTTGTGCATAGCAACAAAAGTGCAAAAGGAAAGATGGATCAGTGGGTAGGCCTTCAAAAATCACACGGTCCTTTCCCCACAACTGATTTCCTACATCTATACCTGGTCAAAGCAGCATCGTACATACATACACACAAACATATATTTATAATTTTTTTTCCCTGTAAAATAGAAAAATTTCATTGAGTTAGATCACAGGCACATCCTTTACCTATGGAGCAAGTTAACTGAGATGACCCAAGCAGCCATAACAGGCAGCAGCAGATGTCTCTTTGAAGCATTTTTGCAGACTCAGACATGATCAACACTTAAGTAACAAATACAATATAACTACCATGAAAATTCTTGCCTCAAAACTTAGATCACCTCTCAATCGGTGGCTTTGGAACTAATCTAAAGGCATTTTTAATTTGCAGACTTTCTGCCCTGTCTATGCAGATGTATTATACTGTATCTAAAAATAACTTGCACCATAGTCCCCAATTTTGCATCTGTCCCTCAGGAGAACAGAGCTCGGGTTACAAGCTTTGCCTCAGGCAAAATGATAATTGAGAGAAAGGCTGTAAGAAGTGCTAGTGTCTCTTTTGTAATAAGTGGGAAAAGTGGGAAAAAGCCACAGGCAAAATGCCGTGCTAGTTCCATAAGGTGAGCGAACAGAAAATGTCAGCAGTTTTCGTGTTCAAGGGGCTCTGTTTTGGTTCAGTAAGTCTTTACTGAGGCTGGTAGAATAGAAAATATTTGCCATCCAGCACAGTGGAATCTAGTGCTCTGTATCACATTGGTGGATCTGTCAAATGGAAAGGGAAAAAAATGCCTTCATTATACTCCTTATCAATTTTCACAAATTTAGAGGATTTAAGGCCAGGAAAAGGCAAGAGTATCCTGCTTGGTCTGCTCAGTGTAGTCCAAGAATACTTCCTTTTCAAGAATAATTCCTCTGTCAAGTCCATACCTTGTGGCTGAAATGCAACGTAATTTCTGCAATGCAACACGTTCTTCAATTAACAGCTTTGAAGTAGCTCATGTTCCCAGACAAACAGGACCAGCAGTCAACTGCTCCCATGGGTATCTCTGTGAATTTGTCTAGCAGCAGCCACCTGCCAACAAATTTTGTTATGTCGTTGTCTACTAGATTAAAGACCTCTCTCTCTCCTATCTGAAAATTGGTTTTTTGTGTAGGTTTGCATCAACTGCAATAAGTCACCTCTTAATCTTCTCCCTCTGCCTGATATACTAAGTAGACTTTCCTACATTTTTCTCCACAAGGCAAGCCTGCCAGACCTTAAGGCATCTTTTCTTTTGTGACCCACTCCTAAATTTCCAGTGCTGTCCTGAAACGAAGCCGCCAAATTTGACACAGCCTTCTGTTCCACAGAAAATAACATAATCTCCACAGTACTGTTCAATAATCCCATGCTTGGATGTGCACTGTTCTTGAAGCAGAGCACCAGGGAGATGCTACTGCTGACTCCAGTACAAGCCCAGGTAGGGAATACAGCCCTCTTCCTGGCAGGCTGGGCTCCAGCCTCAGCTGCTCCATCTCCTTGCATCTCTGAATGCTCAATAGCGCTGAACAAGCAGCCGTTTGTTCCTGAGGTTCACCTGTAAAATGATACATTTACATCTAAATTACATTTACGAAATTTCTGCTCTGGACATTGGCATACTAAGGCCCATTAAAAAACCCAAAACTATATTACAGCAAGACCCTAGTCTCTGCAAACATGAGAGCACAAGAAAGATGCAGTTCTATATACTTGTCCCTAAAGGAAGACTCTCATCATTTTCCATAGCACATGTTAAGACCCATGGAGTTCTGTCCATGAAGAACATTTGTAGAAGGGCTTTACCTAGCAGCTGCACCATTAAAATCGATTAAACTTTTGATATAGGTGGAATTATTCCCATGGAAAATTGTTTGCCATATCAAAGTCCATGCTGCTTGCTCTAGCTAAGTATAGAAAGTGTAGGAAAAAAAACAGTGTGATAGTTTTCCTAGCATGCAAATCCCTTTTTTTCATCAGTAGATTTAGTGATACAAAGGTCTGCCTACATAAAGCTAATCGTGGGATTGAAACAGAAGTTTAAAAAATGGAATCAGAATATAAAGAGAGGTAACCTTCCTTTTCCAGTGCAGGGCCATGTTTGTGACAGAAAATGGATTGATGAAGAAGAAAGGTCTGTGAAGGCGAATTGACACTGAGATACATACAGAGCCACTATAAGGAGAAAATGGCATCTGAGTAGGAGCGAAAAGCCTACTGAGGTTATGAAAAAGCAACACAGTCTTCACCTCAATTATCTTTAGATCAGACTCTGAATTACACCATTGATTTATTTCAACTTGAAAGAGTAAAAATGATACCATTCCTTGAAAGACTGATGCAATGCAGTGGGATATGAATTTCAAGACAGTGCTAGGATTGTTTTGCATATCCTCTCAAGTGTCTTTCAACACTTGAAAAATGTTTTCTTCCATAGAGGAGCCCTTGAAGTCCCAAGTTGTATCTTGCCATGGGAGAATGATCACAGCATGCTTCACTTGGAGGCCTAGTGGGGCATCAGAGGCCATCAATGCAGCTGAACGCCAGTGTTTGCACTGCACAGCTGGGGGGGCTTTGGGAAGGACTCAGTAGAGGGTTACTCTATGGAAATAGCTGTCATTTCAAAAGCATATGCTTCCATTATAAGAAAAGACACTTGTAAGGAGTCTCTCACAAAAGTCATGAAAGCCATTATATGTAGGATCAGCATGACACCCCATACACAGCATCTTATGAATCACAGATTACTCTTCTCCAACAAATATGCCTAGCTGAAGCACACAAAGCTTTTGGTCTGCTTATACCCTGTGTACTGCAAGGCATCATTCAGCAGTGCACTGAGAGGCTCTCCTAGGCATTGGGGCTGTTCGGATGGGGATCTGAACGCAAGTCTTCTCATAAAGACTGTTCCCAAATAGACCTATCTGCATCCCACCACTATATATGTCAGTGTAGGAAATTGCTGTGATAATGGAGTAGCATACCATTGCTGCCACAGAACATATCTTTCTAACTTGTATCAGTTGCTGAGAAGAAAATTATTCTTTGCTGAGACAATTAGTGTCACCTAGCTCTCTAAAATGTGAATAGCTGTCTATCCTGCTCAGACTACACAGGCTGGGAATTTCCTTCTAGCACCATAGATTTTGGAAGTCCTGCTGCTTTGATAACAAATTTCCTTTTACAACTCATGCATCAGGTCTTCAAGATAATAACTTATGAAATCATTATTGTAACACTCAGGGCATGTAAAAAGTTTGGCACCTACCTAGAAACCAGCATGTGTGATTTACAAGTATCACCTTCCTTGTATTTCCCAAACTCTTGCTTCTATGTTTGTAGGACAGGCACACACAGAGGTCTCAGATATGATTAGGATGTCTTTGGCCTGGCTACTGTACAGAGGAATGTATGAGGGCCGTATTCCGTAAGAGGATACTCACAGAAAAGACACAGCAAACAGGAAATCTTTTCATAGTACGTATTTTTGATGCCTTCTGTAGGACCCTGCCATAAATAACCCTCAACCTCCTCATCACCTCAACTGTTCAATACAGCTCAGGACCAAAACCCTTTCCAAAGGGAGAAACTTAATGTGACACAGCAAATGCTGACACCACTAACTACTAGCTCTGAGGCATCCCTGTTTCCATGCATTAGTGTGGCAAGGCACATGGCAGGAAGGCATTTATCACCCCTAAAACCTCCTAGGCTGCACAGGTTATTGATCAAAAGTGCAAGGAGAAGGGGAAAAATGAGCATTATATTAGCTTCACTGCTATGACAACAGATCTGTGAGCAGTAACTGCCTGTTACTTCACTCCCTTTGCAGCCACCTCTATCAGTGCCAAGACTCAGGCATCTCCTCTAAAAAGATGAATATTGCAGGTTCACAGCCAACAAGGAGGCCAGTACCTCTGCACCATTGTTCATGAATATGCTGTGTAGAAGTGAGTAATTCACCTAGTGTGTGATCTGCCCTGCCAGCATCTGTACCCTTGCCAGACAGGGCTCAGGACCTTACCCATGGTTCATGCAGATGCTGTGCAGCACACAGCAGATAACTTTCTTTCAAGGCAAGATCAGAATTCCTCTTGTGGGTCTTTTGTTGAGTGAAATTTCTGTCTCTCAAAGGTATACCTCACAGCTATCTCCAGTCACTTAAGGCACTAATTAGTATTTTTCTAATTGTCCTGGGATATGCCTTGCTGCCCATGGCAATAGGAGATTTGTAAAGTCATCATAGAATAATGATAAAAGGATGAAAGCCAGCACCATCATTATCCACATTAATTGTGCCACAAAGCGCTATTATAGGAACACAGGTAAAAACTGTAACAGTAGATTTTCCACAGCACTCTGTCTCAGCATTAAGAAACCTGCCACCATGTGGAACAAACAATGTGGGTTACATTTACCAGACCCTGGAGTGCAGCAGATGAGTAATGCTTCATAACAATGAAGTCTGAGGCCAGGTACAGGGTGTTAGTGATAAGACTGTTATTTATGCCTGTACAAACGCAGAGCACCACACACTGAAAGCCACTCCATTAACCTCTGGAGGTTTAATGAGTTACAAACTTGAAATAGTTGCCCACCACATGGAGTATGACTGAATGTAAGAAAGGTCTCCCTTCCACAATGCTTGGCAAAGGTCTTGCAAGAAACTGCCAGTGAGCAATGCCTGGGAATAAAAGGAAAGTCACCTCTTTGTTCAGTTGGATTTGGACTGACAAAGTGACATGGCAAGATGCTTTTAATACAGTTTAACTTTCCTTGTGTGACAAGTGTACAGAGAAAGGTAAATGGGAGGCAGACTGAGAGAGCACTTGTGAGACTAATCAAAACTTCTGAGGTCCAGATTTATGAGTTTGTTCCTGAAGCAGATTTGCAGCATGTAGTTTTTTCTAATGAGAACATATCCCTTGAAAATACTAAGCACTTTAGCACCTGCTTAATTAAAAGAGTCATTTTTACACGTAGATAATACGTCAGCTGTGAGCTGGAGGTAAATTTGCTCAAATTGAATTTGCAAAGTTTTGTTCCCCCTATTGAGGAAGAATCAGGTGTGCTGGGGAGGAAGTTCTTCAGGAGCTAGAGAGATGTGTCCTGACTCTGAGATTCAGAAGAGAATTGGGCCAGTTGTGTTGCTGCTACCACTCTCAAGAGACCTATTAAAATTAATTGCTAATTTTCTGAGTCATTAAGGCATGCGTCATTGTTGGATAAAGTCCTAATATCAACCAAGTGTGCTCTCCAGCAAGCCTTGCTGGGCTGGGACAGACTAGCTCAGATTCATATTCCCAGACTATCAGCACATTGGAAAGCTCTTCAGTTAGGTGCAATTTTTCTCTATTTCTGTTTTGCAAAACTTTTATAATCCCTAAATGTCAGGAAATTCAAATGTGTATTATCAACAGTCAAGGTTATACTTTAATTACTTTTAAGTAGAACATACTTTTCACAATTATTTTCAAAAAGCAATAGAAGGAATTGTGCAAATATCCTATAGTTGGACATATCTCTTTTACTCTTTTACATGTCTGACATGTTTTAAAGCCTTAGTCTGATCTTGGATCCATTCACCTAGATCTTAGGTTGGACCCCATCAACATGTCAGGCTATAGGACCACTGACTGGGACCTGGGACAGTTTCCTCTTTCAAAATGGGTCATGTATCACCTTGCAGCTTCTTACATGAAATGGATTTAAGATTAGTATCAACTGCTTTCAGAAATTAACCTCACTTTGCCAATACACCTGTGTTGGAGAACACATTAGATTTGGAAGTCTTCTGTGACTGTTTTTTTCTTTTAAGATCATTTACCCTGTCATGCTACAGCAACCTAAACATTGTACCCCGTATCCTTAAGTTGGCATTTTGAAAGTTTCCCCTTTTTTTGTGGCTACACATCTTGAACTTTGACATCTTCATGTGGAAGAGAACAATGGGTGAAGGGCCAGTAATTTCTTAATTGCTTTAGGCAGAGGTCAGTCAGGGCGATAAGCTGAGAGTCAAGGTAACAATGCAGCTGACGGTCCCATTGTGAGCGCTTTGTGTGTCAGTGAACTTGATTCATACTTAGTGTGAATAGAGGAACTCAGCTATTTCAGGAATGTCAGCAATTTTGTCGTAAAGAAACTTTGATCTTGCTCCAGTTTCCCAGGCTCATTCATTAGCTCAGAATGTGGAGGCTAAGATAGGCTCTCTCTTCTGGGAGACTGACTGCCTGATACTTAAATAAATCACCTGCTTTTTCTCCCCATCCTCCTCACAATAAAACAGTCCCTCACAGGTCCTCTTGGCGTAGGATGAAACTTTTGACTCCAAGGAAATCTCTCTCTGATGTATGGACTGGGAGGAATGTCTTTGATTTTTGAAACTGAAGGTCAGATTTTATAAACATACCACCCCAAAGCTGATCAGTCCCCATCTATCCCTCCCCAGTAACATGAGATATGCTAATGACCTTTTGATACTTCTGACAATGTGGAAGCTGAAGAAATTTCTAGCTTTCAAAAAAAAAAAAAATCTTGTTTTTGTCCTGCCACCTCTGTGTGTTTTGAAGTGTGGAGCTCTCTGTTCTTTCTTCCTCGACGGGCTCTCTCTCACCAGGGCTGTTGAAGCAGTCTCGGAGTCTCCCTGAGCACCACGAGCACCAGCCAGGCTAAACTTTCACGTGCTGTTTGCTCTCTCACCCTCTCTTCAGAGACAGAAGCATATGCAGGAGAATGTCTTTTGCGCAGGGCTCGGAGCAAGGGGCTTTTTTTCTCTATTCTAATTTGGGATAAAAATTAATATTCTAAGCTATCTTTCATTTTCCCTGGTATTATAATAATTCTTTTCAAACAAAGACACTTTCCTCAAAGGATCTGCTTTTGTTTTTTTCAAAAATAATTAAAGCTCATTTCCCACCCCTTTGCTCTCCTGTCCCTGCTGTGAAGCAGGAAGTCACCTTTTAAAAAAATGTTAAGTGAAGTAGAGAGAAGCTAATTGATTCATCCAGAGGTCAGAGGGTGTCAGAGCGGAAGGACGGAATGAAGCAGAGCATCCCAGCTCTCCTGCGCTAGCCTTCAGAAAATGTGCTCTGCCTCAGGTTTCCTCTACGGCATCACTTACTTTTTTCAATTTCTCTAATTCATTTTATCTCAGATCCCAGTTTTTCAGTCTTCCAAAGGTTCTGGCTTTGCAAGCAGCACATTCATATTCTCAAACAAGCAACACCCAGAACTCACCAGCACAGTTGTTAAGTCTCCTAATGTTACATGTACTTACCTGAGGAAAAGAAATCACAAGCACACTTGTTCAAACAGTTTTTGTGCCAGCGTTCCCCACATTTAATCTTATTAAAATGTTTCCACCACACAAAGGGATTCAGAAACATGTTTAAGAACATTTTCCAAACACTTTTTAGGATTACATGAAAAGCATTGAAGTTGCCAAGTGATGAGATTTTAAAAGCAGTGAAGGCAAGATTCTAGACCTCCATCTCCTCAAAGCCCTCCCTCCACATTTTCCCTCATTTCAGCAAAGGTTTGGAGATGGAAGCTCTGTGTGAAGCACAGTCGCTGAGTTTGCCAGTCATCTTAGGGGGGCCAGGGCTGACTGGATGCAGAACATGTGCTGGGGTCCTCACAAAGCCAGTCTGTTATGATGTGGTGAAGGCTGGCTCTGTGGTTATCCATCTACATACAATATGGGTCAGTACTAATGGGAGAAAAAGCCATCTTTTCTGCCTACCTCCTTGGGTAAAATCACCTCTGTGGATGCCAGAGGCATTATCTTTTTGCACTCATTTTTATAGCCCTGCAGTGAAAACCATGATATCTTTTACTTGCTTTCAAGTCCAAAATGTTATAGTATCAGCAGAAATCATACTTTGTGGTCCTAAAAGCAGCCTCTCCCAGTGCTTTGTGTGTGTGTAATGAGAGGTGCTGCAGGGAGGAACAAGATTCTCTTCTTATCTACACGCTGCTTTTGAAATCACTTAGCATACAGCTTTCTTGGACAATGAATGTATTTTCCCCTGTTAGGCAGGGGGATCTGCTCCAGTCTTGCTCTGATGCACAATAAATCAAATCATTCAAGTATGCTATAATAAAAATACTTGCTTTGAAGTACAGCCTTAAATGTCTAATTTCCTAGTGGTAACAATGATGCCTTATCATAGTTTTTTTTTTCCTTCAGCCTGTTTTCTCTGTCCGGTTGTTCTGTTAACATGTGTGGCTGTCTAACAACTGCATTTTTGGTTCCAGATGTTTTGGCAAGAGAAAGCATTAAACGGTCATATACATCCCAGAAACCTTATACCACCCAAGTAGCTGTTATGTCAACTGACTAGTGTAAGCCTACCAAGATAATTCCACCCCCCCCCTTCCCCTGCTGCTAACCCTGTAGTCATCAATACAAAATGACAGAAATTCTTTTCCACAGCTACTCTTAAAGAAACATCCAGGGTGGGGAGTAAAAAGCCTCATGCAAATAAGATCCATGTGGTTTTGACAGAGGAAGAAAAAGGTATTTTAATTAAATAATGAGCTCAGGCTCTTTCATGGTAAACACAATGAACAGCTCAATGATTAAAGGTATATTTGGACACAGAGATGTGCATACGTGCACACATATGCATGCAAAAGCACTTCTTTTGCAGGCTGTTTATGACCAGTTTTGTTTATGACCTTTTTCCTGCAAGACAACAGAAGTAGAAAGAGGAGGCCATCACTAATTTTATGTATATGTTTATGGCAGAGATTTATTTTTTGAAGAGGATAACCATGTGTTTTACCACTTACCACTTACTGCACAATACCAATACCACTTGGTATGGACTTTTCCGAGGTGTTCCTTCACTGCTTGTAGACATGAGTTAAAAGAGCAAGAAATTGAGAGATCCTTGATTGCATCCTAATAGAGATTAAACCTTGAAGCCAGCCATTAAAAATAGAAGAAGGAAAGGCACCTAAGAAGTCAGAGAAGTAATTACAGATTATTTGAAACAATTTTCTATATCTCATCTCTCACGGGAAATACGGATGTGTAAATTACTGGCCTATTTCTATGCTTCCTCCTACATTTTCTCCCACTCTGAAAACCTTATCATATGTTGCAGTAGTTTTCCTTTCTTTTTAGTAGAGTTGTCATCCCATCATAGCCCCAGTGCTTTGGATTAAACTGGGCAAACCGTAGCCAGATTTTCTGCTCTGTGTTTTTCAAAGAATCTATCAGTTTTACTCTGGATGGTAGCCACAAGGGCTCATCAAAGACAATATCAAAATCACTATCAAAGACATTGACCCCTAAAAAGAGTTGAGCATAATGGTCTGCCAGTTCTGCCATTGCGTGTGAGAACTAGCAAAAGCAGATTTCTTTCTCTCACCTAGCTGAGTTACAGCAAACTCTTGGCAGATCAAAGGCCAGATCTCCAGATTCAGTGGATGGCAGGGAAAACATGGCTTCATTGCCTTTAATTACTGACAGTGTAGGACTTCATGGGGGAAGACATGAACAGAGGTAGATTGAAACAGTCAGAAGAACAGTGGAGTAGAAGAGAGATGGGTAATGAAAGCTGAGACTGGACAGAGACCTTGGAAGTGAGGAGTCTAACCTGAAATCTTACCTAGAAGATCCCAATTCAAAGAGTAATGACTAAGTGAAAGTCACAGGCAAAGAAAATTATTTTTAGTTATTGCATTTTTAATGGAGTAAGAAAAGAACAATACTGAGATCACCTGCAGATGAGGTAAATGCATTACAAGAGGGAAGAAGCAGCAGAAATTACGGCAAAACACTTGACCAGAGAGATGGAGGGAGAGAGACAGATACGTCAAGAGGGGGTCAGTGCTGGTGTAGGACAGACTAGCCTGGAGTTTGCCAGCCCAATACTTGCACAAGGCCCAGCACAGTGTAACAGGCCACGGTAGCTCCACCAGGCAAGGCTGCTCTCAGCTTTGTATGTCCCAGGACAGAACTAGCAGGAACTGGATGTTGACAGAGAAGGAATCATCAAGAACATCAAGACCATGAAAATGTGGGAAAGACGAGGCTCAGAGACTCTTCCTGCTCTTACAGGAGTTCTTGTCTGTCTGAATCTGGGTAATTCCTTAGCCCAAATGCCATGCCCCACTAAACTTCATACTGCTCAACTATGGCATGGAGATGATAGAGCTTTTCAACAACTTCCAAAATCATCTAGTAAAGCAACTAATTAGACAACACTGAAAAAACAGAGGCATGTAAAGCATGGCAAGTGACATTACTTAAACTACCAAGAAAACTACACTGTTTTCACAGTACTTTTCTCTACAAAGATGATGATCAAAGACGGCCTTCATAATAATAGATAACATCCAGACAATCTCTGAGCAACATATTGAAGGAAATTTATCCAGTTTCAATGGTGATTGACTCCCAAATAGCCAAACAGTTTATTGTTAGACAATCCTTCTGGCTCAACTCAAATAATATCCGAAGTCAAATTAAGCACTGTGAATTACAGCTGCACATGTAAGGCACCAAAAGGTGCCATTCTTGGTAAATTACACAACATCTGGAATTCAGCCTCACTCACGCAATTTTAAGCCTAATTCTGTATGTATAGATATGTGAATATGAATATGACTCTCTCTGGTCAAGGAGATCTGTGACCCTGAATATGAAGGGTGAGTAAAGTGGCATTGTCAGTGCTACCTGTAAGATAGCAGTGTGATCTGTAAGACTGACAGATACAGTCATGTCTATGGCTAGAAATGTGTCTTCTCTGCCTGATGGAAAAAATTTAATAGGGGTCTATTTTTAAGATCAGTTTTTCCTCAGTCTTTTTGACCATTTAGTGAACTCTTACCATAGTAAGGAGTGACGAAATAAATGTCTGCAGCTTTAAGCTTTGCAGACCCTAGAACACAGCTCTAGGGCTAATGTGTAACAGTAATATTTCAAGGTCCTTCTTTTGTTCCCCAGTGCCAAATTCATCAATCTACTTTCTTCAGAGTGTTTTTAAAAAAATCTCCTTCAGTTTCATTCCTTTTATTCTGGAAGATTCTCTGTAGTTGAAACTCTAGTATTTCTTTAGCCTGGGAGACTGACACGAGCAGAATGGGTATCTGAAGTTCATTAAAAGCAAGTCATGTGGATAAGAACCTATAAAGAAACCTATTAATAATGCCTGAGAAACCAACAAGGCTCCAGGATCTGGCCAAATTGTACAGCTTTCGCATTAAATCATAGAATACTGAGCCTACTGAATGAAGGCCACTTCCAGGGAGACAAATGATGGCAAAAGATGTACTCCTTTTTCATCAGTTTGTACAGATGCCATCCCATTTGTCTCAACTGATAGGGACTGCTATAGAGTGATCACAAACAAAAAAGGAAGACTGGTACTTTATTTTAAGTAAATAATACCATAATTTTTCTTGAGGAAAACATTGTGATACTTCAGGGTAAATAATATGTTTTTTCATGTCAATAATTACAGAAGTAACGCAGCTAATGATTTCTAACCAGTCAAATTTAGCTGCTACTGTACTGCAGGTCACACATCCATGATTCTTAAAAACAAAAAGGACGATACTTCAATTAGGTTGAAATCTCAGACCCCAGACTAGGTCTTGTTCATTTTTACTCTGCTGCTGAATATTAAAATACTAAAAATTCCAAGCTAGAGGAGTACATTCTCTGTCTCTTTACAGATATGCATTTGCATGTATGCATACAAATATATTCAGATCCATTTATAATTTATCTTCCTTTATTCAAGAAGTCGACTCATGATATTCAGCTTCAAAATGTTAGAAAAAATGACACGTCAAAAGTTGATTGGAAGGCTTAACACAGATATTAGTGAAAGTTTTAATCAGTTGTTTTTTCAATATATCAGTAACTATAGTAAGTGATAATGACATAGTCCATGTGGAATAAATTCCATTTTATTTACCACACTAAGAAAATCAAGCTTGAACTTCCCCATACATCCATCATCAAATCATCTGCACAACTGAAAATGAAAAGCAAACTGAGATTTCAACTGGCAAGATACCTGGGCAGAAGCTCAGACCCCAGGGTGTTTCCTCTCTTATTCTGAAACAAAAGAAAATGCCCATTGGAACAAAGGGGGCCCCAAACTTTCCCCTCAAAGGAAGCAAACTCTGGACCAAAACACTGCAAACAGTCAATCAAATGCCTGTGGAGGCCAAGAATGTTGAGAAAGAATCTGAGCTCCTGGCCGCTGGAAGCTGTAAGAACGCGTCAGGGGACGGTTTTCCCTGTATGTGCCTTTTGCAGAGACTGAGCATATACTGACCACTGTCAGCGGAGAAGGGATGCTGGATAAGACAGGCCTTTGTTCAAGCCCAATATATCAACATTTAACTCCCGTGCCAAGCAAAAATGGAACTACTGTAAGACAAAAAAACCAGCAAAATAAAAATCATCTATTTACTTCCACAAAGGCACCTTCCACAAAGGCACCTTCTCTTTTTCAATATTTGCCTCCAAATCTGCCTGAAACTATTCTGAAGAAAATTTTGTAATGGCGTCATTTATTGTTGGGTCTTCCTTCACTGTAACAGTCAGTCAAGAGCAGGACAGCTGGCTTGAGCTTTGCTCTGTGGTTAGACATGTCTTCCTCTCTGCCTGCCGTTGCAATGGCAGTAACTGCCAGATCCTCTTCTCTTTTTTGATAGCTTCCTGTGTCTTTTTTGATGGCTTCCTCTGTCCTCCCTCACTCTTCTACCTGCCTCACTAAAATTATTTACTGATGCTGTGAAATTTGGCCCTGTGAATAAAAGCTTAGGTGCTGAAACATAGAGATAGAAAGATGCCTCAGCTGAGGCCTGAAGTAAAGTGGGTTGATCACATGCATGTACACACGTGTACAATACATGTACCCTCTCTCTTCTACATCCATTCTCTGTTTCAGGTGAATATTGGTATTGAGTGTGGATAGATCACAGTGAGCCCAGACCCAAAACTTGGCAGGTGTCTACCTCTTTGTTAGGATCCTAAATTAAGAGTCACTAGGGATTTAGATACATAAATGTGAGTTTGGATATGGTAATGCAGAAAACAAGACGTTCAACTCATGTGCAGAAGTATTTGTCTTTGTTGGGATGTACTGAAGATAAATTTATTTCATGACACTTGACCAGGAGATAGCCATCACTTATGGTCTCATATTAACTCTCCCTATGCTGGAAGTTGAACTTCTCTAACTCTTGCTCTGAGTATAGCATTTACTTCATTTTATATAAAATGAAATGGATGTCTTCTTTACCCTGAATTTTAAAATTCATTTTGCTTCACAGGAGCATTAAAAAACTCTGATTGCCATCAAGCAATTTTAAACAATGTGTTTTCAACTCTGTCTCCAACCTGTTGCCTGTAAGTTAAAACATATGAAGTGCCACAATTAGTTTTCCAGTCTTCTCCCAGCCTGCTATGACCAACATCATTAACTTGTTTCTCAAATTAGCTGGCTGCATCTATTGCCAAACCAGACTGCTGTCAGCTGTGTCCTCTTACATGTTCTGCTTATTACCAAACCTTATTTCAGCAAAATATAAACAGCTAAGAGTTTACCAGTTATTCCAGAGATGTCAGGTTATTTCTAGGATGATTACTGTGGTGTCCATGTCACTAGCAAGTGCTAATCCAGGCATGTGAGTCCTGACATTTATACCTACAGATAAAGGATGGCTTTATCTATTTAGATTACTGAGTTATACTGGGAGCTATTCTGACACACTCACGGGACTTAAATGCAGTTACCTTTCAGAAAGAGAGCATCAGCAGAAGATTCTTAATTTTTAAATGGATTATTAACATCAGCATGAGATATGAGCAGTAACTGCAGATCCTAATGCCTATGGTAATTAGGAAAATAAGAAAAAAAAACCCTGAAACAGCTAGAAATCCCCTCATACCTGCCTCCCCTCCATCTCTTAGCCTGTCAATAAAATAGTTAAAGAGATTGCAGAATTTCTCATTACCCTGACCAGACCTGTGGGATCCTCTGCTCTGGAAATATGTACACTATGTATTTCCTATTAAATGGTAGCTTCATTTTCTTATGCTTCTAGCATCATCCAGTGTATTCTAAGTTCTTAATGTCTAAATAACACAGCCTGGTTTCCTTTCCTACACCTTTGTGTTTGTCTGTAGTGATTCCTGACCTGCTCTATCAACAGCTCTACAATCTAATACTAATCTGCCTTCTATAATAAGACAAAGTAAAGCTGGAAATCTCTCCTGGATTTGCAGAACATGAACCGAACAGATTAAAGAGCCAACAATAGCCAACAATATTAGAAAATGTCAGTCAAGGAAGGCTTTTACCAAGATATTAATCACTATAGTATCAACACAAAAATTAAAAAAACCACACACATACAGAAAAGAAACACCCAGAAGAAGGTGATGGAAGCTTCCTGTAGAAAAAGAAGTTTAGGACAAGTGCTAACTGATGTCAGAAAAGCCATGGAAGACTCAGTCTAAATCCAGTGGAGTAACTTTATAAAGCATGTGGAAAGATTTAGCTGCATGACTCCTGCTACAATCAAAGGAAACTAAAAGGCTAGAGAGCTTGCAAAATATCTTAAAAGGCAGTATCTCAAATGTTCTTTTCTCTCCTTCATCCAACCTCATTAAACTTCCTTTATTAAGTGTTCTTCCTGTCACAGTTGAAATAACAGAGTTGCCAGCATGTAAACCATAGTTTGTGTTTGTTTGTTTGGCTTTTTTTCTAGAGCTTTCAAATGGTAGTGGGGATAACACACAACAAATAGCAGGGTAGGTTCATCTCTGCTGCGGGTTCACTGATCTGAGAAGCCACATAACCACAGCAGCTAGGATTCAAGCACAGGCCATCTTAACTGACCAATGAGTTTTATCCTGGGCACAGCCAGTCTCTTCCTCAATTTTTTGGCAAGCTTTAGAATAACTCATTAATTTTCCATGCTACTGGTTTGATGCTCAGAGGGCTTCTTTCTTGGGAACTGTGGACTGGTGAATAATACAGGCCAGCAGTAGCACAAGCACAAAGGTGAGGTCAGCATCCTGTTGGGTGTCAATGGCAGCCCAGCTGCCATATGATTTTTTTCACCCTTTTTCCCAGCTTGAAGCTTCACAGTTCTGCTCAAACTGATGCATTTTTACTGAAGTGGAGGGAGCTTCATCTCTACCTAACCAGCTGATTTCTTATAGTTTTTACAGTCCCTGTAATAAGAATGAAAGACAGTCTTTGAAGACTAAAATGTAGTTATGTACTCTGAATGCACTTCACTGGAAAACACTTTCTGCGACAAGTCAGTGCAGCTGGATGGATGCCTTCCTCTCCATTCGAGGACAAACGGAGACAGGAGGATAATGCAATGCCTTCTCCAGCCAGAACATGCCTTGTACAGAAGCCTCATTGTATTCAGGTACATTTATATGTGTGCCATGACACAAAGTCACAAAAGAGGTACAAGCTGCTCCTTACAATGGCCTGATGCCTCAGCTGTACAGAGAGAGAGCTATTGGCTGAGCAGCACTTGGAGCAGTCTATAATAGAATTCTTCTCAAACTTTGGTGTGAGTGATGTGCCTACTAATGATCTCACTGGCTGGTCTAAGCCAGGGGCAGTCTGTATGTCATAAAACTCAAAATGGCTCAGAAGCTCAAGGGACATGTTATCTGATCAAGAGAGCTGGAAGGGGGTTGGGGGCCCTTCAGGGATGAATCACACAACAGATAACATTTCCCATTGCAGTGCAGGGCTAGGCTGGGTGAGCATCTAAGACCTGAGGCTCATTTCCCAAGTCATCTAGGCTCAGACAACTCTGGCCCAGCAAAAGGAAGGGCCCTACAAGAGCTCACAAGCAGTCCATGGCCACACCAGCACAGTGCTCCTTCAACCAGTCTGAACACCACTTCCTCACTTTCCTAGCTCCTGAGCAAATGACACTGCTCCATTTAAAGAAGAGCTTGGCTACGTGAGACGATTCACACAGCCCACTGCTGTCATATAGCATAAGATCCTGCTGAAAGATCCCCAGCACAATTTATGGGTGTATGTATCCAGAAGAAAAACTGAAAGGAAATTAAAAAGTGTTCCTGTGGGATACAGTGAGAAACTTCAACTCCTCAGAGATCCAAATCAGAGAGCAGAAGCTGGTTATTTTGTTCCACATCCTACAGAGATCTCAAATCTCCCACTTCATAGATTAATAAATTCTCCTACATTAAACTTGGTTTCATTAACTGGAGATTAATTTCTGCTGGCTTGCCCTCTGACAAGGTACAGTAATGCCAACCAAAATGTTCTTGTCGCACCTTGATGGTAGGAAAGCTCAAACAGCAGACTGCCTGAGGGGAAAGGGATCTCATGACAAGTCAAGATCTGCATGAGTGGTCACTGGCCTTAGATTGAGGTTCTGGACCTTCCAACATGTCACTAATTGTCTCTGACTAGACACTTCCATTGCAGAAGCTACTTAGCTGGATTGAACTACCCAAGTGGGTGATGATTCTGGCTTACATGGACACCAAGACACCAACAGAAATCCAGGAGCTCAGTGAGACTGCTTCTCTCACAACTACAGGGAGAATCTCTGAACAGAAAGAGCCAAAAACATACAGGCAGATTTGGCTACAGTAGGGAGGAACGTATCTAATTCTGTAGAAAAGCATCCCCGAAAAAGATCCACCCCCGTATCCTCTGATCCTCACTCCATCTCATGCCAGCCCAATATGCTTTAATCTGGGCTGAAAAGTTTCATGGGAGAATTTCAACAGCCAACCTCCTTCTGTCACCATCATGCATGAGAATGGATGGAAAAAAGCTCTGCCTTTCTGATCGTGTTGTTGTAGGCTGTTATCCCTCAGGATGACTTCAAGTCATTTACACAAAGGGTCCTCACACTGCTCCTCATAATGGAAGGCCTGTTGGTCTAAATGAAACTACCTGGCATTTTTTCCTGGAAATCAAAATAATGTTGGATGTCACACACTGAAACCTTACTGAGATAAAGATGCTTCAAATACTCAATACTTACATAATGCAGACAGGTATTGCTTTTATATAAAGCAGGAGTATCTGTATGCATATTGTTCTAATCTCAAAATGGCAGCTTATTATCAAAATGTGATCAAGGCTTGAAACATTAAAAATACAGCTGGAAATAGCAGTTTCTGAGAAAAGTAGATTCCTCTATGACAGCTACCCCACACCCAAATGAAACCTAAGTAAAACTCCAAATGACAACAAAATATTGAGTTTGCAGTGCTGTCTTTCACTTTAACACTCATATCTAAGTATCTAAAGGTAAAAAGAATCACTTTATATACAAAACAGAAAAAGAAGGCGCTTAGGAGATTTTTGTTGTTGTTGGATTTTTTTGCTGGTTTGGCTTTTTGGTCTTGTTTTTGTTTGTCTGTACATTTGTTTGTTTGTGGGTTTTTGGCTGGTTTTTTTGTTTGTTTGTTTTGTTTTGTTTTGTTTTTTAATATACTCTATAAACATGCTCCAGGGCTTAAATAATGAGACAGATTTTGAACTGCCTTTGTTCTTCTGCTAGAATCCAAAAGGCAAAATTTTGGTCTTTGACATTGTAGGAAGTGTTGCTTTACATTCTTGTGTAAAACTTGTAACTCAATTATAAAAATGCTCTGGGCTTCAGAACAATTCAAAGGTGAGAAATGAGACAGAAGTTGTATTCCATTGAAAGTCAGAGATATGGCAGACTTTCCTAGGAAATCCAATTCACACAGCTGTGGCTTTATAAGAATTAGACACACCTAGTAGATCAAACCCAGATGCCAAGAAAATGTTCCCAGGACTGAAACTACAAACATGCTGACATCATAGTAATTGATTTGTTTTTAAAATGCAAAGGCCTGTGCAGAAAGATTATACTCTGATAAAAGCCCCATCGTTTGAAATGCGTAACTATTTTCTATAGATTACTTCCCAGAGCAGCTGGAAAAACATGATCTACTAAAGATAAAATTGTTTCTACACACACATTAAAAAGGACTACAGGGAATGAGTTATAAGACATGTGAATTTAGAAAAGGATGTAATGAGTTACAGTAGTAGAGGAATGTTGTTCCATCCCAATCAAAGACGGTGTCCTAGGTTACAACATAGATCTGTGTGCTTGTTTTCACTGAGTTTATTTTCTTCACAATAGCTAGCATGTGGCTGTGTTTGGATTTGCATTGAAAGCAATGTTGATAACACAGGGATACTTCGGTTATTGCTGAACAACACTCGGACCTTTTCTGCACCTCGTCCCAACCCAGCAATAAGGAGGCCGTGGATGCACAAGCAGTGGCGAGGGGACATAGCTGGGACAGCTGAGCCCAACTGGCCGCAGGAATATTTCATACTGTATGGCACATTTCTCAGCAAAGAAGGCTGGAGGAAGAAGAGGGGAAAAAGGGGATGCTTGAAGTGATGGCATTTGTCTTTCCCAATAACTGCTGCATGTGATGGGGCCCTGCTTTCCTGGAGATGGCTGAACACCTGCCTGCCCACAGGAAGCACTGAATTAATTCCTTGTTTTGCTTTGCTTGTGTGCATGGCTTTTGCTTTCCCTATTACACTGTCTTTATCTCAACCCACA
The DNA here is from genome assembly GCA_013397115.1 of Edolisoma coerulescens. Taxonomy (NCBI): domain Eukaryota; kingdom Metazoa; phylum Chordata; class Aves; order Passeriformes; family Campephagidae; genus Edolisoma; species Edolisoma coerulescens. The sequence goes on from VWZW01005626.1 coordinate 278,771, forward strand.
AGTTTTTTCACTTTTACGCTTCCAATTCCCTCCCCCATCCCACCAGTGGGGTGTGAGCAAATGGCTGTGTGGGGATCAGCTAACAGCTGGGGTTAAACAAAAAAATTTGAAACAAATTCTGGATCTGAATTACCTTGAGTCTCTTTTAGAGACTCTCTTATATTCAGAACCAGGTCTGACATCAGATTTCACATATCACTTCTGACTAAATAAAGTACAGTATGTAAGCATCCACACAGTGTAGAATTTAGATCTACTGAGAGACAGAAATATTTTCTAATCAGGATCAGCTGTATGGTCTATAAAGGTAAGGAAGCCCATGAGCCAGGACGAAGTTTACAAAAAAATTTATAAGATGTGAATTGTTTTGGGGGAAAAACTTACTTAATGGAAACTTCCCATTCATGTCCTTCCACTCACTAAGAACTAGGTTCACACCAAGGTATTGGCACATGGAAAAGAACAAACTTAAATAAACCTTGGACCATGTTTTTTGGAGAGGATGTTGATATCCTTTAGCTGTTTTTATGAAATTAGGACACTTTTCAGCCCCAAGGTGACCAACTATTCAAATTTCAAACACCATAATTATTCATCACAGATTTTTGTGCAAACTTAAGGCACATCAAATCCATCAAAATAAAAGACAAAGTGCAACTGTAAGTGTACTCTACTTTTTAATGATTGAATTATGGGTGATAAAAATATCTGCACTATAATATCTGGAATAAATAAATAAGGGATAATGGTTACAGTATATTATAATAATATATGCTGAACGATCAATTAAGAGTAACTATATTTACAGAGAGTATAAATACTTTATGTGAAGAAACAGGAAGAGAGCGGCTCAGGGTCATTGGATGAGCTTTCCTATTGCATTAGTACAAAAGTGGAAACAGAGAAGATATGACATTTTGGCTAAACAAGTACTTTATATGCACACAGTTGAATAAACTGTTTTGCAAAGGGTACTTCAGTTGGATAATGCTCTGGAAATAAAGAAGGGCAATAATTTCTTTACAATATACAGAGCTCTATTATCGACTCTGCAAGTGCTTCTTCTCTCCCCCTTTTTCCCAGAGGGTAAGGGGTGTGGAGTAGATTCTGTCACTGAATGTGGGGCTCTTAATTTAGAGAGATTATTAGGCATTAATTCATAGTAAAGAATTACAATGACTGACAGAAACAGAAGGGAAACAAACTCAGAAGCCATTTCCTGAACAATACTTGACCTTACCATTGTTGGTCAAATAGCAGTCTTGCAATGAAAACCAAAGATGTTTTACCACGGAAATTAACACAAAGAAAGAAAGCTTGACACCAAGATTACAAAATAAAGTGAACTGATTTGATAATATATTTATAAATTACCACACTTTATCTACACAAACAAAATTCATTTCAAACAACATTTGTCAAAATATTTAATCCCCAGTGGTCTCAACTTATACCTTTGAAGTAAAAAGGCAATTTGATATCTTCCTCTAATACTCACAAACAGAGCCTCAGACTCCCTGAGATATACTGTGTTGGCACCCCAGCCCATTTTGAAAGCAACGGAAACTTGCCCTCCTCACCTCACATCCACAAGCAGCCAGTCTGGACCTGTTCTCATACCTGCACAATTACTGAATTATACAACCAGATGGATGTAATTCAGAAATCTGTCAATATGGTAATGTTTCATATCCAGCATGACTCCAAGTTAGTAAGATAGCCCACCCAATCTCATTCTCTCAGTCTACAGCCAGCTGCAAGTGGTTTGGGAACCACTGCTGAACCATAGAACAGTTTAGTTTGGAAGGGATCTTACAAGGTCATCTAGTCCAAGACCCCTGCCATGGCCAGGGACATCGTCAGCTAGATCAGGCTGATGGCTGAGCTTACAGTTCCATACAGACTGAACTCCAATGTTTCCAGGAATGAAGCATCTACCACCTCTCTGGGCAACCTGTTCCAGTGTTTCACCAGTCTCTCATCATAGAATATTTCTTCCTTATATTTAGTCTGAACCTATCCTATTTTAGTTTAAAACCATTACCCCTTGTCCTGTTGCAACAAGCCCTACTAAAAAGTCTGTCCCCATCTTTGTTACGAGCCCCCTTTAAGTACTGAAAGACCTCAATAAGGTCTCCCTGGAGCCTTCTCCAGACTGAACAACCATAACTACCTCAGCCTTTCTTTACAGGACAGGTGCTCCAGCCCTTGCATCATCCCTCCTCTGGACCCACTCTATCAGATCTATGTTTTTCCTGTACTGAGGACTCCAGAGCTGGATGCAATACTCCAGTCATTAATGAGCAGTGGGTCTCATTGCCACAGGAGACCAAAATTACAAATGGGTTCAAAAAGTAATCAGACATACTTATGCAAAAAATCAGTCAGAAGCTAGCATACACCTACCATTTGGTGACCCTCTGACTCAGGAAGACCCTAAACCACAGATTGCAATAAGTTTGGACAAATGCAAAAAGAGCAGCATTCCTCAGTGCTTGCTCCATGCCTTATTTTTTTCCTAAGCATTGGATGTTTTCTACTTCCAAGGGTGGGACAGTTCGCCAAACATTTTTTGGCTGTAGCTGGTACAGCTTTGCAGGTAAGCAAGGACACAGAGGTGAGGACCAGTAAAATCAAGGATACAAGCCTACATTTCTAGCAACAGAAATATACGACAGAGCAGATGGCAGGTAAGCAGTGTCAGAGCTTCAGGACATACCAGGATTCACTTTTCTCACTGTTATTCTGCCTTCACTTATTCATCTGTTTTCTAGATACATAAAGAAGAACAACATTTAAAATTTCTGAGCTTCATCCCCCAAGTGTTTTTTTTTATTTCACTTACAAAAAGTGATTTTTGACAACTTGTTCATACTCTCTCTCAAACTTAGGTAAATCAGGTGTAGAACCACTGCTGTCACTGAGCTAGAGCCACAAACTGATCACAATAACAGGTTTCAAAAGTTATTGTGACATTTTACAGCCTCGATACTGAGCCTAATAGTGTATTCCTATTGAAATATTCATTAACTGAAGAGAATAATTTGCACACAGATATCACAGACAAAATAAATAAGAAAAGATGCAAACTTATTTTATCACTAAACTCAAGGCCTTTAAAATACTTGAACAATGCAAGTCAAAGCTACTGAGAAAACTAAATTTATTTTTCAGAGAAATGTTCTTCATACTTCCTTCAGCAGTAAGGGTCTAGGATCTCCCACAGTGATGATCAGAAGTCATCAGTTCTATTTTGAAGTGGCTCTTCAGCTTTGAGATTTTGGTTTGTTTCATTGTAAGTGAAAAAAAAAGGTTTCGGAGCATGATCCAACAATGGGATTGCCTAATGACTGTCTTTTGACTAAACGGNAAACAGGGTGTTTCAGCAGAGCAGCGTATTTCCAAGAAATGTGTGTGTTCTGAAAGTGCCCAAGACAGCTCTGCTAAGTATTATTTCTTAAATAAAACAAGGGGAGAGCCTGCACCCACCATCAGATTAATTTGCTTTGTCAAACATTCATTCCAAATAGCTCTAATGAACATTTTGAGAATGGGCCCCCTTCTCTCCTTCCTGCCCACAGGCTTTGTTGTCATATAAAATTAAATTTTTCATTTCAGATGTGCTTAAGAAATACCTAAGTGCTATAAATAAGCAGATAATATGACACAAACAAAAGCTGGGCCTCCCAAGTCCCAACAAGTCAAGAAGATGACACAGTTTGTACATGCTTGAAATTATGGAGCAGTGATTGCAACCTGGAGTGAACATGGTATGCCAGTATAAACACAAATCGGTACATCCGCATTTCTGACATGCTTCCTTCACAAAGTTCTATACCCTGCCACCATGGAAATTTACTTGGCATGTGGTTTGGTTGCTTGGTCAAATGGTTGAAAATTAACACCATAAAGAGGCTTAGATGGGTGTGGGTTCAAGATCTTTTCTAGGTGGAGCCATCCTTTGTAGTTCTCTTTAAATTACACCTTTGCATGTCTAATTGTGTAACATCAGGGACACTTGGTGCACAGAGTATGACTCAGATGGTCACTGTGAACAGACACAACATGAAACCCCTGCAAGTGTCATTTCAAAACTCTTCAAGAATTGTAGCACTGACTTCCGTGTGTGTGCATCACTACAGCAAGGTTGGACTTTGTCATCTTTCCACTTTCCTTAAAACCAAAAGTTTGCTTGAAAACCCACATTATTAGTCTATGCAATGGAGAAAGGAATTTTCAGGGAAAACAGCATTCAACCTTCTGGGAAGTTTTCCATTATTTTCTGATAACTTAGCAATGAAATAATGTTATAGGCGCCTCATGCTCTTATTGACATGTCAAATACGCAGTTCCCTGCTGTCTCAAGGAAAGGCTAAATACTGTGACACCTAGTGACAAGTCACTGCAGTAGATGATTCCCTATTTAATTCTTTGTCACCTTCTGTAGAAAGGATGAGACTTGTGGTTCAATTTAGCCTTTTTCTCTAGCACCCTTATTGCTTACTCTTTAACTGACTTGGTTGTGTAAAGAAAAACTGCTTCTGACATAAAGTGAGTGAGAAAGATTATTACATTGTCAGGAACAAGGGAGGGAGTTCACAAGATGAACTCATGTGACAGCATGAGCCCCTGGAACAGCAAAAAGCTGGTGCAAAGAAAATACCACTGGTTTCTAAAGCTGTTTTTACTATTTTGTGTGACTTTTACAGACAGTTGAAAGTGAATTAGAGACATCACTTTGATATGATTCATATCCAGGTAGAATTTTTGAGGACACACATTGTCTTATGTCTTACAGTTGTTTTCTTAGGATACGTATTACCAAATACACAATCACAGTTTTCAAAGTGCTGGATCAACAGGTGGCTTTTTCAACACAAAGGTAATACATTTATTTAAAGGATGAATGTTTAATTTTTGAAACTGTATTGTACAAAACCCCTGTGCAAGCTCAAATCTATGTTTCTATTGAATAGAGTAAACAGAGAGAATTTTGAATCAAAAGAGGAATTAAAAAAGGCAAGGCCTGGGTCTGCCCTTGAGGAAAGAGAAAAGAAACATGTGTCCCAGAAGGCTCCTCAGGGTAGGTGGTGGACACAGCTCCCAAGATGAAGCTGAAGCTCAGCTCTGAGAGGAGGCATTCAGAAGGCCAGCAGTGTTCAGTCACTTCCCTGGCTTACCAGCTGAGACATCCAGTGACATCGAGAAAATCAAAAAAATAAAAATTCTGGTTTTGAAACACTTTTATTCTAAGCTGGTTTGCAATTGTATCCTAACACTTTGGCCAGTGAAGAGAACATTATTTTCTTTCATGTCAGGTCTTGACAAACTTGGGAACTCTAGGACTCTTATGATCACAGACTATATTACTTTCTTAAAGCCAGTGAATGCCTATGAAATTCTCCACGCCAGCAAAGAGCAGTGAGAGTCTCACCAGTAAGGACAAGGTCAGCCCAAAGACTGGCATTATCAAGTGTCAAGCTTCAGAAGGAATCTCTTCCATGGAGAGATCAGTGTAGCAACACTCCTGACAGAGGGTAACGCTAAATCATCAAAGTCAGTAACTACTAAAAACAGCACTTTGACATAGCATTTACTCAGTGCTGGCTGACAAGGTGCAGTCTGGAGGTTTGCCAGGAAAACAGGAAAGGTGGCTGTTGTTCCAGTACAGGATGTTATTACACATAATTTGAAGACATGCAAGTACTTTGTGTTTGTGCATACAGGGTGGCCATGGGATTCTTGAGTGGCCTCTTTCTTTTGACACTCCTAATTAATACTTTTAAGAAGTTCTGAGGAGAAAAAGTCAAAACACACCTACAGGGCTGTATTTAAACACAATCTTTTCTTAAACACTGGAATCATACTTGGCCTATTTGAAAAAGAAAAATAATTAGAATAGGGTATAAACATTCTTCTAAGATGACTAACCATAAGGATCATCTTGGGAAATCAGTTATAGGTATTAACAGGTCATCTGAAATGTCACAAATACCTGCTCTTTAAGTATTTGTTTTACTTTTGGAAGATAAAACCAGACCCTTTTCACTTTTGCACTTATATTCCCTTGGTTATGATTTTGCTGACATATAATGCTTTTCTTACAAGAAAAGTGGCACCACACTGCCCCCCCCAAAAAAAAAAAAGAGAAACATATATGAGGAGTGTGAGCCAGAACTTGTGATAAATAATATTACCATCCAGGCCGTGAAGCTAGATATTAAATCCTGCACATCCTCCTGACCTGACAGGATTACTCTCTCCAGGGGATGAAAAGTGTTTTCACCTCAATACTCACTGAATAATCAGCTGTTATGTGGGAGACAGTGACACCAATGTGACAGGTACAGTGTATAACCACAGTCTGACTTGGATTCACCCTTATTTGGTGATTTTTAAGTGTCTGAGGCTCAGATTCTAATTTCAGGCAAACCCAGCCATCCTATTGACATTCCTTTGTACTGCTACAGTTTTGAAACTCTGACCAAAATGTAAACCTGAAGTTTGCTTGTCCAAATGAGCGATATCAAGAGGCTTTGTTCAATGAAAAAAAAAAATTTGCAAATGAATCAGTTGAGAAAATAGTATTTAGGGATAAAGACAGTAGTCTTGTTAGTCCAAAGAGTATTTGGACAGCATAGGCCAATTGTATGTAAATTAATCCCTTTATCTAATTGTAAGCCTTTAAAATGCCTATTGCTTGTCTCAACTGTGGTCCTAGTATAAACAACAACTATCAAATCAGTAGGAAGGTTTCTTGAATGTGGTGAAGGCCAGAGCAGCCCATTCTACGCAGCACAGTTGTCCTTGCTGTTGGAAAAGACAGCACTCACAGGGGAGCAAAGAAAAGGATGTAATGTTACTTCCCAGCACAGGAGTGAAAAGAATAGCACTGTCACTCACATGTGTTTGAAGTTTTATTTCTCATTTTACTAAAAATACAACTCAGAGCTCTTTGGGACACATACTTGTTGCTTCAGGAAGCTTTTCTCACTGAAAAATCTTAATCAGATTGTTTCCTTTATAGAATTAGTCACCCGAATTCAACAGCTGGTCCTGTCTCAGCCAGTTTCGTCTTCTGTTCTCCACATCTCCACCAAGAGCTTTGTCCTTGCTATCACTGCTTATGCATCTTACTCTATCCTGGAAAGTGTTACTGAGTACATGCAATCTGGTTTCATGGGAGAAATGCCACTGTTGGACAGAAGCCAGCACAAATGACTATTCATAAATTCATAGATGTCAGCATTGAGTTGACTGGCAAAGATCTCTATAAATTAAGCACTAGACTTCTCCACTTGGATTTGGTTGTGGTCAGGCCTGGGACTGTAACATCTATAGCCACACAGAAAAGTTGTGGAACCCAGGCTTGAGAACAGCCCAGCATGCACTGGAAGTCTTTATAAATGCAGCAGTTTGAAACTGTTTACATGGTTTTGCAGAACTTGAAGGACTCAAGAACAAGCGAGTTTATCTCTGTGTGATTTCCTGGAGGGCATGCAGAGAATGTTTCTGTGTGGAGAGAGGGACTGAAAGCCAAATGATTCTTTCACAGCTTCTTTGCTGAACCTCTGGGAATCCCTTCAAAGGTAAAAGCAGACAACGTCACAGGTAATGCCATTGGATCATCCAAAGATGAAGGAAGTGACATTACCTTTCATTGAACTATGCTCAAGTGAAAACCCAGAACAGGGGACTGTCTGTCAGTGGATGAGTTCAGGTGAAGAAATGGCTGAAAGAAGAATATCTTCCTAATGGAGCAAAGCAACTGAAGGACTTACCTGTCTCCTCCACCACTGTAAGAGCAGGAGAAAAAAACGTGTCTCTTTTATTTCACGTGTAATTGCACTGGGGATTTGGGACTGGAACATCTCAGCATAGATAACATACAGTTTCTAAACTCTCATATCTAAGCAACTTTGATGTACACATGTCTATAGGAAATATCTTGCCAATAACCAAAACTGATCATTATTGTCACACAAAGCATCTATCAGGACACATAAGGATCTCTGTGCAGGATCCAATAAGAGCCTACCTGCAAAGATATTCACAGATAAGCAAGTTGGCAAAATCATAGAATAGCTTGGGTGGGAGAGACCTGTAAAGCCCATCTAGTCCAAGCCCCTGCAATGAGCAGGAACATCTTCAACTAGATCAGGTTTCTCAGAGCCCTGTCCAATCTGACCTTGAATGTTTTCAGGAATGGGAACATACCACCTCTCTGGGCAACGTGTCCCAGTGTTTTACCACCATCAACAAAAAAAATTTCTTTTCTTGCACCTAGTCTGAATCTACCCTCTTTAGTTTAAAACCATTACCTTTTTCCTATCACTACAGGCAAAACAAACTCAGGTCTCTCAGTCTGTCCTCATAGAAGAGGTGTTCAAACCCTTTGATCGTTTTTGCAGCCCTCCTCTGGACCTGTTCAAACACATCCATGTCTTTTCTGTACAGAGGACTCCAGAGCTGGATGCAGGACTCCCAGCAGTCACACCAGTGCAGAGTACAGGGGCAGAATCACCTCCCTTGCCCTGCTGGCCACACTTCTTTGGATGCAACCCAGTCGGTTTCTGGGCTACAGGGGCACATTGCTGGGTCATGCCTACCTTTTAATCCACCAGTACCTCCAACTACTTCTTGGCAGGGCTACTTTCTGTAGCCTTCATCCCCCAGCCTGTGTTGATACTGGGGGTCGCTTCAACCCAGGTGAGGTTGGCACCTGGCCTTGCTGAATTCCATGAGATCCCAGTAAGTACCCTCCTTGAGCTTGTCCAGGGCCTTTTGGATGACATGCTGCTTCTCAGGTGTGCCAACTCTATCACAGCTTGGTATCTATATGCAAATTTGATGAGGGTGCGCTCAATCCCGCTGTCTATGTCACTGATGAAGGCATTAAAGACCAGTCCCAGCACAGACTCCTGAGGGACACCACTTGCCATTGATCTGGAAATTGAGCCATTGACCACTACTAAGTTAATCACTCCTGATTTTATATAGGAATTACTTAACAAAAGAATTAAGAATTTGTAGATGGTATGTACTCATCCCTTGCAATCAGCTGTCTTGTTCACATCGTTCTAGCTGATTATGTGATAAATTTGTCTGCACACAACTGATGAGCCAGGACCATTTGCTGGATGGGCCATTGATGAACAATGGCTTTTGCCACTGACTTTCACAGAAGCACACCTGAATCTTCCCAGCACTCTGCTTTGTTGCTGAGGTTTTCTGATCTCCCATTCTGTGGCAGCTCACACACTGTTCAAAGATGAAACTGTCACAAAATAAGACAGCTTCAGACAGATGGAAGTCTCTTACTCGTGCTGCTGGGGAAATGTCTGGATGTGGAAGTTCAAAGGCACATTGAACAACAAGAAAGCGCAAGGATAACAAGCCACTAAGAAAGCAGGGAATATTTCAGTTAAAAGTAATCACAAACACCACCAGAGCAAATTCCAAAATCAATATCTTCACTCATCAAAAGTCATCTTTATTGCACATTTTGTCTCTTTGATTAGATTACTGACAGTTCAGGAGCATGGCTTTGATTTATAATTCAATCTACTTGTCATCAATAGCAGGTCTGAAAATACATTTGCAAAAGGAAAGAGTCAATCAGATGCAGAGGGCAAGCTGCCAAAAGGCAGCCAGCTATTAATTCCGAGCAGAATTTGGTCTGATTTGATATCAAATAGCTGACTCATTAGTTCCCTAGGATACAAAGAAGGTAGAAACTAATCAGAGTTGAATCAGAGAATTATGAAAGTATTTTTGTACCCTAATTCTCTTTCATGGTATTTATCAAAGCTTCACACATCTTGGAGAACTGCTATCTCATTTATCATGGGATTTAAAAAGCACTCTTAATATTGACTTGAAGATGGTTAGGTATAGTCATAACATCATCTTACTAGCCGTTGGGTATTCACAGGGATGGATTTCCCTAAGGCAGTCAATTTTAGGGCATCTACTCTAAGCAAAAGAAAGACAAGGCAGGTTCTTGAATTAGCAGCAGTCCCTACCTGGAAAGCACATGGGATAAAGTTTATGGACGTTGCACACTGTTTTCATCTGGAAAAATACAAGGTCAGACTCCATCAGACATTAGGAACTAAAAGCACTCTCTTGAAATCACAAAAGACTGGGTTGTTTGGGGCCTTTTCTCTGCAGATTCACCTTGGTGTGTATCACATTAGATTCCACCTTGTGGGTTTTCTCAGCTGTGCTGTCTCCGTAAGTATGTGTGGATTTACTACCGGGTGTAGTGGCACAATTGATAGCTCCACTTTGAACTTTACCACCAGCTTGCAACTTTCATCTTGGAATTGGGCCTTTCTCAGGGAGATTGATTGTCACAACCTGAACTTAAGCACTCGGCTAATTGTTGTCTGGAGCCCTGCTGAGTTTCAATTTTACTATTTGTCTTAAATTTAATTCCTTTTTTGTAAGAGTGTCAAATTCAATCAGATTAGTCTTTTCCAGCATAAACTTGTCAGAAACCAAAAAGTAGCTCCATTTCCACCTGGGATTTTGTCAGTACAATGGAAAAATACATTTCAAGTGATGTATTTATACAAGTTAATTACATTCCAACCACAACTTTTCTGTTTAAAGTGTCAGATTTAATCCCTGAACAAATTAGAAAGCTAATGTTTGTATTGTTTTCCTAAGTCACATGCAGATTTTATTGTCACCCATGAGTGGAAATAATATATTCAGCATTTTCTCTACCCTAAGCAGTGCAATTAAATATTAAGTACTAATGACTGCATTCTTCTTGAAAATATATTTAGTTTCCTTAATTGAACATATTCCCCTATGATTTGAAAAATCTAGACTTCTTCTAAAGAAAATTTAGAGATAAGCCCAGAAGCAAGCAGAGGCACAGTATGTTCTCATCACAACAAACCAGACAGAAACAGAAAATAGTGTTGAAAAAGACAGTTAAAGATTTAAAATATGTAAATCCCATTCTTGAGAGCTCTGTCTAAGCACAGACTACAAGGACAGTGGAAACAAGATAAAAGCTGATAAGAATTCTCATAACTGGTGTTTTTTCTCTTCCCAGTTTCTCTTCTCTCATCACTCTTTAATTCCATCTCTCATGCTCTTTTTTGCTATCTCGTCCCCTGTCATCCCTTTCCTCATGCCTTCCTGCACAATGTTCTCTTCAGCTCTGTCTTAGGTTACCACGTAAGATGTAACCAAAAGTATGTATTCTATCACCAGCTGTTTAAACCAGGTGGGGCTGGGTTCTTTGTCTCTTCCATGACACATCCCTGATAACTCCCTCTGAAGGGATATCTTCTGTTAATGAGCCNGTACTACTGCAAATTTTTTTTTTCCCTATTAAATTGTAGTTCTGATTTCAAGTCTCTCACTGGTTTGCTTTCCAACTAGTACAAGCTCTCTTGCCATCTGAGTAATTTTTTGTCCTCTCGAGAACCACAGCCTTGTGCTGTGCCACCCTCTTCCTTTTCTTTCTTCCCTCAAATATCTCCAGCCACAACCCAGCTACAGACTTTTCTCTCCTACCAGTGCTTTGCTCTGCATCTTCCCATACTTTTCCACTCCAACTATTTACCCTCACTGTTTCCCAGTTGGCTTCCATTTTCTTTTCTCTTATTTTGGCCTTGTTTCTCCCATTGTCTTCTTTCCATAGGTACCCCAGATTTTCCTTTCTCTCGTTTCTATCATTATGACCTATCTTATCCTTTGTCCTGCTCCTTTCAGGACTCTATGTTCTCCAAGATTCACAATCTTCTCAATTTCAGATATCCTTTCTGTACCTTCTTCCATTTCTCCATCTTCTCCATTTCTTTCCAAATCCCTTCTCTTTCTCTCTCTACCACCTCACTCTGTTCAGGTTCTGTTTCAGCATTGATGTTGTAATGCTTCTACAGCCACCCTGGCAGACTACAGAGGGTAAAAGGCAGCATGTCAGTCCATGGCAAGGAGCCCAGAGTAACTCTTCACCTCAAAACTCACCAGCTGAACAGCTAAGTTAGTTGAAGGTGCCTTGAGAGCTTCCTCCACATCCTTAGACAGCACAGAGAGACCCAGATCCCAGGATCCCACTGTGTGCACAACCCTTCGGACTGTGTCTTGTTTGAATAATCTGTGTAGCTCTTGTGACCATGTACTCAGATGGCTTACTGGGCCTCTTTTTTTTTTTTCCCCCCTGACCCAATAGTGAGGATTTACAGAGAATCAAAGAACATTGCAAGGGACTTTATGAACCAGGGCTAGCCTTGATGTTGTATCAGGCTGCTTGATGACTCATTTGGACACTCTTATTTCACAGTAATCCTGCTTCATGAGCACTGTACTACACAGATAAGCCCTCTACATCCAGGTAAGCCTTGCTACACCCTTACTTGTAGTGCTTTCACTCCTTTCTTGAATGTTTGTCCCTCTGCAAGAGACATGTTTGACCATACTATGGAGAAATAGGCTTTCTCCCCTCACCTCAGCTCTGACAAGACTTGAAGGTTACAGGAAAGCCAAGTTCTGCCCAGTGCCAGCCCACGGGAGACCCAGAGTTCGTTGTCCTGCTAACACTGCTCCTGAACTGCATGATGAATAGTTCACAGGACAGCAGAGTTATTCCCACTGCTCAACAGCACTGGTGTGAAACAAGTGGTTCTTGCTTATCCTGCTACGTCTCTTGTAGCTACTACCCCAGCTGAAGCTTTGCTGCTGCTAGGGTAACTAGAGTTCAGTACAGATCGTCTTCAAGCTTGTCTCTACTTCTTCCTTTATGGGACCATGGAGATGGTGTATGAAGCAGTCAGAATGCAAAGAGAGTGATCATTTCTATAGCCACAGTGACAGCTGGTCCTGCTTAATTGTTAGTGAAGCCAAAAGAAATCTAATCTTTATTGAAAAGGGGAATCTCTAACATGCTTTTTATATAATTCTTTTCAGTTTAGCTCTTTTAATCATTTTCTTGCAGCTGCTGCTGTGTGATGGTGTTTGTGGAAGGTGAACACAAACAGTGATGGACTGTGGATGCAGGGGGCTAAATCAGTTTCCCTTTGATCATTCCCTGGATGGTGAGGGCAATTCCCATGCACGATCAACTCTCTCTAGCTAGCCAAGGAGCAATATTCTGACATTTAAACAAACAACTTCTTGTCTCTCTTCCTAGTTATAGCGTAAAGGGTAAGAAATAGTTAAGTGTCAACAAGGAAAAAAACAAGGGATTAAAAATAATAATTTGTTTTTTGTAGGATGAATGACTCTTCTCCTTACTGTGATATTGCTTCCCATGCATGGTAGCCTTCCCCTGGACTTTAAAGCTAAAGGCTGAAAATTTTGTTTAAAAATCTTAGCGTAGAAAGGTATCTGCTTCTGAATTCTCCCTCACCAGCTGACTTTGCCAGTCAAGGGGAAAAGAAAAAGAGCTACTGATTGGCTGTTACCTGTCTTCTTATGCAGGAGTACTGTATAATTGTAATAATATAATGTTACTGTATAACATCATGATCCAAACTGTAATGTGTCTATAATTTGAAGGTGTTCCTTTCTGAGGCTCAGTTTTGATTTGGACTGCACCCCAGTCCGAAGGGAGAGGAGCCACCCATGTGCACATGAAGCTGGAATGATGCTAATTTCCTCTGAGCAGAAGGGTCCTACAGAGTTTCAGCCTAAGACACAGCAGCACAGATTCAGCTCCAGAGATAAAATCAGGGCAAGAAGGGAACTGTATCTGTTAGAAACATCAGTTCTTTTGTCCACTGTTCCCAGGAACCTGCTCTTCAACACCTTATTACTACCTACAGAACAAAGCAGACACTATGTGAGTCAGCAGTGGACTCTTAATGAAAAGTATAGGGGCTTTTTTTATATTTGCAGTTTTAGCAGTTCTCACACCTATCTGTAATGAACACTTCTCAGTGACAGAAAATCATAGGAAAGGACATTTGATTCTGAGACATTTCCATGAAAAAAGATACTTAATTAAAGCAAATGATTTTGTTAAAGCTGCCAAAGAGGTGTGCAGGTGGCCCTTTCCTGCACATCCTTTAACAGGAAATCACTGCCTGCTGTTTGACTGCTTTCTGAGTGGACAATGTGTGCCTTCAGCATGCACACAAAGCCAGGCATCAAACCTCAGTCTTCACCACTTGAACAGCACAGAAGAGCTACGGCAAGTTACATTTGGGGATGGAGGGATGGTATCACAAAATATGCTGAGAGACCAAGAGGAAGATGTTGCTTCTTTGTACAACAGAATGCTACGGGTATCAACTCTTTCCTCAGCTGTTTTATTCTACAGAGGGGGATGATGGTAGCAGATCTGGGGATCCACACATTGCAAGAAAGTATCAATAAGGCATGAAATATTTGGTATCTTTGCATGAAATAAATTTTCCATTATCAGTAGATCTGACAAAACTCTATGAGGAGCCAAAATGCAGAAGGGGCAGGTGTACTTTTCAAAATGGATGAACGGGCCAAAAGGGTTACTATGGACTTAGGTCTAAGAAATGCAAAATACTACACGTGGAAATGAACTCCATGTGTTGGTACAGGCTGGAGACTCTGCAGAAAAGGATCTCGCGGTCCTGGTAGGAAAGAAGTCAATTTGAATCAGCAGTAAGCTCTTGCAGCAATGCAAAAGTATCAAAAGTAGGTCAAAGGAAATGATTATTCACTTCTACTTGGCACTTGTGAGGCTGCATCTGGAGTAGTCTTCAGTTCTGGGAGTGAATCCAGAGGGAGGTCACTAAGATGGTGAGGAGCTGGAGCATATGACCTTTGAGACAATAAGGGAAGTAGGGAGAAAATAAAAAAATTCTAATAACTCTCTTCAGCCATCTAGTCAGGGCTATAGAGAAGAGAGTTGTAGAGAACATAAATCTTACCTCTTCTGAGAGATGCACAGTCAAAGGACAATGGGTAGTGATCACAGTTTGCAGGAAAGGAAGTTCAAACTGGTCATAAGGAAAATGCTCTTCTCTATGACAGCGATTAAGCACCGTGACAGGCTGTCAAGAGACATCCTGGAATCCCCATTCTCCATCCCTGGACATTTCCAAACTTTGACAGGAAAACATCCTGAGCAACTTTGCAGTCTGCTCTGATTTCAGCAGGGAGACTAAAGACCTCCTGACATCACTTCCTACCCAGAGTATTCAATGATATGTAGAAAATGGCAGCAGCTGGAGAGCTACTACAGAGCATGTAGCAGGTTCAGGGCATGGGGCTGTTAGGTACTATAAAAGCTGAAAGAAGATGGATCCTGTTAATGTGGTAAAAAGGGCTAAACTTGGAATCGTATCCATGGCATCAACTGTCCTCTTTAGGATCTTCTTTAAAATGGATGACACATTGTATTTATAAACGCAGGTTTGCAATGACTCCGTAAGAGGATTATTCATAAAGCACTGCATTTTATAGCTTCCTCCTCACCAAGTCTTTCCTCATGACTAAGACCTTTTTTAAAGGTTCCTGAAGTGATCTGGGGAGAATTTCAGGTTTTGTTTACAACAAAAAATTGTGGAAAAACAGTCTGGCAAATGTTACCATGAAAGACGACTGATTTCCTAGAGTAAAGACCTCAGAACATTTTAAAACCAAAAAGGAAAGTCAAGATTTTCGAGTGTCATGATTTTTCCAAGGCGGACTTGTGGTTGTGTGATACCTATGATCAGCAATACTCTACAGAGAACACGATTGAACAAAATTAATTTTGGAAATGTGTTGCTGGAGTTCTTCCATCTCAAGAGCACGAGGAAACAAATTCCCCAAGCTGTGAGAACCAAAGTCTAAAGCAAGGTCCAGAAGGGAATCAATAAATGCAGGCTCACCTCCAATGTTTAGGAGCCATGTGTTTGCATCAAAGTTGCTGCTGTTAGTCAGAAAGGTCACTTGAGATTTAATGAGGCTGGAAATACAGCAAGAATCATTGTCGTCTGCTTGTGAGAGCAAGGGCCCTTGTGGCAGTGTTCACTTGAGCAGCACTGTCAGAAGATGCTGACCTAGGGTAATTTTGTTCCTAGCACAGAGTGCTTCAGCAGGTAGGTGAGTGGGGTGAGATGAGAGCATGTAATAAAAACACTGTGGAGAAAGTGAGCTGATGAAACACTTCCAGTGTCACTTTCTGGAGACAGAAGGACTATCTCTCACTGACTGCTTTTTCACCCTCTGATATTAAAAAACCAGAAGAACTTCATGAGCAGTCTTGAGATTAGTAAAGTATTTAAACCCATTTAATTACTGTGATGAATTACATGCCTGTCATTGATCTCCTTATTTGCCCCAAAGTACTTATAGGATGTTCATTTTGCTTTCTCAAAGTACAAAGTTTGAAGTGAATTTCTGTTTACTCATGTCAGTAACCAATCACAGGAATCAAAATGAGCTGTACATGAGTAAATGACCAGTTTGTTTTACTGTCCTCCATGGCAATGCTGATAAGGTTTTCTGACACCATGCAAATCAAGCTGCTATCCCCATATAAAAAGGAAAAGAAGCAGGCAAGCTGCAGTTATTACCTAGAAAAGATAGAAGCCACTTGGGGAAAAGGAGCTGCCTTTCGAAGGAAATGTCAGGTCAAGTAGGGGGATGGGATTTAATGAGATAAGAGGACAAGAGACCTGAGGCATAATTAAGTCCCAGAAGATCTCATTGAGTGTTCAGCAGAACCCCCACTCAGCAGTCCTTCCACCTTCAGTGGAATTAAAGTTTAATTTGGTGTCTAAGGGGAGAGGAAAGGCCTGCATTATCAAGCGTAGAAATCAATGAACCCTGTGAAGGAAAAAGTCACACCCCTGCTTGCAGCACAGAAGGTCGAGAAGGAAAAGGTGAAGACATAAGACAGCTCAACACTTACTCCCGGTGTTGGGAGTGGGAGGGGTGGATGTCACCCCATAGATTTGTCACTATCTCTCTTTCCATAAAAGAATTTCCATTTCTATTGAAGAGGGCAATGAAGAGGTTTTTCTCCGTGCTTGTGGCCATTGTTGCTGTTTTTACAGTCCAAAGAACTGTTGCAGAACTTTTTACCTGGTTTAATGCAGGTATCTAGCAGACAGGTGAAACAATCATTTCCATACATAGTGGATTTCAAGACATCTCAGCTCAGTGCGTTCTCCTGGTGTCACTGGGCGTTTTATTCCCCCTGCCACACCCATAAATAGCTACGATCAGACACCCAGTTTCTATATGGAAAGAGCGTAAGTTTCTGTGCAGAATCTTTCCTGAGTAACAACTAGCAACCTAAATCAGTGCAAGTCATGAGTAGCAGATAGGAGCAAGAACAGTGGACAGTATGAATGTACTTCCCACTGTCAACTGAATACAGATGGCCTGAACCCCAGGCTTTCCCCAGAAAAGTGGAGCTCTCTGCCTGAGGAGACACTGCACTGAGAACAGTGGAAATTCAACAAATCCACCTGCAAATTGGTCTCTTTGTTAGGTGACACTACAATTCTAGTGAAGCCACCTTTGCTCTTCCTATGCCATTCCCCATCAGCCACCCCTCAGCTCTCATCCCATGCTGCATCAGCTGCAGACACCTTAGATATTGTTCTACGACCTGATATTTTCCCAACAGAATGCCTGGGTGCACCATATCTAGTATTCTCATTATCAGCGTTTGGAAGCTAAAAAATATTTTCATTCATCTTCAGAATGTACAGAATGACAAACCTGTGTAAAACAGGTAAGCACACATACTCTCCCAAATACCTGGTCCAATAGGCAGGTAGCTCTTAGGAACAGACATTGGC
This sequence comes from Edolisoma coerulescens, assembly GCA_013397115.1. Taxonomy (NCBI): domain Eukaryota; kingdom Metazoa; phylum Chordata; class Aves; order Passeriformes; family Campephagidae; genus Edolisoma; species Edolisoma coerulescens. The sequence goes on from VWZW01005626.1 coordinate 296,512, forward strand.
TTGATCCAAATGGTGGACTTAGATGTCATCTGCATGGAGTTGCTTCATGAATTACCTCACACAAGGGTGACTGGCCAACACTCCACTTTCTATTCATGCAGAAAGTGGCCTTGAAGTCAAATAAACCATAGTCTCACTCCTTGTTTTGCTGGTAAAACAAGAGGTATGGTTCATCCTGCAAAACATGCGTGTGTGCAGAGTGCAGAAAGAGTAGCTTGCCATTCAGCTCAAAAAATACCTTGTAATCTTCTTGAAACCGCAGGGTTTCTTTAAGTGTCTTGTCTTTACAGTTTCCAAGTACTTTGTCATGCCCAGGGGAAAGTGATAAAAAAATGGGGAAATCTTGCCTCCATGTAAAAGGATTTTTCTAAGCTGAAACTCACAGCCTCAGCAGACCATAGTTTGCAGCTGCAGCTGGTCTATCAACTGTGGTTTTATTTTCAGCTATTTACACTTGTACCTCATCTTCACTAGAAGGCCCTTCCCTTCACACTTGCTTCACAGCTTTCACCATGGCAATTTTTTTTGGAGCCACAACTGAGCTTACCTGGTCAGTACTGAGCTTTAGTAGGCATTCTGCTTCCCTCTGCCAGATCACATGGATCATCCATTCAACAGACCTACAACTATAGTTGATTCAGATGCCCAATGAAACTTTTACATCAAATGTTCAAATTACTGGCTTTTCCTGCCCATCCCTCATAAAATACAGTGGATGCTGCAGTAAGACCAAGCTGCAGGTCTCACCCAAGCAAGTTGGGCACCCCACGTAATTCCACAGCAGAGAGATGAAATAACTCCTGTCTCGCCCGGTGCAATCACCTCAGCTCAGGCATGGATGGTTCCCCCCCAATCTGTCCACTGTCTCATCAAACCAAGCTTTACTCTAGGACTGCAGCTGAGCAAGCCTACACCTTTTCAGCTGCAGTTAATCAGAGCTCATCAGCCAGCCCCTCTGAGAAACAATGGAAACTCGTCTGAATTGCTTTCAGAATTAAGTCATCAGTTTCCAACTTCTTGAGCAACAAACTTGGAATTAGACCCAAAGAAGGCACTAATACTGCTACAACTTTTACACACTAAAAAACCCCCACCATCTTCAGACCTCTTGATACATGGTTGTGATGGATTTCTTGGGTGTAGATAAGGCCTTCATAATCACTTCACTGTAGACAACCTAATGCTTTTTCAAGTGTTATTTCAACGCTTCCATGATTATTCAGATTCATTCCGCCAATGACAAAAATGTAAAAACTGAAAGATCAGCATCCATTCACAAATCTTTGTACAATGATTGTTTCACAATGGGAGCCATCAGCTTACCAATAAAAAAAAATCCCCCAAACCCCAAACCAATTCCAGCTACTACTTTGACTTCCCTGCAAAATTCTTATTACAAATTTCACTGCACAAAATGAGATTTCAGTCTTGTATGATTTTTTTATGAGCCACAGATCAGTAACAAAAGCCACAGGTCAGTAACAAAAATACTCTCAAAACTCCAGAAATGTGTCTTCATTTTCTTAAAACAGCAGTAGAAAAACTGTAATTTTCCAGTGAAATACACAGCATGTGCCAGTAGGTTTCCATAACCTTACAGAATAAATTAATTTGGCTACACAAAGAATTTAGCCAACAGCAACAAACCATATGGCTAAGTCTCAAAAGTGTCTATTTAACTAAATAAAGGAAGTTTCAAAGATGTTTGTTTGACAGACCTGTATAACTACTCTTCTGTTGAATGTGGCTAAAGTGTGAATTAGAGTTAAAATTGTAATAAAAAGAGTCATTTTCATTAGCGTGCATCCAAACTGACTGTGTTACCACAAGCTTGCTTTAATGGTTTTTATAATCTCTGCTTGCTTTCTGCACTGTTTGCACTAGCAAGATCTAATTCACAAGAATATTTCCAGAAAGGTTTCTGAGTTAGCTCAGGTCATAAATGTTTGCAGAGTCACTTCCATTGCAGAGTGCTGGTTTCAGAGGCAGCCAGTTCATTGTCAAAAGTGGTACCATGTTCCTCCAGTGCCCAACATCCCACACTGAAAATGAACAACCAGTAATGCGCCAAACAGGCTTGGCCAATTGCCTATGGACAGCTAAACTGAACCTGTAACAAACACTCACTGTGTATTCTGGAGTATTAAATGTTTTTAAACCTCTATATAGTTATTTTGCAAGCAGAAAAATAGGTGAAATTCAAATGAAGAGTAAGAACTTTTTAGGCCACCATGGGTGGACTAGAGCAAGTGGGTGGCCAGCTACAGAGGCAGAGGGTGGTATGACAGATCTCAGTTCCATCCTATTATGTGCCCATGCCCAGACTCTTTGCTGGAAATACTGCCTTCATTATCTATCCATTTAGTCTGTAGAAATTCAAGCCAGAGCTTCATTTACTTTTGAATTTTTCTACAGTGAAATTCAATCTTCTGGGGTTCTAAATTGCTTCTGCAGTGTTGAATATTCCAAAGCCCTCCAAGCCTCAAAAGACAGCAAACTCCTGTCTTGCTCCACTCCCAAGATGATCTTACAGCAGGGAAAACTGATTTAAATGACAATGTAAAACTTTTCTGGGGGCAGGAACAAAAGTCTCTGCAACCAAATATTAATCTTAGCTTGATGCTAAAGGCCGAAGCACAGCCAAAAGAGCTGCTGTCTTCAAAGAGGAAGACAAATATTTCCTACCTTCCTTCAACTAGCACAGCCAGCACCTTCATAGGCCCTCTGGGACCTTTCTTTGCCCCTGTGTCTTTTCTCAAGGCACAGTATTTCTTACAAGCAAGTCTTAGATCAGTCCACAGAGAAAAGAAGCACATACAAGCGTTAATTGTGCAATACATTCCTCAGCAGAACGCAGGACATAAGGAGACCACAATTCTACTGAGGGACAATTCTTGCCTACTGAGTCTTCCCATTATCCTGACCACGTGATAAGAGTTAGCACAAGATGTAAGACAAGGCCTGTGGCACCAGAACTACTGCCTGTGCTGGGGAATTTCCCAGGTGAAGAAAGCTGATCTCTGGCAGGAGGGAGCTGGAAGGTGGGCTGGAGCAGTAGTAGATTTTTACATCTCAAACATGTTTCCTTGTGTTTTTCTCAACATAAAAATAGTTTTCATAGAAATCACTGATGTCAAAGCTGGTCAAAGCCAAACAAATCCCTGTGCTTGGAGTGTAAACCTTGTGATGCGCTATGAAAGAATGAAGCCTGCTGTTTGCCAGCATTTAGCTACACAACATGGTCATCTACATCAGTCCCACCACTTAAGTCATGTATGAAAATAAGCACTGGCTAAACTTTGTCTGTCTTCAGTTACCAGTGTTATGCCAAGATAAATAGTCTAATGCTAACTGTCCCTGCAGATGATGAATCTTTATGCTTCCTAGGGTGTATTTCTCCATTCTCAAACACAAGTCTAACCACTAACAAGGAACAAGTAGTCCATTGCTTAACAGGATGCTGGACCAAATATTAAATGGAAGAAGTGCCTTGAGAAACTTGTGTCTGGAAAAGGAAACTAGCAAGAAATCTCAGGCTACATCATGAAGAGAAACTTAAAGGAAACTCTGTGAACTAACATTTTTAGTAATAAATTTCATAGACACACAAACCAAAATTTTATTCCCCAGAGCTCATTGCACAACCACTCTCTTAAAATACCTTCCACAGCCAAGTGAAATTTACTGACTGGAGGAACTTGTAGCAACAATCAAAAACTGCAGCCTACCGTTCCCCCCAATACATCCAGTAAAATTAGTAACGTGGAACCTGAGACACCATCCACACAAGCCAGTCAGAGCTTCAGCCCTTCAGTGGATGAGTCCCTCAATAGCACGTGTGGAGTGAAGTGGATCCTGTCTCTAAGATGAAGGAAGGAGATAGTCAACCACTTCCACCCAAGCAGGTGCTGTGAAAAGAAGCACACCAAGTATTACAGCAAGCACACTGTTACTCTGTTCATTCCCTGCATGGGAAAGAAGGCTCGCTAGACGTGCCAAGGCTGTGCAGTGAAACACCAACACAAATCCTGCAGAATCAAGCTGAATGCAGTTGCTGATTGAAAAATAACAGTATCCCAGATAACCCGAGACACATTTTTGAGGGTTTACCACAGGGATGCACCATCAGTAAGAACTTTTGTTTATTCATGGACTCTGTTACGTCATCTGCTGAATACTGTTTGAGACATGCATGCCACAAAGCAAGAGAAACTAGTGCAGCAAGATCACTGGAAGCACTGCTGATGTCAGATACTTATAGTTTCTTGTAATTTCCAGGCATCAGATGTGGTGTGTGGCAGAGCTGGGGTGCGAGTTTGGAGACAGCACTATCTCTCTCCAGAGATAACTTCTGCCTTCCTCACATTGAGTCATATGCTCCTATGTGATGTTAATAGTGAACTGGTCAATAGCCCAAGGAAAATTGGCTCCTAGGTGTAAAATAGTTTCAGCACAGGCCTTGAGATACGCACACTTTCCAACTGAGCAGTTAGGATTAAGCACTGGCCTTAATAAATAAACAAGTTCCAACTGCAGCTGTTTGTTCCATGTTGCAAATATTTCCATTTAAAAAAATGGCCTTGTGGCTTCAAAGAAAACTGGTTTCTAAAGAAAAGCATCTTTGTCGTTAATTATCACAGCCATTCCAAGAAGTTCTTTGAATATTAAGTAATTAGTGTAACAGGGTAAAAGAGGATGAGATCTGTCCGTAACAGAACTGTTAACGTATAAAGGATAAGACTTAGTTTTGTCATCTGAAAACCACAGTACTTTCTCTGGTTGGAAGTAGGTCAAGTGCCCTCAGGAAATAGCTATTTGGTTCTCACCGGGAAGTAATCTGATACTCACACATCTCCAGCCTTATTAAAACCTCAGTATGAGGTAAAGTCAAGGATGTCAGCTTAGTTTCTTGTTACATTGAAAGGACAAGGGTGATGTTTGAAAGGAAAAGGTTTATTATTTTTAATCAGACACTCAGGCAAATCACACTGTCAGTGAATCACATGCAGAGCTGTTTCGTTTTCCAGCAGCCCACACAAGACCAATAATGTGAAGAAAAATGGAGCACCTAGAGGATGGATCTTGCAAGGTAGTATGCGCTGAAAAGCAGTGCAATAGCTTAAGTATGTGCTTAATTTAAAGGCCATGAGCAGTCCTCACCACTATTTTTTCAATAGAAGCACTTGCTTCCACGGCTGGCTGAGAATGGGATGACACAGAGGATATAAGAAGAAACATCCCTGCATGCTAATAAAAACGGTCATTACTATGAAGGTAGCTACAAGGGGGTTTTATGGATGCTGTGTGTCAGGCCATCAAATTTTGCTTCTCCAGCTAGAACTGATGTAATGTATCAAGAATGTTCTGTATCCTGAGCCATGTTTTTGCTATTATTAGTCTTTACTTCTTCAATGCTTGCTTTTCTTTGAGAAGAGGCTTTGAGGACCAAAATCAGGTGAGGGGAGTTAGATTAATTATATAACTGTAGTGTGTGTTTCATCAGAGGATTGAAAACTAGGCCAAGTGAGCTCCCTGCCATAGGTTTTACATTTTGACTTGCCAAGAGGAATAAAAAGGTTTGGCCTCTATTCCTCCAGCTTCAAAATAAGGCAGAACCATTCACTTTGCTTTCAGACTTCACAAAAAATTCATGTGATGCTTATGGGAAAACAAAATCCTATGAGAGAAACAACATAAAGCATCTCCTAATGAAGATTTGATCAAATTTTAATTGTTTCAGAACATAAATGGTATACTAAAACTTAGCAGAAGGTCACAGGGGAGGCAGGTGGATGGTGTAAAATAGTCATTGCCTGAAAGGTAATTGTCACAGCAATTCTTGTTTCCCAGAGCACTTTGCCAACCCACCTTGCCTTACTTGTCTTGCTCTGAATATCTTCTCTGATCCATTTTGAGAAGTCCAGAGTCCTGTTCTTCGACCATTCAGGCTTCAATACACTGGCTGAAGGCTGCCATGAGGATGCCACAAGACATTTATACTTGAGGACTTGTATGTCACCCATTCAAACTGAGCCACCCACACCCTCCTGAGGAGGAAGTTCTTCCTGGACAGCAGATAGAGTAAGCCAGTGGGGATCACAAGGGCTGAAAGTTCCAATATGGCACATCCTACACACAAACTGAGCTATAGATTTTCTGCAAAGCCCCAGTAATCAACTCAAACAAAAAGTGAGGATCAGGAACCATTCCCCACAGCAGATGGTGAGAAGTTGCCACCTGCCCTGCCCTAGAGCTTTGCTAATGCAGCCCTCCTCATGGCCACACTCAGTGTGGTGACTGCCCCGTGGCTCTGCAACAGGAAGACCATCTCCATTATCCAAGCCTATTTATTCACATTTTGCAGTCCCGTTATAGAAGTTCCTCATGCTGAACCAGAGGGATGAGCCAACACTAGAGAGGCGATTAGTGCCAGACTATGGGCAGAAAGTTCCTGGCTCTCACTATGTCCTCGGACTGCACCTCTTTATCGTACAAGGGCTGTTTTTTGTCAAGCAATATCTGAGGGGGAAAAGAAAAACAAAAAAAGACCAAGAGATTTCAAAATAACATGCACTGCTTGTCAAAGCCTTGTATATGTCCCCAAGCACCAAGCCAAGAAACTCTCCTTAGCAGCTTTTGTTGGAAACAATTAAATTTGAAATTAACTTAACTTGATAAAGTTGAAATCAACATTTCAACTTTATCTTTTCTCTCCTTTCAGACAGCTATGAAAAGTTTGTCAAAAATAACAATACCAGTATTCACTGAGGCTGGCTCAGTCCACTATGTTTGAGTCATAGCCAGCACATGCCTCTGCTAGGAGAGGGCAGCCTGAAAACTCGAGGAATCTATTTCTCTTGAGTTTGATATTCCTATTGTCAGGAGGGAAATCCACCCATGAGATGAAAGCAGGCCAGAGCAGAAGTAATGGAGCTGTGCAGACAACGTACAGAGGCTAAAAAACCACCTAACTCTTTCTCAAATGGCGCATTAAGCCTGATTTCCAGCAATAGTGCTTTTGCCCATATTAATACAAGATGCTTTTATGTAGGTGTCAGCCCATTTAACAGCTGGCATATGACATTACTCCCAGGGAATCTGGTGAATCAGTGAGGCTGTTGTTCTTCAGCTGGGGTCAAGAAATATGAAGAGGGGGAAACCAAAACCAGGATGCCTAACTCAGTTCTTGACCTCATACAGCTTCTGAAATGTGTGAACAGAGTGATTTGCAATTACTGGTAGAATTAACGCCTATTTTGCCTGCTATAGAAATAGAAGTTGGTTTGTATCCATGAAATGCTGATTGTCAAAGCCAGCCTTTGTTCTGCTTGGCTTAGCTGTGGTGATGGGTGCCAGGTTTACCTTCATGTGACCAGGTCCTCACCATTATAGCTTGCCAGGGACAGCATCCCATTGTGCCTGTGGCTCCAGTGTCATGTCCATTGTGTTGTGATTGGCTGGTGTGAATCTGAACTTTCCTTATTATTTCAGGGGCACACTTAACAACTGCAGCACCTTGTGAAGAGAGACACTGCTCTTAGTGACTGTGTCTGGAAGCCATTCTTCTGCAAGGGTTTGATTTCTGTAGCTCCCGTCATGCCAATAGTTTGTCCTGGTCTTGCAATGGGAATGAAATTAATACAAATCTGAGCTGTGGCACCCAATGACCTACCAAGCGAAAAAAATGGCAAAAATGGGACTTTCCTCTAAGAACATCCTGCCATCAATTCACAAGAATTCAGATTTTGGGACAGTCAGGGTGAAAATATCCAATATGAGAAAAAGATGCCTATCTCCAAAAGTAGGACCTCAGTGATCTGAGCATCTTAACACCCTACAGTTTAATCAAAGTTTAAATGGTGGTTACTACTGCAGGCACATTTTCTTCACAGATACAGAGATTTTTGATCTTTCACCCGAAAATTAATCTTTTGAAAAATGGGTTAACGAGCAGTTCTAGAACACGTGGAATAAAAACAAACACTTGCAACAGCAATGGCCACAAGAACAGCAGAAGCTTGAATTTCATCAGTACTCAGCTAAGTCAGTCTGATTAACAAGTTCTGCTGCAATACAACAAGATGCTCTGGAAGGCAATAAGGAAGCCCATACAGAAACCTGGAATAAGGTATGAGATGCACACGGTAGCCTATGCCACTCAGGAGGCTGGCAGAGAGTTGTGCCAGAGCTACAGCTGCTCAGTGAACTTCCCTATAGGAGGCAGCAATAATACTGCTACTGTCAAAGTGAGGAGACCATGAAAAAATACAGAAGTGTTGCTCTTGGGAGTAACGGTTGCAGCCTTTGGGCTGGGTGCATGCATTGAATGAGAGTCTGGCAGCAGCCATGGGTGCAGCAAGATCCCGCTCTGGCAATTGGCAACATGCAGTGGAGTGAGAACTGCATCACGTGAAGACCTGTGAGAATACACACTTCCCCTTTGGGGAAAAAAGAAAGGAATGAAGCCAACATGTAGCAGGCAAAATCATTAGCATGTAAGTAGATTTTGGTGCAGCAAAGATATGTGCTGAAAAGTATTAAATAATGCTGAACTGAGTTATGCAGAGCTCCCATTTACTTTACTGAACTAAAAGGACTCATTGGAAGTTCTGTCTATTACCTGAAACAGAATGAAAAGCTGTACATCAAGAAAAATAAATGCTAAGCTTTGTCAAAAAGTTACAATGGCAAATTTTATGGGAAATGATATTAATAAAGAGCCTTGCTGGTGATACGGGTTATCATTTTATATTATCAAAAACTAAGTACTAGTTGAGTGGGTGAATAATACATGTCTCAGTTTCTTTCAGGTTTAAATAAATTGATGAGATTTTAAACTGGTAGTTAAATCCAAAAGAAGTTTCAGATCAGTCCAGGTGGAATTTAAATATTTAAGGTTTAGTTTGATGAATAAAAAGTACAACAAAACAGATCCTATTCCACACATTTAGCAAAAAGCAATAAAAATGAAAATGAAGTGCTAGTCTTAGGCCCCATCTACTAAACCAATGAGGTAGAACAAGTTTCTCTAATTAATCAATAACTCAGAGGGCAGGGAGTTAACTTCTGTGTATTCCCTGAATATTGTTTTATATGATATTCAGAAGGGAAAGTGACATGATGCATATATAGAGTTGCTCTGAATTTATCCTACTGGTGTTCCATTTTGCTATAAAATACTTAAATACTCGGAAAACAAATGGAAATAAATTTACTATAATTTAATGATAAACTGGATGCCCCTTAGAGAAGTAGGATATGGACTTCTATCTTAATTTCAAAGGAACATGTTCTGCAGAGTGAAAAAGCATGCACAGAAGAGACTGGGAGTGAAACAGAAGAAATCTGAAGAAAGATCCTGCAGCTCCAGGACTGAGAGCACCCTCTTAAATGCGAGGGAACATAGAGATTTGAATTCCAGGTTCCTGTATCATAGAAAAGCATGTGAAAAAGAAAGGGGGATCAACACCTCCCCTACTTCTTGAGTGCAGAGAGCAGGGGGAAAAAAACCCAACAAAAACTGTTCAGCCTGAAAAGTTAACTCAAATCCATAAAGAGAGTTTCCCATGAAGCCAAGAGATTTGTACCGGCACAAAACTGATTAGTCACACTGGAAAATGAGGCTTTCCATCTACTAAAGAGATTTTACAACTGAGATTGACATGCTCTTGGAGCCATGCTGTTTCTCCATTCTCTCCTGATCGAATCTCCTGGGTTGTACAGTGGGAAGATTTGCCCTTCTACTCTTCTGTCTAACATTCTGTGATTCTCTAGTTCAATGGTAAATACTTGATCACCTCTGAGGGCTGGACTATCAGACTGGAATTATACAATTACACAAATTCTCTTACTTCTTTGTTGAGAATATAACTACAGGATATAGCTTAGTGAATCTCATCTTGGGACAGTCTTCAATGTAGAATTCACTAAATAAATGGTGACAGGATGGTATTTGTCAGGAGTGGCACATTAAAGGCTAACAAATAAGCTTATTAAACACATAATTTTTCCTCACTTGACAAAAAAAAAAGTTAGGAGGTATGCAAAAATTCCTTTCCACAGTACATATCTTGATTAGTCAAAGGATTAATACCTACTAACTCTGTTTTTACAATGTGGACAACACTTGATAGCTAGATGTCAGCTGAATTTCTTGAAAAATTGGGCTCTCATGATTCTCCTTTTAGGATTATGTTCAAACTTAGAGGAGGTTCAGACATTGGGCTAATATAACAAGATTTGGAATAAAATCTGCCTGAGTATAATGAAGTAGAAGGGATGCTCCAGCCCGCATTTGAGGCAAGGCCTTACAAGAGAGCTCTTACCTCCTCTCTAAGCTACGGTCAATTCACTGATTGATTTGTGATCTTATTAAATCACAAGTCTGGTTCGGGGACATCTTCCTAATCCTTTGCTTGGTGTCTCTGGCAATAGGCACCATTTCCTGGAATATGAGCAGGAATGAGACTCGGTGACTATTCACATTATGCTCCATGTAAACAGGGATAATATCAGTATGTGCTTGGCCCTCCAAAGTCAAAAAACACCTTCCTTTTACTCCTTTCCACTTTTAACTTCCTCACTCACTACTTGAACATATTTACCCTCTTGGTCTCCACAGATCCTTGTGATAACCAATTCCATAACGTAACCAGGCTCAGTGCAAAAAAGTACTTATTTTGCTTGCTGTAAACCACTTGTTTAAATGTTATTTTTCTCTTTGGCAGTACTTCATGTGTGCAAAATGGGATTTCAGGTGTCACTTTAATGTTTGGTCATTCAGATACCTCAGATCCTTCCTGCAAAAAAGCTTTGCACTCCATGAGGTTCTACCTTGGGTAAGGGTATGCTAGTCATTCGTAACACCAGACACAAATAATACCAGTAATGCAACAGTGCAACACTGTTCCATCAGCTGAAGGTGACCTAGCATCTCTTTCTTGGTTTTAAGGGGCCAGGACTACTGGGAGTGTCTTGGTGTCCTGTCAAAAGCATTTTCTGAATGCTATTTTGTCCTGGATTTTTGCCGGACAAGACTTTTTTCCTATCTCTGTCCCAAGCCAAGGCTCTGGAAAAAGGCCTATAAAAGGTCTTTTCAGTTACACTGAAATAATTCCATCCTGTTTACAGCACGGTCTGCAGTTGACAGAAAGCTTGTGTCTACGGGGAAAGTCTGGCTTTACTGCAGACTTTGAGCACCTGCCACCTTTGGCTCAGGAAAGAGCCTCTGAGTGAGGCAGAAGGTCTTTCATGGGACACCTATATTCGCTACAGTCCACACACCAATATTTCTCTGTTTTCTCTTTACACAAAGTTGTGACTATAAAGGAGCACAAATTATTTCCTGTGCAATGGGAAAATCCACCCAGAGCTTGCTGCCTAGATGCCCATGACAGCAGCACTCACAATATGGGCATCCTATAGAAACATTCCAAGTGGGAGCAATACACGTTGCCTGTTGTCTGTTGTTAAAACAGCCTGCACTTGGTAAAGTTAGATCATATTGAGGTAAAATTGCTCTTAAAAGCAGCTGAAGAATATGCTTAGTTTTCCAAATCAGAATTACTTTAAAGACCTTTTGGTTTCAACTAGAATCAGCAGGTCTTCTTAGACTATGATACCGCCCATAGGAGGTAACAAGGCTGGGCTCCAGAGCTGCCAGAAGACATCTCCCAAAAGGTAAAACAGGAGAAAAAAACATTTCAGCCTGTGTTTACAAATGGGCAGAGAGTACACATGAATGTGTAAAGCATCAGCAAGCCAAGCATCAAAAGCGAGATACCTGAAAGCATGGGAAATGTCATTCCGACTGACTATGGTGTTAGTTGGCAGTGTTGGGACTAAATGACTTTCAAAAGTAGCATCATGTGTTTGCAGACTGACTTGCCAAACTTGTACATGCATCTGTGGCCTAAGCAGGTTTCCACTTAATGAGGTGCCTATTTCCATAAAAACACAGACGCTGCAGTAACACAAAACAAGAATGCCATTAAGTTGGACAGAATCATGTCTGTTGTTTCAACACATGTATCTGTGGAGCCTGAAGAGATTTTGCAGTGTTGTCAGAGGTGATCTGGCTGCAGGGACACTGAAAGGTTGAGTGGAGCAGCCACAGCACACTGCAATACTTGCTGTCATTGCAACACCACCAGCAGCATTCACACTTACTGCAATAGCTGGGGCAGAGAAGTGGTGACAATAAGATGTCTGGGATACACAAGTGCAGGTCACTGAGAATGAGATCCTGGCCAAATACATGTATTAACCCGGCAGGTCCTGGCAACGCCCTAATTTCTCAGATACACTTCCACAGATGTCTTCAGGTTTACCTGCATTAACCTTAAGAGGAGAAAAGGATGAGGAGAAAATCCACAGAGAAGTTAAATCAGAGAAAATAATCAAATGCATGCCAGCCTTAACCCTGAGCCTTTCTTGTACCCAGTAGTTCAATAGGCTTTCCCCCCAGCACACTGGTGCATTTGCTGCTAGGAGGAATGCAGGAAAAAGAATAACTGTTTTGTTTGCTGAGGATACCCAGAGGCCAGGAATACCCATGCGATTAGCACTGCTGTTTACTGGAGATGGTAAGAAAGCAATTTAAGGAATTTCAAGTGACATAAACAGGCAGGGCAAGATCCAACTCCAGTGACACAGGCTCCGATGGGCTGCAACAGGAATCAACTTTTTCTCCATGGCCTAAATCACAAATGTGACCAAATTCTGTCATATTTCCCAGAATGATGAAAGAATGCAAGAACAGGGTAAGACTCTGTTGAATATTCCTTAGCAAACCTATATTCTTTTGTTCCAAGCAAAAACTAGCAAGGGATGATCTCCCTTCCCACAACGTAAATCAAGAATAAAGTGCAACTATGTTTACTTTATTACATCTGAGATTCATTTTTGAGACACTAATAGCACTACAGCTATCCTTGTCTTTCTAAAAAACATCAGCTCTGTCCACGTGTTGATCTAACATTCATGGGGACAATTTTCTGCCAAGCAACACTGAATTTTTATTGCCAGTCATAAGTGCAAGTTGCTAAAGCAGAGGCACATGTATACTGCTGTAACTATGGCTATTTATTAACAGTCTTGAGAGCTGAAACATGCCATTTTTAAAGCACATTAATGCCTAGGGGGGATTAGATGCCTCTTTTCACTAATACTTTTCTTACTTTATGTACTTTCCTATCTCCACTATATGCTGCATGGTAGTTTACTTCCTAATCCAGCCTCTCATTGTGCTCTCCTGGCTCTCTTTACCCTCTTTATCTCCTACCATTTCATTTTCTTTTCCCACTATACCTCTAAGGTATCCTATAAGAGCAGCAGACTGTGTACATCCTCCAGATAGACCGTCATCTTGCAGAACAGAGCAAGAGACCCCTGCCCTGCCGTGCCTGGAGAGACATTCTGGATGATGGAAAGATCCTGAGGAGCACTTTGCCACCACAGCCTTGAGAAGCAGCTCTAGGACTGCCCATTGATTCTTGTGTGGTGCCCTGGCTGCTTGTGGAAAGCACCTCAGTGGCACCTTCATGCCTTGCAGGCAGCTCTTTTGGTCATGCAGGAGTCTAACTGAAAACAAGCACAGTGCAGCAGCGGGGGCAAACTCCTTGGCTTAGAGAGCATGCTCGTCTTTCCCAGAGGGAGTAGGGAGGGAGGGAGAACAATATGTGATCACAAGGTTCAGGGATTTCTTCATGCTTCAACGAAACACCTGGCATTTTTCAGAAACCTCCTTGGGATCTCCTTTTCCTGCAGCTTGCCCACACAACGATTGTGTTTACTGTCAATATCGTGTGATTGTGTTTAGTGTCACCCTACCATTCTCGGCACCTTGGAAGTACAGCACTGAGCCAGAATGCTTGAGGAGGCAGCTGGCAGCACGGCAGCAATTTCTCAGCTCCCAAAACCCCTTGCTCTACAGACAAAAACATTTTGTAGTGGATATTGACCTGCTCTTTCTTTACCTTAGCTGACAGCAAGTTTATTCTGCCCTAGGCAAACTCAATGGCAAAGAGGAAGGTGGGAGAAAAATATTTTGAGCATACTTCTCATCTTTCCCCCTTGGAAATCAAGAATTACAGAAGACAAGGAAGTAACAACTCCCACCTCACACTGTGTGGCACAGTTTAGAGCCCTCTTTGCTGCAACTTTATTTACACGCTGTCAAGTTCTTGAATGTCACCAATGTCATTCTGGTCCTCTTTACAGCCGTATGGCTGCCTATGTTACACATGACAACAAACTGCAATTTTGCATGCTGTATCAGCAAAATTTTGCTTTTCAAAGTCTTCTCTTGTTCCATCTAGCAAATGATGTTCTATTTCTATGCCTCAGGAAAGGTATTTTTCCCTTCTGTAGCAAGAGGAGCTTCTTTTTGAAAACTCAGCTCTTACAGGAACTGTCTACACTATACCTGCAAATCAAATCAAGTCAGCACAAATAAGTTTATTTTATTTCTACTTTCTGCAACGAAATGTGACTAAAAAAAATGTTCCCAGGAAAAGCAATAGTTGTTTCGTTTGAGAGTTTTTTTAAGATAAAGAAAACACAAAGCTATCATGTTCAGGAGAATTAGCATATTCCTATTTCACCCTAGGATGGATTATTTTTTGCTAAGTTTAAATTCCACTCCTTATTACCTCCCATTAAATCAATAAAGCAAATTTTAAAAGAAATTATGGTGTCAGAAATTACATCAGTTCAAAGTAAATTGTTTCTGCTTCTGCTTCTCCCCTTTTTTTTTTTTTTTTAATTGAAACTGATGCATCCGCTATTGAAAATTTTCATATACAAACACATACACCCAAGCACCTGCATGGGATTATATTGGTTCACAATAGCATGGGCATATACAATTGCTTAGGCCTGGAAATAAGCACCTGAATTACTGCACTGCCCACAAAGAGGTTTCTTACCCTGGAAGGTCGATTGGTTTGTGTGGTGATCAATTCTTCTACCAAAGGTTATTTCTGCAGGAAAATATGGCATTTCTGAGATTATGAGATGATATTCAATTGGATACTATTGTCAAGGTAATGTTTTGAAACTTCTGATTATGTTCAGGCTGCTTCCTCCCACCAGCTTCAAGAAAGCTTTGCATTGCCCTTTGCTGAATTTGGAGATGAAGCAATAGTCTGTTTTCCTAAGAGTGAAAGGTTTGTGCAGTTGCATTGCCTATATGTGCTCTCCTGGATGAATAACTCGCAAACCCTGTGAAGCAGTTTCAACACAAGAGCAGAGCTCTCACAAATGTGGAGTCTCTAAGTTTCATGAAAATAGATGGTTTGCTTTCCACATGGTATGGCTGGCCCAGGGTTGCAGTTTGCTTCCACTCTCATTGCTTCCACTCTCATTTGTTCACTTCCCTGCTACTGCTCTCTTGGGAAAGAGGAAGCCAGGAAAAGGTAAGAGGGGAGCACATATTGAAGGCGATGGTCTAGAAAGGAAACAGTGCAGCTAGCAATCAAAAATGTGCACATGCACTGCTCAGCCCATGGCTTCCGTTCACTTTACATCCGTAATTTCTCCTGACAGACATGACATCACACACAAATGCAACCACTGGCACAGGAGGTACACCCCAGATGCAGAAATGTGTTAACAAAAGGACTGATGAAGGAACAACAGATGAAAAAAAGAAAAGAAAAACCCTCTTACTTGTTGGCATTAAAAAATATTGCTCCCAGGAAATTTAGAAGCTGTATATAGCATAAACTCAGCTGGACACATGCAGGTCACTTATACAGTCCAACTGGATCTGGATTCTGACACTCTAAGCATATGCCACTCCACTCAGAACCAGACATTTAATGAAACCTTCCAGCTGTGCAATGAAGCCATATTTTAGTATCCTGTGTAATCATTTGGCTTGCCTGAATTGGAATGCCGCACAAATATGCACTATGCAAATATAGATGCTTTTAATTGCTAAAATAATATCTAGCTTTGCTGATTCTCAAAAAGAGACTAAATTAATACATAAATTTTTGAAAATGGGAACACTTGCTTCAGCCAAAACCATGTCTGCTTATTGGGGCATGTGATTGCAGAACCAGAAGCAGATTTTACAAGAGTCACTTTTCTTTGTTTGCATCATTAAGTTTATTCTCCTTTAAATACACACTCCAAAATTGCACTTGAATAAAAGGCGTTGCTAGGTGGTAAGTAAAGTAAGTAAACAGTATTGTCCATACTTGTATTGTTATTTTTTACTGCAGTTCAATCATGTTTTCAAGCCTGGTAGACTACTGACTGGCCTTACATTTGCAGTCAAGGCTCAGACATGAAAAATCCTTCTGCCACAGATTCCTGACTCTAGGTACAGAGACACAGATGAAGAAATACTCTATCTTCACACAGACAAAACCTTGACTGCTTGGACCATGTCTGAATACACACCACCAGGGCTCTGACATGGCTTTTTTCCTGCCCTATATTCCCAAAGAAATTGTCTGCATCCCTACTGTCCCAGAGTGCCTGCAGATAAATGCCGGTATATAAAACCAAACTACAGCTCACATATCAATCCCAGATCAAATAATTTCTATACTGTAGCTTTTTTATGGAGGTTCTAAGCAATCTACCTACTGTGGTGCAACTGACAGTGCCTACATTTTAGCTATTTTGTCCTTGGTATTATCTGTGGGACAGAGGTGCATCCAGGGATATCCCCTACGTCCATTGCAGCCCTCTGAGCATCCTACTTCTGCTGAAGCACTAAAGGTTTTGGTGAATGCCAAGTGCACTCAGTTTCCATTTACCCCAGCTACCTGCCAAGCACCTAGCAGCATCCAGCCTCAAAGCTCATTTCTGGCCAGTCTTGGCCAGTCTGTATCTAAACTTTGCAACCAAGGCCCAGGCTCACATGAGGTTAATGCTCCTCCTTTGTTGGTATAAACATCAAGTAAAATCTGATATGAGAAAAAACCTTGCAGCAGAATAATTTTCTGACAGTTTATGGTTAAAAGAACAGAGAGGTGCAATTTGAAATCACTTCTTATGTAACAAGAGCCAGAGAACTGCACTAATATTTAATTGAGGAAAAAGTAACTGAAGGAGAATTGCTTGGAGATCTGCCAGAAGGATTTTAACAGCTGGAAGTTGAAAAGTGATTAATTTTGACAGCAATAAACACTCCATGTTCATAAGCAATTATGTTTATGTTTCTGAGCTCTTTGAATTCTTTTCTGTGTACTATTAACATTTTATTATCCAGATAGGAATTTGGATTAATGTAATTTAGGAAGTTAATGAAAACCCACTTTTTCCCTACCTTGGGAAAAAAAGAGTGAAGGCATCCTGGAATGAATAATTCCTATGAACTGATCTCAGTGGAAAGTGACCACACTTAACACCATGTCTTGAGAGAAGACAGGGGATTCCCAAGCCAGGGCAAACCCAAGAAAAGAGAGAAACACACAGTTTTTCTTGAATAGGCAGTAGCTGCAATAGGCCTGCCTACCTAGTTTTGTTACCTCTCTTGACATAACAGTGGCTACCAAAGCCACAGAAGCTACAAAATACAGTCTCCTTTGAGCAGATACAAGCATGACCCTGACTGCATCAAGACAGAGAGCAAGGGCATCAAGGGTAAGCTAAAGTAATTTCTTGAGTTTACCACACAATTAGACACCAGCATTGGAGTGATCAAAGTGAAATATGTTGGCTGTACTTATTAACTTCATGCTAGATCTTGAAGATGCAGTGGAAACAACATATGGGAAATGGGAGGTCTAAAAAGATAGGTTTAGGGGTTATCAGGTGAGGGGAGGGCATTCTTAACCATGGAACAACCTGGAGAGATTTGTGGGTGGAAGATGTGGTATGGTCCTAGACATACAGAATATTTAAACAGTAAGCAAAGCCTCCCTGTACCTTAAGCACGATCCAGTACAAACCTCCAGCCAGGCAGGAAGGATGGCCAGCCCCATTACACCCCATTACAGGCAGATACCGAGATGAACAGATTCAGCTCTGCAGTTGTAGATGACCATCATCTGAAGCCCATCCTTGGAAAAGGACAAGGTACCATTGATAGCCCAAGTGGAATAAAAGACCAAAGCTAGCTCTGCCCTCCTACCTGTGTCTGAATGACAGGTGGCTGGAAATAAGAGAACCCAGAGGAAACAGATAAAACAACTTCGCTTAGAGAAGAACGTGACTGGGATTTTTTTTCTTGCAAGTATTTTGGTTACAGCTATAAGAAAGCTCTTCACAATTAATAGCAAGGAAAGACTGGTGCAACAGTTCTGAGGTACTGCCTGTTCTGAGGTACTGCCAGTTCCAAGGAACTCACAATGAAACACAACCTCCTTCACCTGCCCATATTGTCTATGCGAAACAAAAGCAGCAGGCTCAATTCACAGTGGTTTTCACGGGGAACACTCTGTACTGATAATGCAAACATCAACCCTCAGGTCTGCCGTCAGTGAAGCCTCCCCACACCTCCTGTGGGACTGAACAGAGCAAGTGGTTGTGCAGCCCCATGTGCAGGCTGAGGAGCAGCAGCTCACAGAAAACAAGGTGCGAGGTGCTGCACTGTCATAGCAAATGCCCTGATAGGCACACACCACCTGTTAGATAAACACGTGTGTGATCTCAGTGTGGAAGAGGAGACTACTTCCACTAAACCTTCTCTCTCTGCTGCAGATCCTTCAGCCTGTACAAAACTCAGTAAAGGCTGATTTGTTGCAGTGCACTTTTGTCCTAGCATGGGCAATTCCCAAGTTCGCATACAATCTCCTGGCTTTCTTCCTCATTATAAGAGGAATTTAAAATATTTGCCAGGCCCTTGGCGTAGTTTTTGAAACAAAGAACTAGTAAAACAAGGAGAAGAATGCAGTTGCAGGAGGGCAGTAACATTTACGAAGTGGCACTTGGGAACTCTCTGGTGTTACTTTGATCCAGACATTTGATGGGTGTTTAAACTGGTCTCTAAAGACAGTGATTAACTTAGACTAGATACACTGTTCTCAAACAGCTTTACTTCAGGAAGATGAGTTAGCTCACAGGCTGTTTTGTAGACTAGGTTGCAACTGGATGTATTTCCTATGCCAGTGAACTAAGAGGGGGATCATCATCAGTTTTCTTTAGAGTGGACTAATGCATGCTTATTGGGCCTCCACCTAGTCAGTTTAAAATAGAAAATTCCTTCAAAATGCTTACTTCCATCCCCATTTTGCTCGTTTCACCTCTAGGTGCTCCCAGGCTCAGAGATAACTAGAATGAAAGGAGGACATGGTAAATGAAGCAGAGAAGAAAAGGACAGGTGAATCTTGGGTTTTGTTGGGCCACACCTCATTTTTATGGGTGTGTTGAAATCAGGCAGAGATCTAATACGTTGCCTATCACCAGGTTTTACCTTGATGGGGAAAATTACACGGCCGCTGTCATCTGTCAGAGGCCTTTCACAGGAGGAAGTTGAGAACAAGAGCATCAGGCCCACATGCAGAATGCCCAACTCACTAACAACCTCTGTGCTGAGCCAGAGGGTTTATTGGGTGAACCTCCAGACAGCTCCAGTGTCAAAATTAAAGTTTGTTTAAAAGAGAAATCTGAGAAGCTGCCAAGAATGAATGGACATTTCTTCCTCTGTAACCTCCCAGGATTTTATTTCAGGAAGGACTAAGCAGGCATTTATCCCTAGGAAGCATCATACTTACCCATCCAACCCACCACATCCCTGATGCACAGACATTTCTTTCTTTGTAATTTCACAGTGTTTTATTTCACTAGGTTACTTCAATCTTAGAAAAAGAGATTTTAACCAGGAAGATGGTTACAATAAGCATCATGTGCTATTAAGCGCTTTTGATATTTAATGTCATGGCATGTATAAGCACCGTGCAAATTGGATTAGATTCACAAATAGTCTTCTTCAGAGTGGACTAGTGCATGTTTACTGAGCCTCCATCCAGTTAGTGTAAACCAGAAAATTCCTTCAAAATGGCTTATTTCCACCCCCATTTTTCTCGTTCTATCATCAGCATTTTCCATTAGAGGACAATTAAAGAAGGAACAGTTGGTTAGACAAATGAACAACAGTTAATTCGAAAACACAGTTGGATACCTAGCTGAAGACCCCCTTTTACATACTTTGTCTTCCCTGTGTACTTTGGGGATCACAGCCCCAAAGAGGGTATCATGTGAAAAAGGGACGATTCTGGGTTTTCCTACTTGGATGAAATAGTTTGAGGAAATATTTAGGCTTGCCCAAATGAGTGCAACAATTTACGGTGGCTCCAGGATCAGACTTGAACAAACAGGACACAGTAAGAGAACTGAATCACAGTCCTGACACTTTTTTGGTTTGCATTGATAAAACGTACAAGACATGTACCTCTCCTCTGGCAACATTTTTTTCCTTCCTCCTTATTAATACAGAATCTTGTTATTGCAACCATCTAATAATCAGCTATCAGCAAACTACTTTCACAGCCACTGCAAAATGCAGCTGCACAATTGCCTTGCAGAGAGAGCAGAGGGGCAGGATTCATTAGGACATGGCATGCAATTGCACTGCTTTCCTCACTACCTATTAGTCATCTCAGATGCTACATAATGCTAGCTAGGAAAGCTAGCTCAACTGCTTGGTGCAGTAAGTGGGAATTTTGACGTGGCCTTCAACAGAGCCAATGTCTCTGGTCAGCTGCAAACAGCGATGCTGCAGGATGTTAAGCATTTGTTCTTCTCATTTAAGAATTGAGAATATTTCATACCTCCTAACAGCAAAGCATCTTTGATGTGTCACATTTTTAACAAGACCCATGTATCTGAAAATCCTGTGGTCAGTTTGGCACTTGTTCTCACAGAGTCACAGAATCATTAGGGTTGGAAGGGACCTCCAGAGATCATCCAGTCCAATCCACCTGCCAAGGCAGGGTCACCCAGAGCAGGTGACACAGGAACACTTCCAAGTGACACAGGAACACATCCAAGCGGATTTTGAATAAATCCAGAGAGGACTCCACAACCTCCCCAGGCAGCCTGTTCCACTGCTCTGCCACCCTGCAAAGTAAAGAAGTTCTTCCTCATGCTGAGGTGGAACTTCTTGTGTTTTAGTTTATGGCCATTGTTCCTTGTCCTGTCACTGGCCACCACTGAAAAAAGTCTGGCACCATCCTCTTGACACCCGCCTTTGAGATATTTATAAGCCTTAATGAGAGTCCCTCTCAGCCTTCTTTTCTCCGGACTAAACAGATCAGATCTTTCAGCCTCTTCTCATGAAAGAAATGCTCCAGACTCATCATCTTGGTGACCTCTGCCGGGTCCCCTCCAGTAGCTCCTTGTCTTTCTTGTCCTGAGGAGCCCAGAACTGGACACAGCACTCCAGATGTGGCCTCACTAGGGCTGAGCAGTTCTCATTCTCCCCCGACTCTAAAAAGACAACATCTATTCACACATGTTTAATGACCATGAGCATTTGTGGTGAACTCCAATAATATGTAAAACAGGCCATCAGTGGGAAGTCATCCATCTTCTTTCTAATGCCGTCTCTCAGGATGCAGAAGTGTCTCCAGTGCCTCCCATGCTCTGCAACTCTGTTCCATCTTTATTACTGCAGAGATATTTTGGCTTTCTCCATGGAGGCAGTTAATAAAATTTATTGTTAGCTACAAACTCTGTAAATCCAGTCTCTGGAAGATAAGCCAATGCAATATGCTGGCTTCAAAGCTGGCAGGATCAAACTAAGCAGGATCATTTGGTGGATTTCTGCCTGTAAGGGAGCTGAATGCCAGGTCATGCAGGGTTACCAAAGGCAAGTTATTTGTCTTGTATTGCAAAGGATGCATAACTTTGACTGAGGTTTCCTTTAGTTCTTGAATCTCCCAAGGTGAGGATGGGGTTAAAATAAGGATTTTCTAAATCCAGCTCTGTTCCAAAAAGGTTAGGGATAAAACCAGCAGCAATTATGTACTGTTATTAAAATAGCACCTAGAGCTGAATGCCAAGAGCCTCACTAAACACACAGAGATGATTCCTGCACCAAAGAATTTTCAATATGAACAGACAAGACAAAGACAGTACTGTTATTCTCATTTTGCAAACACTAAACCTAGACACTGAGACTAAGTCACCACAGCACGGTGGTTAGGTCACTTGCCAAGGTCATATAAGGGCTCTGTGCTAGAGCCGGGACCTGAGTCTATTTGTATGGCTCAGACATAGTTCTGTGCTTTGGAAGAGCTTACTTATCCTGAGTTTCCACAATTGTGTCAATCCAGTTTTGATTTCCAGAATAAAAAGTCAGAAATCTCAGACTCTCACTGCACCCAATCCTCTCAGCGATAAAGTTTGAATGCAGGAAGAATACATTTCTATAAACCAAGCCGTGCTTTTTATAGGTCTAGGCTTACATCTTAAAGAGCCTCTGATGCAGTCAGACCTGTGTTGCCATGCTGCCCACTGTTACATGCACACAAAATCCCAGAAACAGGTCATCTAATACTTGCTTGTTGTGTGAAAATGTCCATTTTTTATTGCTTGCAAAATACTGGGAAGGAATCCTATCTAACAGCAGCCTTGGGCATCTGGCCTGGCTAAAAGCTTTTGAAGTGATTTATTGCAACAATTTTATAATGATTGTTTTAATGACTGTCTTCAAAACCAAAGCCAAACTCAAAATCTCCACTCTAAGGTCCAAAGTAATGAACAGGAGATTTCAAAGGTAGAAATGCCAGTGTTTAATTCTCACTTACTTTCAAGGATATAAAGAACTTGATGACTCTTTGTGCTCCTATGAAACTTTAAATATTCTGGGTCTTACATGGAGAACACAACGGAGAATTACCCTAATCTAGAATGCTATTGGACTATTGGGAATTACTGAGAAGTCTTTTACTTCAAACTCAAACTGAAATATTTTCTGTGTAGTCTACAATAAAACATTTCTTTGTTCTGAAACAGATTTCCTACCTCTTCTGGTTGATACTGTCTTCTACCCTAGGATTTTACAGGAAATGAATGGGGATGAGAGAGATGTTTCTGCCCCACCTGCATTGCTTGCTTAAGAAGGAAAACCATTTCATTCCTAACAGGTATGACAACTCACAGCAGTAATTTCTGGTGAGACTTGTACATCTTGTTGACATGTCATTTGTCACTATAAAGAGGGCAAAACAATTTATATTACCATATTTTGCAAATGTTATTTCAGATGAATTTTTGACCTCCACTACCTCTTTCACCACCATCTCTTTACTCAGAGGTCAAGGTTATTGGTTAATTAATTTCCCATTAAAACTGATAGTTCTTTTCTGATTATTCAAGCTAGCAAGAGTAAGAAAAGATTTCTGCTTTTCTTCTGGCACTCACCCATGCCTTTAGATAGAGCTACACTAACTTTCTCAGGGATTGTCTGCCCCCAGTTAATGGAAACAATCCCTGAAAATCACTTATTTCTTCCTGAGACCACCCATTGAAAGCAAATGTAAGATTAGCCAGTTCTGACAATGTAGAAGCAGAATCCCTTTTGTCCCAAATTCTGAGCGCCAGCATTAAATTCACCTCTTAAATTCTGTAGAAGGATGAAAATAGGAACAAGAAAATTATTTCTGGAAGTACGCTATTGCTGTTACAGAAATACTGGGTAAGTTTGTGTCACATTTAAAAGAACTACCAAATTCATAGTTAATTAATGATGTATTTCCCATTATTTATCCTATAGATCTGCACATGAATAAGTGATTTCCAGCATGACTGAGAAAGAGTCTGCAAGGAAGTCCAAATTACAAACAGGAAGTCTAAAGTCCAACTCACCAACATAATGATGGATGTCTGGCATCTTCAAAGATATCAAACAAAACCCCAAAAGTCAAAAACCCCAAAACAGAACAGTGCACACTTCTTTTCTCACTAAATCATTCCACCTTTACAGATAGCATCAAACCACTACACAGGTTATGCTGCTTTTAAAAAAAGAATCTTTCATTATTGATTCATATAGACGTTCAATAAAAACAGAAGGGTTTTGTTCACTTTGAAGAATGCTAACCGAATACCAAGCTGCAAATTAGAATATCAGATAAGCTACTCCTTATTGACAAATTAATTATTTCTATCATTCATTGCTTTTTTTTTTTAATCAAAAACTCATTAAGTCAGTGGGTGAGCTGTTCTGAGGAAGAATAATCAGAAGATAATCATGCCAGATTTGAATAATTTTATCACAGCTCTTCCACTTTAGGCTTCTCTAGTGATCTAAAGGATGGGATTTGAACTTCATTACAAACTGATTATGAATATAATTCAGATGGATGGGAAAGTAATTTGAAGAATTTTTATCCTGGTAATGAGCTCCCTTTGAAGCTTGTGAGCTGATGGTTGGACAAATTTGTAAACAATTAATGCTTGTCTACAAGGAACTAGGACAGTAAAAGTTTTGGATTTTATTAATTAAATTAGTTTCTAAGGAAAGAATAAAGAACACTGCATATAACTTTTTCTTTTGTCTCATTAAATATGCCCTCCACTGCTCTGATGGCTGAAAGTTTTTAAGGACTCCATCACTGAGCTGAGACAATGTCCTTTTTTTTTTCAAGCTACATCCTGGTCTAATAAAAGAGAGGCTTTCCCCCCTTACCTCCCTTACATCCCTTAGAGCAATTTCATCAATATTCCTTTGAGAACCTGTTCATGCAGCATGTGTCCACCCAGGGCTTTCACACCGGCTGTATCATTGCAGATCGTGTTACCAGCACTATTCAGCTGCCTCAAAACACACAAAAACCTGGCCTGGTAGGTGCTGCATCCCGATCACTAGGAAGCAGTGGCTACACAGCACACACGGAATGTCAGAGTCATTGCCATCACCACCTGCTCATCTCATTTACCTCATACAGAAAGGGGTTTGCAGTGTGTGCCACCAGCAGCAGGGATGGCGGGGCAAGTACCTGTCTGTACAGAACAACCCACTGCAGGCCCTGAGGATCCATCTCCATGCAAAAACAAGCAGGCACCATTACTGGCAATCCTGCTTGAGTCTCTCCCAAGACTGTGCTCTGCATGACTGGTGCAAACAAGAAGGTTTCTGTGATACACGCACACACACAGACCTACCACTCCTGGGGTACTCTCATTGAAGTGTGCACATAATGACAAAGGAGACCCACAAAACTTTTCAATAAACCATTTTTCCTGCAGCTGGCATCTCAGTGCCCCACATGCTGTAGGGACTGTAAACTTTAGGGCCATTCTTGGACATGCTCCCTTTGCCAGAGCACGGCATGCAGAAATCTCAAGGCCTGAGACTAGCAGCCATGTCCTCAGACTAGTGCAGTGCAGGTTGGGGTCAGCTTAGCACTCAGTACCTTCAAGAAATGAGTCTGAACAACATACTTCTAGCAACTCCAAACTTCAGCAGGGCATGAGTTTTGAAAACTGCATGTTTCAGCTAGCTGTAGACATAAAAGCACCAACTCAGTAGCTCAGTTTAAAGACACATTCCAGTGTGTCATACTAAGCCTCTAACAGCCCTCAGGAGGCTGTCTCAGCATGTGGCAATGCTACTCCCATGTTCACACACCTGGCAGAATAAATGCTTCTTTCAATCAGAAATATCTTTAGGAATGCTAAGATAAGAAAGAGGTACACAGTGCTCGTTTGTACTCTGCTATCTACAATTTTCAGCCTCAGACTATCAAGCTGACACAAAGAAAGCAGCAAACACAGAATGCGTCTATTATTAATAAACTGATTTTCCTCTGTGCACCTGAAAACATTTTCTCACTGAAGAGATACACAACCATCAGTACATTAAAGATGTAAAATTCCAAAGGACTGTGGGATCAAGGCTGTCCGGATAACATGTTTAAGTACAAGCATTCTGGTCCATGCTGAAGGCAACATCTTGTTAACATGTGTCTTACCAGTTTTTGACAAAACGTATTAGCTCATTACAGATAAGCCCTGAGCATAAGAAGTCTGGGTAATCTAAGTGAGAGAAAGAATAATGCCTTTCAAAAGGATGAACTGACTGAAAGAGGAAATTTAACTTCACCAAGAAGACTGTCTCAGCAGCAGCTCCTATAATACAAATCACAGAAATTTCAAATGCTTGGTGGTTTTCCTCAATTTTCCCTCATCTTGCTGTTCCTAGTGGTACTGAGGGTTCAGACAAGTTGTTTAGGCTTGGAATTGGGAACATGCAAAACCATTTCAAATTTCATTTTCCAACCTAATTTCTACCTTAAAAATACTTACAGTTCTTTTTAAACCTTTGACAGGTCACTTGAAATTCTGTTAAAGGCTGTCATATTTTGCTAGCTAAAAACCTCTTAACTTCTAGCCTAAGCCCATTAAACCAGGACAATAAGGCTTCTGCTAACATGAAATTCTGCATCCACAGAAACTAATGACAAAATTTCCACAGACCTCAGTAGGTCACAGTATTGCTCCTTCAGACGTGCAGTATATAATTATTAACTTGCCAAAATATTAAACCAGAAATCAAACTGCAATACTGCATGCAAAATGCATTACAGAAATGTTAGTAGAATTTATATCAGCGAGTGTATGTAGAGCTGTACATCAATTACTGAGCTTTATTGCTTGTTCATCCTGAGAAGAGTTATTATTCATTGCTCCAAATTCTTCACTTTTAAAAACATTATATACATTGTCAGCATGTAAAACAACCAGTGCTTTCTAAAATGTTTATTACTGCCCATTATAAAAGAGAGCTCTAAACAAAAAGTATGTTAGGCCAGTGTTCTAAAGATTGATTAAAAATGGAGAATTAATTATTCTTTCTTGCAATTTTTTACTGTCATACAAGAAGGATATGCATTTGTTTCAGAGGACTTGGTAGTTCATTGCTTCATCTTAGTGATCAGGTTGCTCCACGTCCTCTTTATGGAGTACCCTGTACCTTGAAATTTCTTGTTCGTCACACAAGGTGAAGGAAGATTGTTTCCCTGAACAGAACTGCCTAGATTTCTGATGGCATTTATAATACTGCAACTTCAATAATTTTAAATAAACCTGTACATTTTATTTCTCTGAAAACATCCCTGACATCTGATGTTCCTTACTTAGAGCCGTACTTGTATTGTTTCACAGTCACAGGGGCAACACCGTGCAACCAGTGCTGCGGCAACTGCTGTTACTGAGCCAGACCATGGGCTTTGTCTGCAGTCAGGTAAGCAGCTGCATGAATGCTCTCTGCCACCCACATCGGAGAGGCTGAAGTCCACCCAGCCCTGCCTGTAACTGGAATGAGAACGTGTGTTTGCCTGCCTGTATGCATGCAGACATGCCTTTTATCTTGTCATGATACAGCCAACACTTGGAGGATCGTGCCAGTTCTCAGACAGTTCAGGTTTTGATGAGACATCCTTTAATGGTGAGAGGCAAGAAGGATTCTTCGTATCCTAGGACAGACATTCATTGCATTCCACTGACTGTAAAGGGTACCCAGGGTAACTGATTGAGATTAAGACATCTACTCTGTAGCCATTTAAAAGTGGGAAAACTAAGACTCATTTTAGTTGACAGCTGTGAGTTTCACACTTAAGAAAATTTCACAATGAACAACTGGGGAGATCATCCTTTTGCTGTGCACATCTTTCCAGAGCACTGCCATGTAAATGCTAAACTGAACAAGCATAAAATTTAGGTGTTCTTAAAAAATCAGATTTGAAAACAGTGGCCTGTCTGGTGCAAGTCTGAAGGCCTCCAGTGAAAATCCCTGATTAAGAGGGCGGAACAAAGCAAGCCCTTCCCTGTCTGACAGGTTGCTGCCAGTGACAGCAGGGTGGAGCAGCCAGTGAAGCTCAGCCCTGCCATGGGAAGACGGTGACGGACCTTCAGTGGCCAAGGCTCTGTTTAGGGAGGGAGGAGGTGGGTCTCCAATTAATTATAGGCCTTGGCACAAGTTCAGATGTTGTCATGCCTGTGACTTGATAGGTTTAGAGGAAATATATATCTGAAAGGAGGATCTGTCCAGAATGATTGAGCTATACTGCAGTTAAAAGCAGAACAGATGTATAAGCAGAAGTGATGGTGTCACTGAGAATCAGTTACATATCTCATGGGAAAACCTTCATTTGTTGGATAAGGACAATATGCTATACTGCACACATATCCTCCTATAAATGTAATCCATTTGCCCTGCTCTGAAAGCATGTGTGACAGCTGTTCTGCCCAGAAGCAAAACGACATTTTATATCAGAAGCATTATTAATTTCCTCTCTTAACTGACTTCGGTAAAACATCAAACGCAAATGTTAATATACAATACAAATCTATAGAAATCGTCAGTCTTCAAAGTGGAAAGGGTTTGGCATTTTTTGCTAACTCTTCATATTTCACATCTTTCTGCATTTTCTGATTCTGTCAGAAGAAACATCTCCAATATGGATCAATCAGAGAAAAGTTGAAAAAATCTTGAGAAAAATCTGCTCAGGCAAAATTCACGGACAAAGGAGGTACAGTTTGTTGATCTCAGACAAGCATTCAGAATAAAAATGACCCAGAACAGGATGCAGATAGCCAAGTTTGTAAATCAGTGTCCTGGCTGCGGGACCAAAGGATTACCAGTGCCTGCTGGAGTATGGTACCTTTGCTGCAGGAATGGAATTCCCCTTAAAAGCAGGTGAGGATCAGGTCTACACAAAATCTGTGACCGGCTCCCTGCTGTACACTTTCTCCTCCCATCCCCCATCTCCTGTGGGATGGTAGTCCCCGGCCATCTGCCTGGAAGTTACGGGCCTTCACTCTAATCCTCTTCTCCTTGGACCTCACTCCCTGAACTCAGACAGCCTTTGAATCTCATCAGGACTAACTTCATGTCTCTTTGTGCTTACCATATGGTCTAGCACTTACTCTGTCTAGCTGGTAGGATAAAACACACCACAAAGAGGGCACAGGTGACTCTAACAAGAAAGAATAGACAGTACCTCATTAGCTTTTCAGAGAAACCCTACATGCATGCTGTGGGTTCCTGCTATGAACTGCTGAAAGGCATTGTCATCAGGATATCTCAGCCATCAGCTTAATGCTCTGCAGTTAAATTTTGAATGCTGGTGAAATGGTTCCCATGTCCTGTGGCTGAAAGTCAGTGAACGAACCCTGTGAGCAAGTCAAATTTTTCTGCTGCCTTTGGAAAGAAGCCAAGATCATTGGAAACAGGTTGTGATTTAAATTAAAAAAAAAAAAAGAGATGGTGTTCACTGGAATGGGGAAAATTATTCAACAGCAGTCATATGGATTGAGAAAGATCAAGTCCTCCATCCAGAAGAATTATGTTTTTACAAAATGGAACACCTCTAGCAGCAACACTACTATGGAACACTACAGCAAGAATGCCAATACCAAATACATTATTGCCTCATAATCAAGCCACAAATGGGCTGTGGGAGAAGGAGATTCATGTGCCACATGGATATGGGAAAAATGCATTTCTCTTACAGATAACTTGCCTGTCAACAGGGCAATGTAACAGAGGGATGTAACTTCACACAAAGTTTTGGTCTCAAAAAAAATGTTGTTTGATTTTAAAAATAAAAACTTTTATAGGGAAATTCCAAAACAGCTCAATTTCTAATATTTATCTCCTGGGAATTCATTTACCAGGTGTACACAAGAACTGGGAACATTTCCTTTTTGGCCAGCTCTCCCTACTTGTGCTGGCTGCAGGCCACACAGGTGAGCCTCAGCTGCTGTTATCTAAGCTATGAAATACTTCAGAAAAAGAGAGAAAGATATAGAATGATACCTGTATAATCAATGAGCCAAAGTCAGAAGTTTCAGCTGTTTGTACCAGCAGGGAAAATGTAATGACGTTTTCAAGACTTTTATATTCATAAACTTTGTTTATCTACGATAGTCCTTGTGGAAAGGTAGTTTTGCAGTACCTATTATATTTATCGTGGTGACACTTGTTTGGCGAGAAAAACTTCTTCTTGTATGAAATGCACATATTTTGTCTATTTATTGATAAAAAAAGAGATACTTAACACAAATAAGGAATGAAGAAGACTGTTGGATTTTCTAATCTTGTAGGTAAGCTTAAGCCCAGCAGCAAATGAAATATGCAGTTGAAAGATGTTTGTGATGGAGCTTCAGTTCAACATTGAAGGTTAGGGAAGCTGTGACTGATTCATAGTTTTCACTGGTATGCTCTGTCTAAACTGTAAAAATATTCCACTGAAACCTTTTGGCAGATCTGTTTCTGCCAAATTGGCTGCTTTCCATTCCAGCTTTAGTAGTAGTAGATTTTTAAATTTTGTCATCAACAAATTGATTTTATGTGAGAAACTTGCCTTTGTCATCATGAATGATGTGTAATGGTTTACAAAACTCAATTCCTGGTTTACTGCAGATACTCGTTGCTCAGAATATATTGCTGACCATTGTGCAGTTTCACAGATGCTACCAGTTTTGTTTTAAACCCAGTAATTTTCATCAACTCCAGACTAACAGAGACATTAAATAAAATGAATATAAACAGTTCTTGGCAAACATTCATTATGTAGTATGTTTAAATTCTGCATCATCCATTCCATAATCTCTTTGACTGTTTTGTTGCTTCAGATTTAGGTGAATTCAGTAGGAATTTCAGTCAATAAGAGCTTCGGCAAATCTGATTTCTGTACTGTCCTACTGAAGCATCTCACACTTGTGTTTCTACACATAGCAGGTTGCACAAACAAGCCCTCCACACCATTTCTCTTCTGTTTTAATTCAGATTGAAGATGTCCTCCATGATGCAGTTATGATGCTATTTTGATTTTCATGTTGCAAATTTCTTTTTCTTTGTTGATGTGATTGAAGTTTGTGTGATCTATGTGGATTTTAATGATATTTCTTAAACATGTGATTCACAGAGGTGAGGGGTGGAATGTATTGAGTTTGTGTGGCAAGGTTTTGGTAGTGGGGTGGTGGTGGCTGCAGGGGTGGTTTCTGTGAGAAGCAGACATAAGTTTCTCCCATGTCTGACAGAGCCAATGCCAGCTGGCTCCAGGATGAACATGCCACTGGCCAGGGCTGAGCCTATCAGTGATAGCAGTAACAACTCCATGATAACATATTTAAGAAGGTGGGAAAAAATTATTGGGCAGAAGCAATTGCAGCCAGAGAAGAAAGAAGTGAGAACATGTGAGTGAAGCAGTTCTGCAGACACTGAGGTTAGTGGAGAAGGAGGGACAGGAGGTACCAGAGCAGAGATTCCCCTGCAGCCGATGGTGCAGACCATGGTGAGACAGCTGTGCCCCTGCAGCCCACTGAGCTCTATGGGGGAGCAGAGATCCACCTGCAGCCCATGCAGAACCCCACACCAGAGCAGGTGGATGCTCAAAGGAGGCTGCGACCCTGTAGGATGCCCCCACTGGAGCAGGGTGCTGGCAGGACCTGTGGCCCTCTGGGCAACCCAAGCTGGAGGAGCTGGAGGAGCTGAAGGACAGCAAGCCATGGAAAAAAAGGGTCTCACCTCTCTGCATCCCTTTGTGGGAGGAGGTAGGGAACAGTGAATAAAGCTAAGCCTGGAAAGGAGGGAGAGGTGGCAGCAAGGTGTTTTTTAGATTTGTTTTATTTCTCATTATCCTACATTGATTGTGACTGGTAATAAATTCTATTAATTTTCCCAAGTTTTGCCCATGACAATAATCAGCAAGTGACCTCTACCTGTCCTTATCTCAATTCATGAGTCTTTCACTATAATCTCTCTCCCCTGTCCAGCTGAGGAGAAGAGTGACAAAGTGGTTTTTGTGAGCACCTGGCATCCAGCCAGGGTCGAACCACCACACTGCCCTGGGAAGTGGTTTGAGAGAGGTGATCCTGCCGCTGTGCTTAGCCCTGGTGAGGCCTCACCTGGAGTGCTGTGTACAGTTCTGGGCTCCTCAGGACAAGAGAGACATGGAGCTCCTGGAAGGAGTTAAGCAGAGGGCAACGAAAACGATTAAGGGACTGGAGCATCACTCTTATTAGGGAAAGCCGAGAGAGCAGGACCTGTCTAGCCTCAAGAAGAGGTGACTGAGAGGGGATTGTATCAATCTATTAAGAACCTCAAGGGAGGGTATCAAGAGGATGGATCCAGGGTCTTCTCCAT